>OX155963.1:5634468-6039468 GCA_944548615.1 Micropterix aruncella | reverse complement strand
ATAAATATATAGCCATATGACACTCCCAAATAACGTGGCTTTCTATTCGTAAATGAATTTTCAAAATCGGTTCAGTAGATCCAGAGATTACTTCCTACAACGTCACAAACTTTACCTCTTTATAATATTAGTATAGAAGTATAGATTACGACATGGTCGCGGTTCCATACCGATGTCGTATTATCTCTTTAACTATTTATTCAGTAAAAGGTAAAAGTCTTTTGTTTTAAACACTTGAGACAATAAATTTACTTATTTTGATAAGAATTCATAATTGTTGATAATATGACCAATAAACATGACCTAACGATTTAAATATTTTTTTTATTATAAAAAAAATATATTAAAAAATCACCATAATATCGCGCACTCGGTTGGTTATCGTCATAACTATTCAAATATTTGTCCAAATTTGTCCAAATGTTGTACTGTAAAAGACAAAATTTATCTACTTTAGATACCAGATGTGATAAAAGTATTTATTTTGATATAATAATCAATTTATTACTACCAAATGTGCGTTAGAAATAATTTTTATTTTTTTATTGTATGTATGGTTCACTATTTTGGCGATAATGGCTTACACATAAAATATAGATATATGCTGTCGCTGGCTTTTTTGTAGGACTATTTAAGATAAACATTTCCATTGTATATTATATACGTGTAACTCCAATGGTTTTTGCGGCGCACGCCAGAATAACCCGCAGATGGCAGATATTTTTCCTACTTCTTCTTCTTTTTCATCAGCGCGCATTCGCCCACCGTTAGGCATACGCCTCTCCAATCACTCTCCATCCGGATCGGTTTAGTTTGGTTTGGCAGCCTGATCGTACCCAGAGATTATTAGCACCCCCTGCCCCGCCGTTACGGTAACCGCTGCCGTGGCTCGGGCTAGTGGGCTGCTGGGGACTGGGGGCCGTGGTAAGGTTGTACTGTTCATTATCATGATTGGAGGTATTTAGCCCGATACTTGCCACGTCGGCCACACGTCTTTGCGAGCTCCACACTTTCAGGGAAATATTTCCATTTCCTAGGCTTGTGGCAACATGGTCGGGTTACTTAACCACCGAATTACACTATATTTTCTAAATTTATTTATTATTTATTGTTGAGAAAATTTTAAAAATGTATGTTGACGCTTAGAATTTAAATTTCGAATATCAATTTCTTAGATTTTTTCCTACTTACTTGACAGTTATCGTTATATTTTAGATATTTCACACTATATCTTTATAAATTTTAGCCTATGTGTTATTCTGATGTGTAAGCTATATTATTGTAAAGTTTCATCAAAATCCATTCAGTAGTTTTTGCGTGAAAGAGTAACAAACATCCATACATTCTTACAAACTTTCGCCTTTATAATATTAGTAGGATATATATATATATATATATATATATATATATATATATATATATATATATATATATATATATATATATATATATATATATATATTATATATATATATATATATATATATATATATATATATATATATATATATATATATATATATATATATATATATATATATATATATATATAGGTATATATATATATATATATATATATATATATATATATATATATATATATATATATATATATATATATATATATATATATATTATATATATATATATATATATATATATATATATATATATATATATATATATATATATATATATATATATATATATATATATATATATATATATATATATATATATATATATATATATATATATTGTCATGATTACATTTATCGGACTTTTACCGTATATTAACGAAATAAATCCATTTTCTCGTTTCAAAGCAGAACGCTAAGGGACCCTACAGCATTACAAACAATAGCCGATACACGACTGCGTTTTATGCCGAATCACGATTTCGTTTTCGCCACGAAGGAAAGTGAACCACAGTGCAATTAGCTGAGGCCGCTCCCTCTAATCAAATCTCCAGCTAAATCTGAACCCGCTATCGCATCATCTGTACACCGTCTATCGCCAATGGGAACCGATATTGCAAATCGAGAATTTTTTATGTCATTGTTAATAGGGGCAATAAAAATAAATAGAAAGTAACGTATAAAACTTTGTTGGAGCAAGTAGGACTACTTAGATACTTCCGGGTGTTGGTTTTGGATTGAGAATTAAAGCTGATAATATTTACATAAAGCCTTGGAATAGTAAGCTTTAGGGGTATATGGATGGCGAACTAAATATGACTCGCAACCTGGCATTAATACCATTAAGCCTCATCATATAATCAACTAGGGTTGTCAACTACAACGGGCGAATCCGTCCCCTCAGGAAGATTTAACGATACTGATTGTTCTATCTCCCGTGTGGTGAGCGTAGATGACTTAGAGACAATACAAATCTTTTGTCTAGCTAAGCCAGCTGACCGTGCCCGACGGAGGCCAACGCCTTACGGTGAGGCACCGGTAAAGGTACCCAACGGGCATCCTCACCCCCTGCCTGCCAGTTTTGGAAGAATATCTCTGTCTGGAATTAACCATCAGGATACTTCCAACCTCCCGACTGGTCACGGGTCCGAAGACGCTTGAGCGGCCTCTGCCTGCCGTATATTCAGTGGTGATTTAGTTTTAATCTATCGCGGACCAATAGCATCTTCTGCCCGGCTCTGAATTCAGGATCAGGTAGCCATTTGGTCATTTCAAGAGTGGTTGGAGACAGGTCAACATTTCCCCCCGCTACTTATAGGAGTCTATGGAAATATAAGGAGACAGTATGTTTCCATAGTCTCCAGACAGCCAATCGGCTATGCACTCTGACTAATTGACTGAAGGAGTCGGGGGACTATGGAAATATACTATTTTCTAAGCAGCTAAGGTGGAGGTTGACCTGCCGTCTTCCACACTTAAAAAAGCCATTCGGCTATCTGATCCCGAATTCAGAGCCGGGCAAAATATGCCATGGTCTGCGATAAATTCAAACTAAATCAGGTAAATCACTAAGACATGTAGGGGACCGCGCAAGCGACCTCGAGCCCGTAACCAGTCCGGGGGACGGAGATATCCTGATGGTTTAATCCAGACGGAGATATCCTACCAAAACTGGTAGCTAGGGGACGAGGTGGCCGCTGGTTTACCTTCCTAGTGCCTCGCAGTAAAGCGCTGGTCTATGGCGGGTTCGTGGCTTTCCTGGAGGTTTGTATTGTCTCAAAGACTTCTACGATCACCTCACGGGACATAGAACGATCGCTATCGTTGAAACTTCCTGGCGTGACGTTCGCCCGTTGTCGTCGACAACTCTAAATGTCATCGAAAGTGAGCTGTGTTCTTTGATCGGCCAACTCATGGTTTAAGCTCTTATCTGGTTGTCCCCTTGAAGAGGAACTCACCCTAGAAGGGCCACATCTTAATATACTTTGTCATTTCTATACAGATGTGAAGCTATAATGGAAATAAATATTCTGTATTTTGCATCGAAATTACGACTAAAATTTCAAAGTACAGTGCAAGTGAAAAGATTTTGTGGAAGGTTTACTCTGATTATTTCTCTATTATCCTTCAGACTACCTATTAACTATGTTTTTTTCGCTGTTGTTTGTTTTTGAAGTAAAATATTTGATAATTAATATTGTTTTACCCTATTAATGAATACCTTATAATGAATATGTACCTAATAATGAATATTAATGCTTATAATGCTGTATACATTTTATATAGCTATATACCTAAAACTATTACTGAATATTGTATTATCTTTAATATCGAAACAGTATTTTTAAATTAAAAAGATTTCTTGGGCCACATTACCCACTTATGCAGCAGCCCCTGTGGGTGCGTGCCTTCTTGCAGGTTCTCCCGATGTAGATGCCCCCGACGGAACCCCTGCCGTTTGCAGCCGGAACCCGGGACCATTCAGTAGCATGGATTCACCATCTCATCGCCTACCATTCACCCTACTAAATTATAATTATTTCTTCACTCTGTTTATAACTTTAGTACGTAAGCTAAAACTTGTATATTTTATAATGTTAGATTCACGGGGTTCACGGGGTGCTGGAGGGGGTAGAAACCAGGAGAATCTTCCTCCAAATCTTCGTTTGTCCACCCCTCACGTAATACCCTTCAGGTACGCGTGAGGTTGTCGATGCACGATATCCCGGGCAGATAAAACGACCCATGTCGTTAGAACTGCCCGGGTGGTGGGCGGGGTTTTTCCCCCCGCCTGTGACCGCGTAACCTAATAATACCCACTTATGCATTTAACCGGCTCAAGGTATATTAATCGAAATGTACAATGATGAGTTGGCCACGATGACCCATGTGTTCAGGGTCGGTCACACTCACGGGTCAACACCCATCCGACGGCCTCCACGCACGGGGTGCGAACCTGGGTAGGACTCTGGGGGGCGAGAAACCAGTTTCCCCCGGGAATCAAACCTCTGGCGCTCCTGGACGGTCTGCGCACCGTGCGGCGCAAGCCAATCGATTGTGCACTCCGACTAACAGTCGGGGGACTCTGGAAACTGTATTGTTTCCTATAGAGCGGGGGTGGTTGCGTACCTTACGGCGACTGCTCTTGAAATGACCATTGGCCATCCGATCCCGGTTCAGAGCCGGGCAAAGGACGCCTTGGTCCGCGATAGATTCGGTGTACTCCGTTTCACCGCTTCGTAAGGGAGAGGACCGCGCAAGCGTCCTCGAACTCGGAACCAATCGAGAGACCGGAGAAATCTGGTCACAATTGGAAGTAAGGGCGCGAGTATCTCGAGCCGCCGGGTTTATTTCTGGCTAACTCGCGGTAAGGCGTTGGACTCTTACGGGTTGTGGCGTAGCTAGACGTTGGATTGTTTTTGTGCAAAGTCTTCTACGCTCACTGCAGGTCGATAGAACGACTAATCGTTAAAACGTCCTGTGGTGACGGGCTCGCCCGTTGTAGTCGACACCTCCAGATGTACATGGCCTTGTTACTCCAAAAGGATCTCAAATAATTGATGCACCTATAATGCAAAGGATGATATGAAAATGTCGCCGTACGATAACAGTGTGTCACATTGCAAATTTATCGTAGGTCGATGTCGGTAGTCGATAATAAAATGAACGTAAATTCATCGATAAGTGAGTGGACGTGGGCGGCCCGTTAGTGCACTGCTTTGTCTTCATCGTCTATAGTAATGGTGCGCTGCGGGCACTTATCGATGTTTAGCAGTAAAATTAGTATTTAAATGCATAGATACGATCTGATTTAATCGTACGGTCCAAGCAAGCAGGATTCCTGCAAACCGTATCGGCTCGAATAACTGTCCAATTTCCTGTTGTACGATATACAGAGTTGCAGGATGCGATAGGGTGGACTGGTGTTTATCCATTATGTGCCATTCTGTGTAGAAGCAAACGAGGACTAGAAGTACTTGATAGGACCACAGATACTATAATAACTATTACTAAGTTTCAACATACAATTACTTTTCAAGACGCAGGTCTGGAATGGGACTCTTTTTACACGACTGCCCAACAAAAAAGGAGTATAATGTGTTCAGGGTTTATCTATGTATGTTTTGCGTTTCTTTATTCAACCATTATTTATATATTTCTTTATTAAATTCTAAACGCTTAGACCGATTCAGACGTCTGTAGTATTGTTAGAACCGTTATGTCATCATGATTGCCAAAGGGTACCTTAACTGCAAATATCAATTAAGTAATATTCAAATGTCTAAATGTCAAAAAAATACATAAATATATCGTGTTAAGTGTCAAATGAAAGGTCTGATTGAGCACATTCTGAAAATATACATCCATCTATATAAATAAATATTTCATTATAAAATACGTACTAAAAATAATCGTATATGTATACAATATTTCACTTTCTATAACGGCAGTCGTGTTTTTATTCTTTTTAATATGTTTATTTGTGTATCAGTTTATAATAAACTCTTCTGATTGAAAATCATAACGAACTTCCGACAGAATATTTCGATGCGATATATCAATATTACGTATTTTGGGGTGTAGAATCCCAATCTACCTTTGAAAATGTTCTAGCACGTAGCATATATTACTGGAGTGGTCCATTCAATGAATGCTCAAAATGGGGGTGCAGAGGGAAAGGCAAGGAACATATTTTTATTATATAACATATTTTGATTATTTTTGATTTATTATATGTAGATTATTAAATTTATGTAATTACGTTATTTTCTTTTAATATCATTTGATGTTAAATATCTTGATTTTGATTATTTCGATTTGTGTATTTATTTGATTATGATTATTTGGATTTTTTGTTTTAAGATTTATTTGATTTGGTTATTTTATTTTAAAAATCATATACCTATGTATCAATAATTAATAGGTGTGACCTGAAAACCAGCATAAGAGATATCCTGAGGATACCCCTAATTTGCAGCGTTTGTAGCTTTATTTCATAGTCTTTGTCTATTTATAGTTTTAATTTTTAATATGTGTGTTCTTGTTTTATTTGTATATGTTTTTATAACAGCTGCAAATAAATAAATAAATAAATAAATAAATAAATAAATAATTTTTTTGACTTTGGGACTTTGTTAGGACTTGGTAGTAGGTGAATGAACTAAAATTCCCCACTCCTAGGTGCTGAGAGGGGGAGGGGGGGGGGGCACGTAGAAGGTCCCTTTTTTAGATTTTTTCCTTACATCTCGAAAACTACCCCACCACCTAGGAATGGGGACTTTTAATATGTTTACCACCTAATAAGTCCTAAGAAAGTCCTAGTCAGAAATTTTGTTCCTTCCATTGTTTTCTATGACTTTTCGCTGACTGGACTAGAGTGGAAAATATGAAAAACAATCCATTGATTAAGTATGAATATAATTACCTATGAATATATACATCTAATTATGAATATATTACAATTTAATTAAGTAATCTGTTTATTATAAAAATAGTTATTCTCCTCTTATCTTTGTATTTACATAATTTATTCTTTTTTTTATTTTTCCTTCTCATAAAATGTGTCATTACATAATTATATATTTTATTTTCTTATATTCTTCTTTTCTTATTATCTTCTTTCTATTTCTATTTTCTTATTTGCTTCTATTTAATAATAAATTAATTTATTACCATATTAATATACATGTTTATGAATCTATTTACTGTTTTTTCTGTTCTATTTACTTTATATGTACTCTTTTAATACTTTGGACTATTTAGTAACTTAGCAATTACTTTTCAGAATATTTTCTGTTATTTAAAAAACCCTAATAATTTAACTTTTCACTTTAAAAAATGCTTGTATATTTTAAACTTTTCTTTTATATAGAATAACGCACTATATGACCGTTTAATTGGTCGAAACATATAAATGGTTTATGTTTGTTATATTTTGATAAAGTAAATATGTTTTTGTACTGTCTGTTTCCTGAATAAAATAAAATAAAAAAATAAGTCCGATAAAATTATTTTGCCTCCGCTCCATGTCAAATTAAGCCTTATCGAGAATTTTGTGAAAGCTCTAAATAAATCAGGTCGTGCGTTTAATTAAATGAAAAAAGAAAAAAGTAGAAATTGAATAAAACAAAGTAGAAAGAAGGTTTTTTGTTGCCACATATAAAAAAATAGTTGAAAGAGCCAGCCTTTGATACCAGACACAAATATCGAATTAGCTGCTTGGTCCTCTTTCAAAGCAATTTTAAAGGGCTTTTTGAGCAAAAGAAAAGATGATCATTGTGTTTCCATTGTGAACGATCTGTTGGACAGCTACATGAGTGGGTGTAGAATGACGCTTGATTTCTTGTTAGCGACGAGCAGGGTAAACGCTTTCACCGAAGCATACTTGCGATGGAACACCGTCATCATAGTCACTGGAACCCTTCGACGATGGGCGACTACCGCTGAAGTCCTGTTAGGAGAGTGATAAAACGGCAAAATAAGTTAATATATAAAAAAAATAAAAAAATGAAAACACGACTGCCGTTACAAAAAGTGAACTACTGTATTTACTATTATTTTTATTGTAGTTTTTTAAGAAATATTTGTATTTTAAGTATTTATCCATAAATGTAGAAACATATATCTTTTCGGAATTAACTCAATCAGACCTTTCATTTGACACTAAACACGATATATTTATGTTATTTTATTTACATTTGTCGATTTGGCCACTTAGACAACTGTTTACTTGATATTTGGACAGTTAAGGTAAGATAATTTTAAGGATTCTAACAACAATTCATACTTCTAAATCAGTTCAAGCGTTTAGAAGTTATGGTGGAATAAAGTAAATACACGAGGCTTAAATTCAGCAGTGGAGAAACGATTAATTCAAGTAGGTAAGTCAATTCCAAACTTTTAGTAGGTTCCAAAGTTTCTTAGATACTGTATATTTAAAAAAAAAATAATATATGTATGTAACGTAAAGATTAAAGTAGTAATGACACTTACTACTTAAAACAGAAATATTTTGACACGTCCAAGAGCGGTTTTTAGCCACCAATTGGACACGACGTAAAAAAAAAAAAAAAAAAAAAGACAAAATACGTCATGCTACATGTAGTAGGAATTGAATGCACTCAAATATTTAATTCAATTAATGGTTGAACACACCATTGCTGCTCTAATCTGTGATCAATCTATATATCCAACCGGAATAGAATAAGATTACGATTTGTTAGTCTGTTCTCCTTTTCTGGATTATGGAGATGTCGCGTTTATCGACCTCACAGAGGAGTTAGCCACCGAGGTTCAGCGTCTATAAAATGTCTGAATTTGACATATACATGGAAAATATATACATGGAAATATATACATGGAAAATTTTACCAAATCACGGAGTGCAGAGAGAAGCTTCACTGGCTGTGAAGCCAGGAGAAAAGAGATATGAGAGTTTTCTCTCTCTGTTTGTCATTATATTGGACGGACGGCGCTCCCGATTATCTCACCGGCAGATTTACTGCACTGTCGGCTCATGGGCGACCTCTGAGGTCTGAAGATAACCTACTACTTTCTAACCCTGGTCTCAACCGTGACTTTATATTTTTCTTCTTTCACTGTGCATGGAGCCCGTCATTGGGAAATATTGCCAAAAATGTGAGAACCGTGCCGAACCATGTTTAGAAGACAGACTCAGACAGCATTTCCAATCTTCCACATAAATTCCTTACCCTTTACATTCCCGTCTTTTTTAAACCTTGGCGTATTTATAGGCTTTAGTTTAGTTTGGGGAGGCAAATTCTGCGCCTACAACGAATATTTAAAAAAATTAATATTTTTTTGTATTTTTCAAACTGTTGTATTATAATAGGTTAAGGTAGTAACCATCCGCATCCAATGATTGCAGATCAGTACAGGTTAGCTATGGAAAATTGCCTCTAGGCAAAAAGCTAGTCTTTTATTATGAATAAAGCGTTTATTATTGAGGGTTACTTACAGAAAACATCCCCGCCATGACTCTGACCTGCTGTTCAGCGAAGCAAGTGTTTTGGATATTCGTCAGTTGTTAGTGAAACAATGCCTAATACATTTTTACAAGACTTTAGAGAAACGTTCCCGAAGCCAGCAGCAAAGACCAACTAGAATGGCTGAAGGGACGAACTATGTAATTCCTCACGTACATACAACCTTTGCCCAAAGACAGTTGTATTTCATTGCCCCAAAATTTTTTAATACTTTAGAAGAATCAGTAAAAAATGTTCAAAATGTACACCAATTTAAGATAAAAGTAAAAAAATGGCTCCTTTACGAAGTAGGTCGTACAAAGACTGAAAAAGAATTGCTTCATACAATAATTTAAAATATGTGTGTATGTAGATGTATGTGTGTGTGTGTTATTATATATGTATGCATGTATGTTTGTATGTGTATATGTGTATATATGTATGTAACTAACCCTTTATCATATATATTTGTATTAATATGTGTACTATTTTATGCCATTATCTTAGTGTTAGTATTGAAAGTAGTCTATTAGTCAGTACTACTTAAAAACAAAGGCTATATATTTCGTATGCCCAGATACAGGCTGTTCGGTCTAGTTGGGCATTCGTCTAGAATGATCGTATGGGTTGTGTTCATTTTCTTATTGCTTATATAAACAGTTACAAATAATATCTGTACGATCTCATTGTTAACTCTCTACCAAGTTGTAACAAATAAATAAATTATAATATTTAAATATGTGGAAATTTATATTTCACCTAAGTGGCCAATCAGCCTTCAATTTTAGATGATTGAAATCAGGCATTTAAAAATAAGTTACGATATATGAGCTATCCATCAATAACAAGTCAATAAAATTATACAAAGGGCTACATGACACAACATATCATGTCACAATGACTTTTTTTATTGGCAGTCATAGAGGGCGTTTATCTATGAATCATAGTAGGTGGTATATATATTAGCTGTGTCACTTTGTAACAGTGATCTAGAAGAGAATTCTGATTGGTTTAACCTATCGTCAACGTCATGTAGTAATGACTAATAATGTTATACACAGGAGATACTCCATATTTCGCCCAACAGAGCCCTCCAGACGTTCTTATCACATGATTATTTAGTCCAGTCATATTAGAGGTTTCACCTCGGAATGAGAGATAATAATCTGGAAACTCGTATACTGACACCTTCATTTTGGTGTTCTAAAAGTTGTCTCAAAAGTCTCATAAAATTTCGTGTCTGCGTCGTAAGTTATTCAAAGTCAAAAATTGGATTTTCGCGATTGTCTAGGTTAAGCGTATGAAAAAATGTCTGAACAAAATTTATCGCAAATTTTATGTTCTACAATTTTTATAATAGATGTTAACATCACTGGAGCTATATACTCGTAAACCAAGATACCGTGACCTTTAAATCACTAGAGCTATAGAATCTAGGTTATGTCTTCTTTTGCTTAAGTGACTGCACTATTTTACCTTGGCTTTAGCCAATATCTGCAATCAGAACTCTATTGGTTTACGTCGACTACCTTAAGATTGTAATGGCAGCTATTATATGCTAAAGCGGGTCATGTCAAGAGTATTACATTTCAAACGGAAGGGTGTGTACAAGCGACCCTTCATGAACAAAATTCATGAACAAAAAACCCTGAGGTAATATTTGATTTTAAGTTGATATGTTTCTAAAAATGCGTACAGGTTCCGTTAATTTGACAGATCTGTTAGATATACTTTAAAATTGCATAATGTGCAACCATTTTATGGCTTGAGAAGGTATTTCGAATGGACAACATCATAAATGCGTGCACCAAATGCTATAAAGTGTTTTAAAATAAATAGTACAACAGTATTATCCACCTTCACCTTCGCTTTTTGTTGTCATTTATAGATATGTAATGATACGTTTGCCCTTTGAATCGGTTGCTAACATTTAAAGTAAGTATATATAACATATTCTCATGTTACATTCGATCAAAGGTCTCAAAGACTATGAAGCCGAAATAAACGCGGTATTAGTGTCGCGAGCCCGATGTTCGAAAACATAATGCTTAAAGGGATCCTCTCCGAAGTCTACTTCTAACGCCAAGTTCAGTACTTCTAATACCCTCTTTCAGCTCTCGGACTACGATGATGATGATGGTCAATTTTGGGATTGACTACCAGTAGCCTGACATCCGCACTTGGCTCTCCTTATGTCCTTTTGTATGTCACCATGTATATACCTTCTTGCGTACAGGTCTTGCAGCCAGCTCACAACAGAAGCTATTTCCAGAGTTTACGAGGGTCGGGTCTTTTTATGTGAGCCTCTCTCTTCTAGTGAATAATTCTGGTTATACAAAGGTCGCATGCTCCACTATTTCGTTTTCCATTCCG
The DNA here is from genome assembly GCA_944548615.1 of Micropterix aruncella. Lineage (NCBI taxonomy): Eukaryota > Metazoa > Arthropoda > Insecta > Lepidoptera > Micropterigidae > Micropterix > Micropterix aruncella. The sequence goes on along the minus strand of OX155963.1, from coordinate 6,027,692 downwards.
TATGATGCTCAAAATGTGTAGGTGTCTGTTGAGCCTTGTGATCGTGCCCACTACTATTCGCAGGTTTGTCCTAGAGTGGCCCAAGCAATACCTCATCAATCGGAGCTTGGGTCAAAGAACAGCTCTCGTAGTCTGCCTGCATTTTTTCTGATCTCCATGTATCTTATTACGCAGAGCTGTTCTCATGTAAATCCAGCAGCAGTAATAATAATAATAATAATAAAATGCTTTATTCGTACGAAAAGGCGAGCGTACTGCCTGCAGGAAATATTTTAGAGCTAACCTATACTATTGTAACAACATTACTTGCGAGTAGATGGTACATAACCTATATAAATATACAAATACAAAAAAAGAGGACAGAAAGAAATATATATTTAACTCTTTGTGGGCACACCAAAAGAATGTGCCACACCAAAATAATCTAACACCTATAAGGACGCTAAGGTTTAAAAAGGAGAATAATGGGAAGGGAAAGGGAATTTCTGTGGAAGATTTCAAATGTTCTCTTAGTCTGCCTTTAAAACTTGGTATGCTTGGCGCGTTTCTGTCATTTTTCTGCAAAGCATTTCAAAGACGGGCTTCATGCACGGTGAAAGAGAATGAGAAAAAGTCACTGCTGTGACTAGGGATAGAGAGTAACGGGAGCAGTAAATCTGCCAGTAAGATGATGGAAGATGGGAGCGACGCCATCCAAGATCTTAAAAAGCATACAAAGAACTCTTATGTCTCTTTTCTCCTGAGTCGACAGCCAGTGAAGCTCCTATCTGTACTCCGTGATGTGCTCAAATTTTCTGAGGCGATGGATATAACGAATGCATGTATTTTAGAGATGCTCAACTTTGGTGGATAGCTCCTCTGTGAGGTCGAAAAATGCGACATATCCATAATCCAGCAGGGGGAGGAGAGCAGACTGACAAATCGTAATCTTGCTCTCCTCCGGTGCAGGTCCGATTACCAGTACCTACAGGTGCAGCGGGGCAATTTTTGAAAAATTTTGCATGCAAAATTTGTCTATGGTCCATTTGATTTACATGGGCCATAGACAAATTTAGCATGCAAAATTTTTCAAGAATAACTTTCCTGCTAGTCTGTCTGCTTCCTCATTTACCTGAATACCACTGTTCTACAGCCTTGGGTATAATAATGGCTGCAGATGAGATTAAAGAGAGAACACTTAAAGACAAAGACCAACATATTTTCACAGACAACTTCTAGTACTCTAGCGCTCTTCTGCTTTTACCACTGAAGAGGCACAGGCAGACATCCAATCTAATCGGTGAACGTCGTCAGACCCTCGAAACGATCGAACAAGATAACAGAATAAGCCTTACGTGGGTGAAAGGATATGGTTAAGTCTGGTGTAATGTGGCACACGACAGGAATTGGCCGACTATCCAATTGGGTACAATACACAGGGTCGGCACTACAAGGCGGAACCGGAGATTGGGCTGAAGAATAGTGAAAGGGAACTTCGTCACATGCAGCAGCAGAGTAGTCGGCAGAGAATGTGGTGTGTTTGTGTCTGGCGTTAGCTATCGGGAAATAAAAGGTAATGGGCGCATGTTGTTTTTATTACTCATAGTAGTATTTAGTTATAAAAAAGATATAAATTACATGTCACAGTTCCTCACTAAGACTAGTGCCTTTTCAATGTGTTACTAACAACATTGTGTATATATTTCACTTATATTATTTAGCTTGATTTACGCTAAGTAGGTGTACTTACTTCCCAACCTAAAATTACCTAACCTATATGTTCCTATATTAACTAGCTTGATTTACCTATATTAACTAGCATGGTTTACATTAATTATGTGTAGGTACTTACTTTGTTTTACTAAACGATTGCAGTAATAAATGATTACACTAATTAAATGATTTACACTAGATAGATGTACTAATTCCTAACTTAACCTAAATTATATTAATTATATCACTGTATAGTTATATTAACTTATATTACTTCCTCCCTTAACCTAACTTGATTTACACTAATTATATGCACTTACTTCTACATAATTATGCTATTGCTAATTTAGCCTAATATAATTTTTGCTATTCACCGTTATAGTATTTATATCATAGATCGTTATACTCAGCTTGCCCGGGTAAATGTGAGGCAGTTACGGCCAATGAGTGCGACATTAATAACCCAACAAACTGCAATCTGTAAAATGGACAAAAACTTCGGTAGTATCTAATCTTGTATTAACACTAATAACACCATTATAAATAGGATAGAAACGAACTTACCGCGTGAAATTTGTAGCACCCGACATTTCGGTGACGTTGCAGTCGCCGTTGTCCAGGGTAGACACGTCCAGTCTACCCTGGATAACGGCGGCTGCAACGTCACCGGAACGTCGGATGCTACAAATTTCACTCGGTAAATTCATTTCTATACTATTTATAATATCAAACAACCGCGATAGTCTTCGATTTTATACTAATAACACCGTTTATAACACGACAACTTCATCTAAGATTAAATTAATATACTTGGTCATTCCTACACAATTGTAATGGAAATAAATACTCTTTATTCTGTAGGTTGAGAGAACTGACCGCTATGGAGGTTCTTAACGATATTTTAATATTTTTGGACGATTTTGTATAAAAATACTAACAATATATTTTTTAAATGAATTGCCTCTTGTTACCTAATTATTATTAATAATAACAAATAATAATTATATACTTTTTATTTGCACTTAAATATTATACAAAAAGGCCAGCTTATTACCACATGGCAATGTCTTACAACTAACCTAATCACAGTGGTACATGCGCGCATTGTGGAAATAAAGATTATTACATAACATACAGACCGTCTGAATAACATACAGACCAGTACTAGAGGTATTTAAAAATAAGAATGCCCGAGGAGAAGAAATTGGGAGAGGCAGAGGAGAGAAATGGAAGAACTGGTTACTTCAAAGAAAGGTAATAATCCTTAATGTGAGTCTTAAATGATGGTAAAGAAGGCGAGTTTCGTATATTTACCGGGAGATCGTTCCAGAGTCTTCCAGAATCTTATTATGTATGTAAGGAGGCCGGCCGAAAATACTACGCGCGGTTCTGCTAAACTACTACACCGCAAACCACCGATTGACGTTTTCGGCATCCCAGGGGTTAATGAAAGACTGAGGGTGATCGGAGGCTTTTTATCTTTATCAGGTATATTACGGGCGTTAAAAACTAGCCTGGGAGACTCCTGTATGAATTTAACTAAGGTTCGGTACAGAAGTTTATAATTCTAAGATCAACTAATAGTTTACAAACATTTCAATAACGCGCAATAAAAGCAAACTAGCATTAATTGGCATTAGCATTTAACATAATTCAACACGCTGCAATCTGTAAAATGTACAAAAACGTCGATATCTAATCTTCTCGAAACACTAATAACATCGTTTACAACACGGCAACTGCATTGTTTACGACTTTTTCTTATCGCTCGTCGTTTGTTTCAAAAATCGAAAGTGATTGACGGGTTGCGTTCGGAGCCTCTTTCGTGTCGCTGAGATATTGACTAAGCATAAATGAATATTTAATCGAACCTTGTTTTGTATTTCGTGTCTGCCATAAATGGAACAAGTTTGTCGATAAGAAAATGCGGTTGTTTTTTAGGTGTAGGTATATTTTTATAGTGTGTTAATGTGTCAATAACTGCCTATTAGTAACTCTGTGTCTCTTTCTAAACCTCTAACTTTCTTTGTTCCTCTCCTGCTGAATATGCATACATTGATATCTGTTGAAGTTCAATCTAAATACGGTTATTTGTTGTGTAAACTAAAGCAACACGTTATATTTCGGTAACCTGTTTGAAAACATAAATATTTTTAAAATTATTTATTGTAACTATTATTAACCTAATCTATGTTTTTTTTAAGAGAGCTTAGTTGATTCAATCTCTAATGTAAACGCTGTTTTAAATGCACATAACGAGAGATACTGCGAGAAAATGCTACCACTATGGATGTGTTGTTTGACGTATGACAAGCCAAGGAATAGTCTATTTCTTACACGACTCCCAAGCAAAAAAGGAGTGTAATGTGTTCAGGGTTCATCTATGTATGATTTCGGTTTATTTATTTCACTTTAACTTCTAAACGCTCGAAGCAATTTAAAAGCAAGTAGTATTCTTAGAACCGTTATGTAATCCCGACTGTCATAGAATACCTTTACTGTCAAAATATCAAGTATTTAGTTGTCTATATATCCAAATGTTAATAAATTAACATAAATATGTATTTCGTTCTTAGTATCAAATGATAGGTCTGATTTGGGAAATTCCGAAAATATACATGCATCTATATGGATAAATACAGGAACCATAAATATTTCCTAAAAAATCTTTTGAAAATCATTATAAATAAAGCAGTTCACTTTTTGTAGCGGAATTTGTGTTTTTTATTCGTTTTAATATATTTACTTGGTGGTATTTGTCATTTACCTTAATGCAAAGTCTATATATGGGTTTCAAGCAATTTAATAATTTAATAATGGTGGTAATTGAATCATTAGGATATTGAAGATCCCATTGTGCTATCCAAAGAGCAAATTTACTTTCCTTTCAAGATCCGGGAAGCGCTTGAAATAAAAACGGTTACTAACTCTCTACTACGTGGAAACGTCTACTTAAAATTTTATCAATGCCTATCGCCGAGCAGAAGGACGTAAAGCAAGATACAGTGCAAGTTAAGCGCACGGCTGATTTTCAAAATTCGCTCGCGCCTAAGCCGCCGGCCTACCACCGTTGTTATCTGCGCAGTAATACCAACAGTTGCCGCCTACCCGCTGAACAACAAATGTAGATTGACAGCGCTTCAGTCAACCCTGGGCAAAGGCGGTTGAAACATCGCCAAAATTTGTGTGCTACAAACGTCACGCGGTAAATTTGTTTTATATCTTATTTATAATGTCATAATAGTTTTGGGCTATGTTCACCGACCGACCAGATTAAACGGCTTAACCGATAGACTTGAAGTTTCAAAAATACACTCCTGAGCGGTAAAGTAATCGGTGTGATTATGGCATAAAAAGTAAACTTTTAGTCCCAGGATCGTCCGTGCATATGAAACTATATTTTGTAATGAAAAATGTAAAAATTAAGGCATTTACGGAACGCGTAAACGTTGATGATGACTTGCCTAAATTGCGTTCGCTGACGTAACCCCCCCCCCCCCCCTTTTACAATTAGTGCATCCCAACTCTCTCCCCGCTTACATGGTAATGGTAAGAACTTCAATAATATTATATAATAATTACTTTGAAGTTATAGAATTAAAGAGACGAGAGTAAATAAATTGCAACGACGCAGAGTTCACAAAGCGAGAGATGATATAATCAAGGGTTCGAATTAAAAGTACCATGGGAAATGTTGTGAAAGAGGCCGACAGGCACCGCTCGGAGGCGTCAAGATTTAAATGAGTCGGTAAGGCGGCCGAGGCGAAAAGCGAGCAAAAGGAACCAATTCACCCGTCCACAACGAGTGGGTCTAGCTGGGCCTGGCCCTAACCTTGCGGAGCTTTGTATTTTGACCACTGACCTAAAGAATGAGTAGATTATCTTTAAAACCCAAACTAAACACGAAATTTGTAACTATCGAACAATTTCACTCATCATCATCATCATCATCATCATTTATTCATTCCATAAAAGCATTTCACAATACTGAGGAACATGTCAAATTTTACAATCATAATTTACCGGATGATAAAACCGCTTTGATTAATTAAAAGGAAAAAAAATGTAATCAGAGGTGATTACTTAAAAATAGTCAAATTTACAAAATAATCAATAATCAAACAATAAATAATAATCAATACAATGAAAAAGAAAAATTCTGAAACACGCGTAATTAAAAACAGTGTCAATAAAATCTAAAACTTAGTGCGAAAGTATAGTCATAATATGGTTTATTTATGGTCAAGCAATTGTGGAAGCAATATCATAAAAGTCGTCCAGTTTGTAAAGGGCATGTTTGACTAACTGATTTTTGAAGCAGATTTTATATGCTGCCATCTCAAGTCTTCTCGTCGATGACGGCAAAGCATTGAACAATTTAAAACTAATATGTAAAAATGTTTTTTGATATTTAGTCAAGCGTACTTTAGGCAATAATACATTGTTTTTATGTCGCGTATTATGGCTATGTTGAGTGGAGTGAAGCTTGCAATTTAAAAGATTCTCACTGCTGAATATCGTATTAAAGACATTCGAAAACAAGGATATTGCTTATGCCGCAGGCGAAGACGCCATCTCAAGATGTTATAACGATCTGGTGAGTTGTCACCTACAACAGGCGAAACCGTCACCCCAGGAAAGTATAACGTTTTTGACCGTTCTTTCAACCTGGAGTCTACGTAAAGACTTGGGGACGAAACAATCCACCATCTATCTACGCCAACACTCCTATCAGAGATCAACGTCTTACCGCGAGGCACTGGGAAGAGAAACTAGCGAACTGGCTTGACTCGACGCGCCCTGACTACCAGATATGGCCGTTTTTCTCTATCCTCTGATATCGTCATAGATACGAGCAATCATCTACCTGGAGTAAGCGGTAATTGAGTTTGAATATATCGCGGATGCAGATGCTCTTTACCCGTCGTGATCTTTTGGGATCGGCTGGTCAACGGATCTATTTAAGGATAGAAGATGTCAGGTATACAACTACCCCCGCTATCATGGGAAACATACATCGCCAGCCCCCTGGCTATTGGACGGATTGCGTAAGCTTGGCTGACAGCCTGGTAAGTATGAAACCACCCAGCCCCGAGGTATTTCTCCGAATCCGTAATCTTCTGATCCCAGCTGCCTCCGACTGCAGATTGTAGCCGCGGCAGAAGCTCACAGAGGCTCTTACAGGTTAAGTCCATGTTCGAGGAGTCTACCAAATAGGAGTTGAACCTAGAGTTAAGCGAGCCAGCTGACATAGAGTTTGGCCAAAACCACCCAAGCTGCACGGAACCGTTAGAAACCTAAACGATCTAGTCGACTCCTGAATCCAGATAATCTTAGGTGTGCCCCATCTGAAATGCATCCAGCCGATCATAGCTCAAGAAGACAATTTCCCGGAGTACGTATTAATCCTGGTCTGTGTTTATCGGGACTGCATTGTGGTTACAACCATTTACAGATACATGGTCGAATTTGTAATAACTTCATAGGAGCTAACAGAAAACTGCCAGACTGGCCCCAAACAGCAATTTACTTCGTCGAATAACTATCACATCCTCCTAATTTCAAATCCTCCAATTTGGTAGAGGAGCGATTAAAGCCACCTGACAGCCTCTGACAAAATATCTGGTGGAGTCTCCGAGTTTGATTAGATTAGATATAGTTAGAACTAAGATGTTGATGATTTTAGACGATACCTTGCTGGTATTTTTAACACGCTTTTATTAGGTTGACCTGTATGTAACTATGTAATGGAATCTAAGGTAACTAATTTAACCATCTTCCAAGGATCGTAGCGTCATGAAAATTGGCAGCTGTATGTAGTTCTGATGAAAATACAATAATATGGCACTGTCGAACTGATCTGATGATGGAGTCGGAAGATATGAACTGGAACTTCATGATGGAACATCGTATCATAGCTGTGTTTGGACTTGTTAGAAAAGTCTTGGAATGAACTTTGACCACGATTAGGTTTCAAGGTCTGATGATGAAGCCGGAAGATAGGCACTGGCATTCCATGATGGAATATCGTATCATAGCCGTGTGTATGTGAATATCGTATCATAGCCCAAAAGCGTGTTTTTAGTGTTTTTTTAAACTATTAATTTATTATTTGCTTTTATGACTGACTTCGCATATTACACGGAATAAAAATAGCTTACGTCCTTACAAAGTGCGAATAAATAAGGTTAAAAATAGTTTTCTGTATCAGTCCAACCTTTTCACAATAAGATTCCATTGTGCGTTTGGGGTCTTGTAGAGGTTCAATTTAAGCTACAGACTATTCTTATTATGGACTCAAGTTATTATATTAAGGACTTTGATTTTATTGAATTTTGTAATCATTATGATTATTTTTATTATAACATTTTTTTGGACTATCGGCTATTTACATTACTAAAACCTATAACTTTGATAATCGGTTATGGATTATTATTTTCAAATTTGTCTTGAATATTTCTTTTGTGCCATTTTTATTAATCCTGTCAAATGGATTAATTTAAATTTCGAGTAAAAGCTATTTTATTATTCCTATAAAATATTGATCTATATATATAAAAATGAATCGCCGTGCGTTAGCCTCGCAACATCTCGAAAATGACTTGACCGATTTGAATTACTTTTATTTTGTTTGTTTGCCTTGATTCAGGGGTGATTTACAAAATAAAATATTTAGGAAAAACTCAAAGAAGCAACTGAAAATCGAAAAAATCGAAATTAGTCTTTTTGGGAAATAGGCCACTTTCAACCGATGGCGTTCGCGGCGATCCTATTGTTTGACAGCTGCGCCATCCATATGTTATTCATTCCGTGCGATTGTGTAAAATTTCAAAAAGTCGAAAAGTCAAAACAGTAAAAAAGTCATAAAAGTCAAAAAAGGCAAAAAAGTCGAAAAAGCCGAAAAAGCATTTATATTGCATTTATATTTCATCATGTAAATTAAATACATTGAAATTATTTTAATTACAAACGACTTTTATTTAATCACCAAACGAAACTCTCACCGTACATGTTTCGGCCATATTATAGATTTCAATTAATTGAATTTGGAAGGTTGATTAGGATTAATAAACGCTTATGAAGAGTTACAATCAAATCAATTTTAGGTGGAACGAAGTTCACCGGTTCATCTGGTTCTAAATATATTCACCCCCGATTTCTTTTTTCATATGTGCGGTTTTACGGCTTTGTGCCTGTCACAGACCTATCTTTTTTTTCTTAAGGCATTGAATCTACCCCTGCGGAATGCATTCTGAGTGACACGCGTCCCGTAGATGCAATAAAATGAATATTTCTCGCGCGCGGAAAAGCCGTGGCATGGCGAGAATCGCGCCTTGGTTTTTTTGCATACATATTATGTACCACGTCGGCGTACAACGCATGAATGAAGCGCCGACGTAAATGCTAGCTTTGTGTGGGAGTAAGGGGCCCTTGCTGAGTTGGCTACGAAGACCCATTATGTTCAGGGTTGGTTACACTCACGGGTCAACACCCATCCGGCGGCCTCCACGCATGAAGGTAGGACTCTGATCTTAGGGCTAGTTTCCCCTAGGTATCAACCTTCTGGCGCTCCTGGACGGTCTGCGCACCGTGCGGCGTAAGCCTATCGACTGTGCACTCTAACAGACGGGGGAGTCTGGAAGCAGTACTGTTTCCTATAGAGCGGGGGTGGTCGCGGACCTTACGGCGACTGCTCTTGAAACGACCACCGGCTACCCGATCCTGGGTGAACAGCCGGGCAAAGGATGTCGTGGTCCGCGATAGATTCGGTACACACCGTTTCACCGCTTCGTAAGGGAGAGGACCGCGCAAGCGACCTCGAACTCGGAACCAATCGAGAGACTGGAGTAATCTGGTCGCAATTGGAAGTAAGGGCGTGAGTGTAAGCCCGCTGGGTAACACTCCTGGCTATCTCGCGGTTAAGGCGTTGGCCTCTTATGGGCATGAGGCAGAGCTTGTCGGTGGACTGTTTTTGTTCAAGTCTTCTGCGCTCACTCCAGGGAGATAGAACGACTAATCGTTAAAACTTCCTGAGGCGACGGGCTCGCCCGTTTTAGATGACAATTCTAGCAAGCGCTTTGTACAATATACAACTAGCACATTTTTGTTCTCTATGGTGGAAGCCGCAACAACATAACTCCAAGCTCTATATAGGGACAGAATTAATGAAAAACGTCAGTAAGTTCAAGTATTTGGAAAGTTGGATGAATGAGAACGGAGACCATGCCCAAGAAATAAACGTCCGCATTGAAATGGCTCGCTCAACTATTTTCAAAATGAGCAAAGTCTTGTGTGGTAGAGATCTAAGTCTCTACCTAAGGCTACGTAATAAGATAGTTAATTACAAACATGGCTTAGACTAAGTCCTTTACGGGGTAAACAGTGATAATAAAGTGGTTAATTATTTTCTGCTTTTTAGTTCGATACAGAAGTGATGACATTGTCATGCCTAAAGTACGCCTTACGCAAACACAAAAGTCCTTAGTATATTTGAGCTTCAAGCTCTTTAACCAGCTACCACTCTCAACAAGAAAGATGGAAACAAACGCAATTCTTTTAAATGGGATTAACAGTAATATATAACTTGCTGTTACATCATTTTCGTTTTATTGTTTAAGTTTAAAAAATACAAAACATCATTTGTCAACAACTACAGCAAAAACGATAATATTTAAAAATTTATTATTTAATATTATGTATGTATATCATTGGCTTGGGACAGAGATGAATGGAAGAAAATGGGGGAGTCCTATGTCGAAGGACAACCTGATCAAAAAACTGGCTGCTGAAGAATATGATACCTTATTTAAAAATTAGATTAAAAATTAATAAAAGATATTGCTTTATCACATAAGGAAAAATTGTACAATACGATCAGCGAATAAAGGCTTTTATTATTATTATTTATGTATATCACAATGTTTAACGTAACATACCTAACTATCTACATACGATGTTTTTTTATAATTTTGTTTTGATACTTTCTATTGTGTTATTATTTTTGCTTAGAGTGCCTAAGATGACTACTAATATTTTTATAATATTTATTTATTTTATGTGAATACCCATATACACAGAATCAGTTCTATTTTTTTTTTGTCTGCCTTGTAAAACCGACTTTAGTCAACGTTATTGTCAAATTAATATTTCTGCTTGATTAGTTTTATCTATATTAATAGGTACTAGCTGACCTGGCGAACTTCGTACCGCCTAACAGTCAATGAATGTCGTGTTACAGATTAGCCGAACTTAATTTATGATTTTATGAAAGTAAGAAAATGAATACAAAATAAATATTAAGTTCACTAATTTATTAAGATAATAACACAAAAAGAAAAATAAAAGTACAAAAATTAAGTATATCAATCGCGTGTCAGCAAGACATGATTGAATTAAACTATTTACATATTTGGCAGCATGGGATGCACTCGGTTTAATTGTCTTCATTGAAGCACCTTGATACGACATTTTTTTGTTTTTTTTTTATTAGGCGTAAGAACAAATAAGCGGATGATTTGTCGACACATGAACATGTCACGTACAACTGACCATGAGAAAAACACGGATTTACATTTTGTATGGGAAAATGTTTTTCTTTTATTTTAATTTTTCGTCAATTTTCCAATTTTTGTTTTTAATGGTTATTCTGCTATTCGGGACGGAGACAAATACAACAAATCAAAAACCATGAAAATCGGTCCATCCGTTCTCGAGTTATGAGTGCTTTGTTTTTTATATATATATATATATATATATACATATATATATATAAATATATATATATATATATATATATATATATATATATATATATATATATGATTGTAAATGTGTAAATTATTATTTTTTCAAATTGAAATTATGTTTATCACTAAATAAATGATAAAATAATGAAAGGGCACTTATCTGGTCTGTGGTGACCAGGAGCGACTCCACGCCTTTTTCGTTTTCTCTTCTTTCAGTATTTGCGGTTTCCTACTGTGCCTTATTCGAACCTTTCTACTTTATCCTACAGCGGCAACACAACAATGCGAAAGACGAGAATGAATGCTGGAAAATAATAGGCGATTAGTGTTTCTTAAATATTAATGATTTTTATAAAATGTATATCAATATTTCGGCTCAGCCGTCGTCAAGATATATGACATTTCTGAAATCGAACAATTCGTTGAAAATTTAAATTCAAGGAATCGAACAAAAAGAAATGGATTAATAATATTTTACACGATTTAGTTAAGGTACCATAACCAACCGTGCAAAACGTTATTTTAAAATGAATGATTATAAATTAAAAGAAAAAGCATTTGATGATTATGATAATTGGATAAACCTTATTAATTTTGCCTATTGAGACCGGAACCTTTGCAAGCGCCTAAAATATAAATATAAGCCAATTCCCAAGATTTGACGTCCCTTTCTTTTGCATTATCCCCTAGGCATTTTATTATTTTAACTTTAAAACATTGATCAAAAGATAAATTATGCGCCCTGGCATGCAAAGATATTGGGAGTTGGCTTTCATTTCCTACACTAGCCCTATGATTATTTAGTCTAATATTAAGTGGTGTTGTTGTTTCACCGATATAAAAGGCATCACAAGTCCTGCACAGAAGTTGATATACTATATTTTTTGAAATACAACTGCAATGAAAGGGAACCCTGTAACTATTAGTAGTATTTGGACTGGTAAAAAAAGGACTTAGATCTAACAGAGGACAAGTTTTACAACGTGGACGACCACAAGGTTGAGGCCCAAAAGTATTATTACCAATAGAGAAATTTTGATTATTTTTTGTTTTGTTTAATATTGATCTAATATTAGGTGGTCTGCGGAAAGATAAAATTGGCGGTGAATCTAAGAGATCCTTAGTGGATGCATCATTAGAAATGATGGGGAATAAATCAGATAATATATCTCGCAGTTTCTCAGCACCAGGAAAATAAGTGGTGCTAAGAAAGATTTTATTATTATTATTATTTTTATTTGAAGAAATTTTAGGTTTTGGTATATATTTTACTTCAGAGTTTAGAATATGTTTATCCAATAGAGGAGCAGGGTATTTTCTTTCAAGAAGAGATTGCTTTAGATTATTGAGATATTTATCTAAATTTTCTTTGTTGTTAACTAAACGGTGTCCGCGAATGGACATTGAATAGGGAATGGATCTCTTGGTGTGAAATGGATGACAGCTATCAAAGTGTAAATACTGTTCTTTATTTGTAGGTTTTATATGAATCGCGGTTTTAATTTTACCTTCGGAAATTGTTAAATCAACATCTAAGAAAGTAATTTGTGATTTAGAAATGGTATGAGTGAAATTCAAAGGGCCAAAATTATTTAGGTCGTCAAGAAAGGTTGTTAGAGTAGTTTGTCCGTGTGGCCAAATCATTACTATGTCGTCAATAAATCTATACCATAATATGGGTTTTAAATTTTGCGTTTGAAGAAAATTTTGCTCGAATAATCCCATGAAAAGGTTGGCATACGAAGGAGCCATTCGCGTGCCCATAGCAGTCCCTTTAATTTGAAGATAAAATTCATCTTCAAAGGAGAAAGCATTACACGTTAAGACAAACTCGGCTAATTTGCAAAGAAAATCCGTAGAAGGTATTTGAGGATGAGGTCTCTCATCAAGAAAATAAGAAATGGCTTCCAATCCTAAATTATGAGGAATATTGGTATACAGGGATATGGCGTCAATAGTAACAAATAATAGGTCGTCTGACTTTGGAATTACAGTATTCTTTAAAATATCAATAAAATGATAGCTGTCTTTGATATGAGAATTTAGATTTTTCACAAAAGGTTGTAAAAAATAATCTACAAAAGCCGAAATTCTTTCTGTCGGAGAGTTAAAGCTTGCGACTATTGGTCGTCCAGGATTATTAGGCTTGTGAATTTTAGGTAATAGGTAAAAATTTGGAGTTCTGATAGGATCAGGAATTAAAGTTTTAACATCTTCGTCTGATAATTTTTCATTTGATTTATTTTGTTCAATATATTTTTTTATTTTCACTGCAAAATTTTTGTTTGGATCTCTAGATAGTTTTTTATAGAAAGTTTCATCTCTAAGTTGTCTCAAGCCTTCAGTAACATAGTCAGTTTTGTTAAGTATGACAGTAGTGGAACCTTTATCAGCCGGCAAAATGACGATGCTGGTATCCTTGCTAAGACTCTCAAGAGCTGCACGTTCATCTACTGACAAGTTTGATGTTGGCTTGAGGCTATTTAGAAAAGATGGCTGTGTTACTTTGTTTAATAAAATAGTAATAAAATTTTCTACCGGATGATTTTTTGGTAATGGAGGGGGTTCTTTATTGGAGTGTGGACGAAATTGAGCTAGTGTATTGTGTAATTTAATATTATTATTGTTATTCTTTTGATTTGAATGCCAAAATTCGCGCCATCTTAAATTACGACAAAATTTAACAACATCATTACCAAAACTAAAATGGTTCACATTTTGAGTCGGTGTAAAATTTAGACCTTTAGCTAATACTAAATATTCATTGTGGTTAATTACTTTGGATGACAAGTTTTTAACAGCATTTTTTTCTCTAGGAGATGGACCTTGTATATTATTAGAATATGATACTGATGGTGTTATACTGTTATTAATTTGGTTTACTAATGTGGCACGTATTGGTACGGAACCTGATACTAATGGAAATATATTGTTAGTAATTTGGTTTACTGATAGGGTGTGCATCGGAGAGGAAAGAGTACCTTGGTGAACTGCTGGAATAACATTTCGAAGTGAATTTGAATTCCTTGTTTTGTTAACATTGGAATGACTGTAATTTGAAATGGAAACTGGATTCAAAATGTTTCGTGTATTGTTACTTGGGATAATGCAAATTTTCTGAAAGTTCTTTAGTAAATTAAGGAACTTTTTATCGTGTTTTAATCTAATATTTCGTAACTCTGTTACAGAATTGTTAACTATTTTATGAGCTTCTTGAAATAAGAAAGGAGAATGTGTTGTTATCATGTTAACATAAAAACACAGTGAGTTTAAATGTTTATCAACTAAAATTTGATATTCATTTCGCAAAACAGACGTAATTTCCATTGAATACCTTAAACGGATTGCGGTGAAATCATATTGAATTTCTGTACTAATTGCTGCGAAAGGAAATTTTGGTAATAACCCTTTAGGGCAAATGTTGTTTTCTAAACATTTAGAAAGAAATTCAACGTGTCCCGTGAATTTAGCTGTCTTAAGTGAATGGTAATTTATTTGGTTTAACCAATGAGTGTACATAATGGATGTGATTGCAACATAATTAAAATTAGGTAATATTTTAATATTTGATTGTAAATGTGTAAATTATTATTTTTTCAAATTGAAATTATGTTTATCACTAAATAAATGATAAAATAATGAAAGGGCACTTATCTGGTCTGTGGTGACCAGGAGCGACTCCACGCCTTTTTGGAAAAAAGGCGTGGAGTCGCTCCTGGTCACCACAGACCAGATAAGTGCCCTTTCATTATTTTATCATTTATTTAGTGATAAACATAATTTCAATTTGAAAAAATAATAATTTACACATTTACAATCAAATATTAAAATATTACCTAATTTTAATTATGTTGCAATCACATCCATTATGTACACTCATTGGTTAAACCAAATAAATTACCATTCACTTAAGACAGCTAAATTCACGGGACACGTTGAATTTCTTTCTAAATGTTTAGAAAACAACATTTGCCCTAAAGGGTTATTACCAAAATTTCCTTTCGCAGCAATTAGTACAGAAATTCAATATGATTTCACCGCAATCCGTTTAAGGTATTCAATGGAAATTACGTCTGTTTTGCGAAATGAATATCAAATTTTAGTTGATAAACATTTAAACTCACTGTGTTTTTATGTAAACATGATAACAACACATTCTCCTTTCTTATTTCAAGAAGCTCATAAAATAGTTAACAATTCTGTAACAGAGTTACGAAATATTAGATTAAAACACGATAAAAAGTTCCTTAATTTACTAAAGAACTTTCAGAAAATTTGCATTATCCCAAGTAACAATACACGAAACATTTTGAATCCAGTTTCCATTTCAAATTACAGTCATTCCAATGTTAACAAAACAAGGAATTCAAATTCACTTCGAAATGTTATTCCAGCAGTTCACCAAGGTACTCTTTCCTCTCCGATGCACACCCTATCAGTAAACCAAATTACTAACAATATATTTCCATTAGTATCAGGTTCCGTACCAATACGTGCCACATTAGTAAACCAAATTAATAACAGTATAACACCATCAGTATCATATTCTAATAATATACAAGGTCCATCTCCTAGAGAAAAAAATGCTGTTAAAAACTTGTCATCCAAAGTAATTAACCACAATGAATATTTAGTATTAGCTAAAGGTCTAAATTTTACACCGACTCAAAATGTGAACCATTTTAGTTTTGGTAATGATGTTGTTAAATTTTGTCGTAATTTAAGATGGCGCGAATTTTGGCATTCAAATCAAAAGAATAACAATAATAATATTAAATTACACAATGCACTAGCTCAATTTCGTCCACACTCCAATAAAGAACCCCCTCCATTACCAAAAAATCATCCGGTAGAAAATTTTATTACTATTTTATTAAACAAAGTAACACAGCCATCTTTTCTAAATAGCCTCAAGCCAACATCAAACTTGTCAGTAGATGAACGTGCAGCTCTTGAGAGTCTTAGCAAGGATACCAGCATCGTCATTTTGCCGGCTGATAAAGGTTCCACTACTGTCATACTTAACAAAACTGACTATGTTACTGAAGGCTTGAGACAACTTAGAGATGAAACTTTCTATAAAAAACTATCTAGAGATCCAAACAAAAATTTTGCAGTGAAAATAAAAAAATATATTGAACAAAATAAATCAAATGAAAAATTATCAGACGAAGATGTTAAAACTTTAATTCCTGATCCTATCAGAACTCCAAATTTTTACCTATTACCTAAAATTCACAAGCCTAATAATCCTGGACGACCAATAGTCGCAAGCTTTAACTCTCCGACAGAAAGAATTTCGGCTTTTGTAGATTATTTTTTACAACCTTTTGTGAAAAATCTAAATTCTCATATCAAAGACAGCTATCATTTTATTGATATTTTAAAGAATACTGTAATTCCAAAGTCAGACGACCTATTATTTGTTACTATTGACGCCATATCCCTGTATACCAATATTCCTCATAATTTAGGATTGGAAGCCATTTCTTATTTTCTTGATGAGAGACCTCATCCTCAAATACCTTCTACGGATTTTCTTTGCAAATTAGCCGAGTTTGTCTTAACGTGTAATGCTTTCTCCTTTGAAGATGAATTTTATCTTCAAATTAAAGGGACTGCTATGGGCACGCGAATGGCTCCTTCGTATGCCAACCTTTTCATGGGATTATTCGAGCAAAATTTTCTTCAAACGCAAAATTTAAAACCCATATTATGGTATAGATTTATTGACGACATAGTAATGATTTGGCCACACGGACAAACTACTCTAACAACCTTTCTTGACGACCTAAATAATTTTGGCCCTTTGAATTTCACTCATACCATTTCTAAATCACAAATTACTTTCTTAGATGTTGATTTAACAATTTCCGAAGGTAAAATTAAAACCGCGATTCATATAAAACCTACAAATAAAGAACAGTATTTACACTTTGATAGCTGTCATCCATTTCACACCAAGAGATCCATTCCCTATTCAATGTCCATTCGCGGACACCGTTTAGTTAACAACAAAGAAAATTTAGATAAATATCTCAATAATCTAAAGCAATCTCTTCTTGAAAGAAAATACCCTGCTCCTCTATTGGATAAACATATTCTAAACTCTGAAGTAAAATATATACCAAAACCTAAAATTTCTTCAAATAAAAATAATAATAATAATAAAATCTTTCTTAGCACCACTTATTTTCCTGGTGCTGAGAAACTGCGAGATATATTATCTGATTTATTCCCCATCATTTCTAATGATGCATCCACTAAGGATCTCTTAGATTCACCGCCAATTTTATCTTTCCGCAGACCACCTAATATTAGATCAATATTAAACAAAACAAAAAATAATCAAAATTTCTCTATTGGTAATAATACTTTTGGGCCTCAACCTTGTGGTCGTCCACGTTGTAAAACTTGTCCTCTGTTAGATCTAAGTCCTTTTTTTACCAGTCCAAATACTACTAATAGTTACAGGGTTCCCTTTCATTGCAGTTGTATTTCAAAAAATATAGTATATCAACTTCTGTGCAGGACTTGTGATGCCTTTTATATCGGTGAAACAACAACACCACTTAATATTAGACTAAATAATCATAGGGCTAGTGTAGGAAATGAAAGCCAACTCCCAATATCTTTGCATGCCAGGGCGCATAATTTATCTTTTGATCAATGTTTTAAAGTTAAAATAATAAAATGCCTAGGGGATAATGCAAAAGAAAGGGACGTCAAATCTTGGGAATTGGCTTATATTTATATTTTAGGCGCTTGCAAAGGTTCCGGTCTCAATAGGCAAAATTAATAAGGTTTATCCAATTATCATAATCATCAAATGCTTTTTCTTTTAATTTATAATCATTCATTTTAAAATAACGTTTTGCACGGTTGGTTATGGTACCTTAACTAAATCGTGTAAAATATTATTAATCCATTTCTTTTTGTTCGATTCCTTGAATTTAAATTTTCAACGAATTGTTCGATTTCAGAAATGTCATATATCTTGACGACGGCTGAGCCGAAATATTGATATACATTTTATAAAAATCATTAATATTTAAGAAACACTAATCGCCTATTATTTTCCAGCATTCATTCTCGTCTTTCGCATTGTTGTGTTGCCGCTGTAGGATAAAGTAGAAAGGTTCGAATAAGGCACAGTAGGAAACCGCAAATACTGAAAGAAGAGAAAACGAAAAAGGCGTGGAGTCGCTCCTGGTCACCACAGACCAGATAAGTGCCCTTTCATTATTTTATCATTTATTTAGTGATAAACATAATATATATATATATATATATATATATATATATATATATATATATATATATATATATATATATATATATATATATATATATATATATATATATATATATATATATATATATATATATATATATATATATATATATATATATATATATATATATATATATATATATATATATATATATATATATATATATATATATATATATATATATATATATATATATATATATATATATATATATATATATATATATATATATATATATATATATATATATATATATATATATATATATATATATATATATATATATATATATATATATATATATATATATATATTATATATATATATATATATATATATATATATATATATATATATATATATATATATATATATATATATATATATATATATATATATATATATATATATATATATATATATATATATATATATATATATATATATATATATATATATATATATATATATATATATATATATATATATATATATATATATATATATATATATATATATATATATATATATATATATATATATATATATATGGGTCATTCCATGTCAACTCAACCGGTAGTTGGAATGAGGGGTTTTGGAATTCGGCCAAATTTGGTCTAAACATTTCAAATAGTGACCCTAACAATTCCCTAAAAGGGTTTTGTTTTATTATTATTATTTAAAAATTTACGAGATTTTGAAATTTTCAGGGTTTTGCAAACAGAGTATTACTAAAATGGTCATAAAATCTACAGTTTTTGAGCTACATACAACTTATACATGTCAAAATGTTCATAAAAAAATATGCTCAGCTAAATTTGTTCAAAATTTGAACAAAATGTTCATTGTTCAATTTTTGAACATTTTCGAAAAACAAAAAGGCAATTTCCAAAAAATCTGAAAAAAATATTTTGTACCTCAGATTATGCTTAGCCAAATTTGTTCGAAATTTGAAATATTGTTCAATGTTCAATTTTTGAACATTTTCGAACAACAAAAAAGGCCATTTCCGAAAAATCTGAAAAAAATGTATTTTGTACCTCAGATTATGCCTAAAGAGTGTGCAAAGTATGGCTGTGGGGTTTTGCGTCGTTTACGAGCTATGGCGGTCCGAAGGTACCTCTGCATAGGTGGTTAGAAGTGAATAGCATGTTATATCACTCAGTGGCGTCTTTTGCGACGGTGGCCGCCTTGACACCCGACAAAAACTGAGCCCCGCATGCCCTACCCCCCCCCCCCCCTCACCACCCCCTTCCCGGTTCCCTGAGTTGACATGGAATGACTCATGAGTTTCATGATTCACCCATGTCAACTCAGCCGGTAGTTGGAATGAGGGGTCTCGGAATTCGGCCAAATTTGGTCAAAACATTTCAAATAGTGACCCTAATAATCCCCTTAAAGGGTTTTGTTTTATTATTATTTTTTTTAAATTTACGAGATTTTGAAATTTTCAGGGTTTTGCAAACAGAGTATTACTAAAATGGCTATAAAATCTGCAGTTTTTGAGCTACATACAACTTATATATGACAAAATGTTCATAAAAAAATATGCTCAGCTAAATTTGTTCAAAATTTGAACAAAATGTTCATTGTTCAATTTTTGAACATTTTCGAAAAACAAAAAGGCAATTTCCAAAAAATCTGAAAAAAATATTTTGTACCTCAGATTATGGCTAAAAGTGCGCAAAGCATGGCTGTGGGGTTTTGCGTCGTTTACGAGCTATGGCAGTCCGAAGGTACAACTGCATAGGTGGTTTGATGTGAATTGCATGGTATATCAATCAGTGGCGTCTTTTTTGACCGTGGCCGCCTGAATACCTTGACACCCTCCTCCGCCCCCAATCCCCCTGGTGCTCCATGATAAGCACCTGCATTTCTTTTGAGTGCTTCTTTCCGTGAAATCACAAAGAAAATTGAAAAAAAATCTAGCAGGATGTTTTTGCTCCTATGCATTTATTGCCTCGTAAAAACTACATCTAAGCCAATGATTACATTAAAGACACTGGCGCAGTCTTGATGATTTCCAGCTGGACGGAAGGGAACATGCTGGTGTGTCTTGTGCCCTCCCTCGAGTGACCTTCAGTGGTGTACGGAACCTAAACATGGGAAAATAAAGTAAGAACTGACAAACTATGCCTGAAACAGAAAGTCACATAAATTAAAATACCTGGATCTTCCCCATTGTGAAATTGGACTTCCCTCGGGAACATGAACGCTTCTGGCGGGCGTGTTCTGCTCGGTAGCTTGTTTTTGGCGAGGGCGTAGTCTGAAAATTAGGTACCCATTTTCCACTTAAAATCTTGTGCGAGTAAGCCGTACTTTTAATGATTGTGCTATGCCTTACCTTGGGAGCGATGTGACGTCAGCAACTCCTTCAATTTCGTCTTTATCGTACTCTTCGGCATCTAAAGGGCTATTACCCTCCCCTTCCATCAGATGCAGAATGTTGCCAGCGGAGGATGATGACAAGATTTTCATTTCCACAAAGTAGTTCGCTCGAGGAATGAATCAATGATGGGAACGGATACCTTGAAGACCACGGGCATCTTGAGGTGTCGACTACAACGGGCGAGCCCGTCACCACAGGACGTTTTAACGATTAGTCGTTCTATCGACCTGCAGTCGGCGTAGAAGACTTTGGACAATAACAATCCAACGTCTAGCTACGCCACAACCCGTGAGAGTCCAACGCCTTACCGCGAGTTAGCCAGGAATAAACCCGGCGGGCTCGAGATACTCGCGCCCTCACTTCCAATTGTGACCAGATTTCTCCGGTCTCTCGATTGGTTGCGAGTTCGAGGTCGCTTGCGCTGTCCTCTCCCTTACGAAGCGGTGAAACGGAGTACACCGAATCTATTGCGGACCAAGGCGTCCTTTGCCCGGCTCTGAACCGGGATCGGATGGCCAATGGTCAATTCAAGAGCAGTCGCCGTAAGGTACGCAACCACCCCCGCTCTATAGGAAACAATACAGTTCCCAGACTCCCCCGACTATTAGTCGGAGAGCACAATCGATTTGCTTGCGCCGCACGGTGCGCAGACCGTCCAGGAGCGCCAGAGGTTTGATTCCCAGGGGAGACTGGTTGACCCAGTGTCCTACCCAGGTTCGCACCCCATGCGTGGAGGCCGTCGGATGGGTGTTGACCCGTGAGTGTGACCGACCCTGAACACATGGGTCATCGTGGCCAACTCATCATGGGCCCGTTAGCTCCCAAACGGGCAGCTAAGAAGACCACGGGCAGTAAGGAAGCGCTTGGCCAATTTTCTTGTGTGCTTTGTGATTTGTGAATTTTACAAATGCACAATTGAGGCCTTTGACATGTTGAGCCGCCCAGCAATATAATTCTTGTGGAGTCTGAATTTGACCACTGATAGGACTCTGCAAACTTGCCCGAGTAGCCAGCCTCTTAAGGGTGTCTCCCAGTCCGTCACTCGGCCCCTTGCCATGAGAAGTGGCGAAAAAGTGCCACTCCGCATCCACACCGAAGTCTTCCTTGTGCCTTACTAGGTTTGCCATATTGAATCTATTTGTGTATTGCCCGACGCAGCCATCCGAAACATATATAAGTTGTATGTAGCTCAAAAACTGTAGATTTTATGGCCATTTTAGTAATACTTTGTTTGCAAAACCCTGAAAATTTCAAAATCTCGTAACATTTTTAAAAATAATAATAAAACAAAACCCTTTTAGGGGATTATTAGGGTTGAAATTTGGCCGAATTCCGAGACCCCTCATTCCAACTACCGGTTGAGTTGACATGGAATGACTCATGAGCCATTCCATGTCAACTCAGGGAACCGGGAAGGGGGTGGTGGGGGGGGGGGTAGGGCATGTGGGGTTTAGTTTTTGTCGGGTGTCAAGGCGGCCACCGTCGCAAAAGGCGCCACTGAGTGATATACCATGCTATTCACTTCTAACCACCTATGCAGAGGTACCTTAGGACAGCTATATCTCGTAAACGACGCAAAACCCCACAGCCACTTTTTAGGCATAATCTGAGGTACAAAATACATTTTTTTCAGATTTTTTGGAAATGGCCTTTTTGTTGTTCGAAACATAAATTGAACATTGAACATTTTTCAAATTTCAAACAAATTTGGCTAAGCATATTTTTTTTATGTGCGCCGCTTTTTTATGAACATTTTGACATGTATAAGTTGTATGTAGCTCAAAAACTGTAGATTTTATGGCCATTTTAGTAATACTCTGTTTGCAAAACCCTGAAATTTTCAAAATCTCGTAAAATTTTTAATAATAATAATAAAACAAAACCCTTTTAGGGAATTGTTAGGGTCACTATTTGAAATGTTTAGACCAAATTTGGCCGAATTCCGAGACCCCTCATTCCAACTACCGGTTGAGTTGACATGGAATGACTATATATAGATATAACTAGCAACTGACGAATTCTTATATGCGATAATAAGCTTTAATCGATTATTTATGCTTTTATTGTATATTCTGAATGAATAAATTGAATACTGAATACTAAATACTAAAATATAATTTTTAAAAACGTGGTTTTTTAGTTTTTAAAACTATTATTTTTTGGTATCCCATACTATATGCGATATGTGGTGGCGTGAGTGTACGCGGGTCGCGTCTCTCAAGCTAATGTCTCAATGCATTGTGAGTGCGCGCGCTCTGCGCCGGTAAGTGATGGCCTCAGATGCTAATGGCACCGAGTCGAATTATTGCCCGGCGCGGAGGACGCCACAAAAAGCTGACACTGTCACAAAGACTGTCATTCCTGCCGGGGTTTTTTACAAGCGCAGCGCTGAGCAAGCCCCAACTCGGCGAACTGCCAACGTTCGACTGTCTGCACAATCTGTACCAACTGTGTAATTATGAGGCGGGTTGGGAGGGGGAGGATCTGAGGGTTCGACCACTCTGTTATTTCAATTAAAGCGAAAGTTCTTGAAACATTAGGTGATTCCTTAAAAAAAACCGGTACCGTAATATTGTTCATACTATATTGGACAGTCCATACCTCCTGAATAGGATGAGCATACGAGCGCCTTCCTGACTCGCGCTCTTACTCTGACTTCCTACTTAACTTTTTACGTACCAAGGTACAACACTAACTATGGTTCCAATTCGTTATCGCTGCGCGTTATGCATGTATACACATTGGCATATTTAACCACCAAAATAGTCGATACTTTGTTAAAGAGGTACTTACGTGAAAAGCTGACGATCAGATCGGATTGAATTAGCATCCTGCATTTCCATATGCACATTGCACATACACGTACTCACAAGCACATACGCACTACAGATACACACACACATACAGGCATACACACATACAAACTTACATTCACACACACACACACACACACGCACACACACGCGCTCTTCTCCACGCAAACACACACCAACACCCAAACACTCGCACATAGCGATTTTACCTCTTAGTTTAAAATTCGTTTTTGTTTTCTTTGTATTGTATTGTTTAGCATATTTTGTAATCCTTATATCGGAAATAATTTAAAACACCGTTACTGCACTACCGTTATATATTATGCTTATATGGTTTGTTTTAGGCTGTATGTTTTTAATAAAATAAAAAATAAATAAAAAAAATGTAATAATCTCAGTTTACCATTGTAATTATAACTACAGTATTTTGAAATGCTACGGTAAATAGGCTACGTCGGTTGTTTGATCGTCAAAACTACCATAATAAAACCTTATGAAAGTAATTTGAATTGCTATTATGATATACGACATATTCCACAAAATCGCATTTTCCTGATATTTCTAGCGTTATTTTATTTTCGACGCTGGTGATAATGCGTCATTTGTCATTTCGTTTCATCGCGCGTCACCGAGTGCAACTGTTTCATCGATTACGGACGCATGTGGGGAAAGGATTATATCGATCTAATTATTCGTTTTTTTACGAAAATTAGCGAAAAAGATGGCAGCGCCCAAAACTTTGAGGACATGCATGAGGAAAAATTCTATAATTACAAGATCGTCATCCGAACTGCTGCCGTCAGAAAAAAAATATGTGCCTTTGCCAAATACACTTCCGAATAACTACATATTTACAATAGTTATTTTCTAAACATGCGCGCTTTGCCGCCGATGACACTTGACTGACAGAAACCATCCAAGCAAACTATGCGTGCGCTGAAACGGCTGATTCGGAGCCGCCATCTTGCGAATGTTACTTTTACTATTCGATATCGGCTGGTAAATTTTAGCTAACCAGAGTAACTGGAACTACTACGAAATATAGGTAACTCTCGATCGAATAAAGCTGTTTTGCGGAATTACTAACGATTTTAACTATTACCACAGATTTTTACTATTACCACAGATAAAACAACTGGCCCTTAGTGAACAATAACAATCTTAATAGGAACATCCTGAAATCTGATGGTGTGCCGAGTAGATTATTCCCGTTGGTTTTGCACATTCATGATACATTTTATATATCATGAATGTGCAAGAATCATTAGAGATGAATTAAAATAAAATCAAATGAATGGTTTTATTAATATTAATATTAACGATATGCATGCAGTTTGTTAGTAAAAGATGTTGAAATGGTTTAAATAAGCTACAGTTCCATTCGTATTCGGAAAACAAAATGAAACGCTGTGTATTATTACTATTTTAAATTTAAAAATCCCCGCATCCAATATATATGAAAGCTCAACTTGAGTTGACGACTACAACGGGCGAGCCCGTCACCACAGTGTGTTTTAACGATTAGTCGTTCTATCTCCCTGGAGTGAGCGTAGAAGACTTTGGACAAAACAATCCAGCGTCTAGCTACGCCACAACCCGTTAGAGACCAACGCCTTACCTCGAGATATCCAGTTATGCTACCTGGCGGGCCCGACACTCGCGCCCTAACTACCAATTGTGACCAGATTTCTCCAGTCTCTCGATTGGTTCCGAGTTCGAGGTCGCTTGCGCAATCCTCTCCCTTACGAAGCGGTGAAACGGTGTATACCGAATCTATCGCGGACCATGGCGTCCTTTGCCCGACTCTGAACCGGGATCGGATGGCCAATGGTCATTTCAAGAGCAGTCGCCGTAAGGTAGACAACCACCCCCGCTCTGTAGGAAACAATACAGTTCCCAGACTCCCCCGACTGTTAGTCAGAGTGCACAATCGATTGGCTTGCGCCGCACGGTGCGCAGACCGTCCAGGAGCGCCAGAGGTTTGATTCCCAGGGGAAACTGACCAGGTCCAGAGTCCTACCCAGGTTCTCACCCCGTGCGTGGAGGCCGTCGGATGGGTGTTGACCCGTGAGTATGACTGACCCTGAACACATGGGTCTTCGTGGCCAACCCATCATGGGCCCGTTAGCTCCCGAAAGCTCAGTCGGATCCGGCGGGAACTGCTGACGTCTTAGTCTTCGCGGTCTCACGCAGCATCTGCATCTCAACAATCAAACAGTCAAACAGTCCCGCTTGAGACAAATATTGACAAAGGCGCGCGCTCGCCTGGCCGCGAGCAAGAAATTTAATGATGATGGTTCGGCTCGGCCCGTTCAAAAAAAGCGTTCAAACAACCTTTGTTGGTTGAGCCATTGAAAAATTGTTAAACAAGAGAGGAACTCGTTTGCTTTCGTTGCATGAAGTGGTTGACGGTTTGTTTCAAGGCAAGCCGACGCGACGGGACCAGGGACTGCAGAAGGCTTTCGGGGAACGGACAACGGTGCGTTAAGTAGTGTAATAAGTAGCGATCAGGTCTAGTGAGTATTTTTAACCGACTTCAAAAAGAGGAGGATTTTATCAATTCGGTTTTATTTTTTTTAACACGCTTTTATTAGGTTGGCCTGTATGTAACTATGTAATGGAATCTAAGGTAACTAATTTAACCATCTTCCAAGGATCGTAGCGTCATGAAAATTGGCAGCTGTATGTAGTTCTGATGACAATACAATAATATGGTACTGTCGAACTGATCTGATGATGGAGTCGGAAGATATGAACTGGAACATCGTATCATAGGTTTGTTTGAACTTGTTAGAAAAGTCTTGGAATGAACTTTGACCACGATTAGGTTTAAAGGTCTGATGATGTGGTTTTTACGTGCATTTATAAAAGCGTATTTTTATTTTTTTTAAACTGTTAATTTATTATTAATGTTCGCTATCCCAGAACTCCGTCATTTACGAACCAATTTGGAAAATTCTTTTTTATTTGAAAGGACATACTTCCAGAATGGTCCCATTTTTATGAAAATCCTGTTCTGATGATGGGATCTACGAGGAATTGAGGGAACTCCTCAAATATAATCATATGAAGTTGAAAATCCACATGTTGGCTCATTTCAGAGGACAATGTATTTTTTGTCGTAAGCATGACCTGATTCTACACCCATGGTTGGCTCCCGACGAGGGGACTCCTCAACGGTCAACAGCACAGACACGAGATTTTGTATATCCATTCAGTTATAATAGCCCGTTCTAAGTTACACCATAACATGGCTGCTGCACCAAGGGCTGGCTCCCGATGAGGGGACTCTTCAACGGTCAACAGCACAGACTCGAAATTTTGTATATGCATTCAATTAAGACAGCCCATTTTAAGTTTCCCCTTTTTTTAAATTAGTCCCTTCAAGGATGCCGGTCAAATAAAACTCGCTCTGTATATGTTTTTTTAAATTAATTAGAATAATAGTGAAATTATTACCAGTGCGCCTTAGGTGTTCCTTGCATCTGGGCAATTGGAAAATTACCGAGGGAGTCTGGAAACGTATGTTTTTTAAGTCAGTCTGGAGATGTGGCAATTGCTAAGGAAGAACCGGCCACCACTACAGGAAGTCACATCGAGTGTTACCATTCTTCCTTCCATTTCATAAACGCAAAGACTTTGGACAACACAATCCACAGTCATACTACGCCAATGCTTTTGAGGTGTCACATATAACGGCCAAACCCGTCACTCCAGGAAAGAATAACGATATTGATCGTTCATTCAAGCGTGGGGTGATTGTAGAGAATTGGAAACAAAATAGTTATGTACGCCACCATGCCAGTAAGAGACTAACGCCTTACCACGAGGCACTGGGAATTGAAACCAGCGGGCCGACCTAGCGCCCTTGTTATGATAGCAAGGATGCGAAGTTTTACTCAGGCTTTTACGCGTCCTTGCTACTCAGATTTAGCCGGATTTCTCCGTTTCTCCGTATGGTAGTAGTTTCAATGTCGCTTGTGCGGCCTCTACCTGATGTTAGCGGTAATTAATTTCAAATTTATCGCGGACCGTGGCATCTGGTGGCCAACCGGTCATTTTAATAGTGGCTGTTTTCACGTCAACAACCACCCCCATCTCTTAGGAAACGTATACGAGCTTTTCCAGACTCCCCCGGTTATTGTACAGTCGATTGGCAGACGCCGCACGATGCGCAAACCGTCCAATAGCGCCCTAAGGACATTCCCCAGGGAAAAACCAGTCCACCTTGCCGTAACTAGGGGAGAACGAGGTCCTATCCAGAGTCGACCATCTTCGATAAGGCTAACGGGTAGGAGTTGAGTTGAGCCAACCCAAGAAAACGAGCGGCTTTTAGTGGCCTAATTACACGAGAACCATTACCTATCACTACGCTAGAAACAGCTAGAAAGAGACCTACTCAGTGAAACACCGAATGACTTGCGGAAAAAAGGCGCAGCGGATGATCGTCTTCATAATTCCTAAGGGGTTCCCTAGACGATCAAGCATGCTTGACAAGCATCGGGGCTGGGAAGAGATCGTAAACCGTAGGAAAAATGCAAATATTTTTTTAAAATATTTACCAAAAATGCCTAATTTTGTAGTTTATACCAGGGATTAACATTAATGACTTGACTCCCTGATATAAACTACAAAATAAGGCATTTTTGGTAAATATTTTAAAAAAATATTTGCATTTTTCCTGCGGTTTACGATTTCCTCCCAGCCCGCGACGCGATGCTTGTCAAGCATGCTCGATCGTCTAGGGAGCCTTTAACATCAGGGAGAATTTTGCAGACTGCGGGTAGGTACTAGTGCCGCGGGATCGACTTCGCACTGAAATCAGGCTAGTGGATAGGAAAACTATCCAAATCTACACTAAGACAAATATTGGATTTATTCTTACATTACCATTTTGTTATTTATTTATTTATTTATTCGTTACATATACAGTCAAACGCAATAGCACAAAAGAAATATAATGTACAACCCAGAAAATACCGCGATATGCTTCTAAATTTAGGCATACATCTGTCTGTTCCCAGGCCAAATTGTGCAAAAATTATATGTTGAAGTTTGTATTCCTAATGTGCCAAGTAAAGTGAAACCGAGCCCGCCTTGCTAGGCACTCCTGTGATAAGGCGAGCTCACTATTATGGTTTTATACAGAATAACGATGTTTCAATCGTAATTTTGTTAAATTACAAGGATTTTTTTTTGAAACTCCATTACTCGATTATATGCATCAACAGTTTCCTTGCGGTTAATACGGAAATAACAGTGTACTGTAGTGTCAACATTATTCATGTGCCCGACTATAATCGTATGTATACTACTACATGCTGACATGATAGAAGCGATATCCCAAGGTCGCGACTACGTATGTTGAAATAACATTACGTATGTTTTAACATTACAACACGGTAACTACCGTCACGCTAACCCCATTACGCATCATTTTAATTCATATATATGAAACAGTCGTATTTCCGTGTATTAACTAACTAACTAAAACTATTGTTGAAAGCATGTCACCGGCCAGAAATATTGTATTTAATGTAATTGTAATATTTTTTGTAGCGCTGTATGTTTTCCCTTTTAAATAAATGAAATGAAAAAATGAAATTATATCGTCATAATCTCTTATATCGTCATAATTCTCAGTGTAGTAGAAATGACCATCGCAGTTTGAGTTTTGGCCTCTGCCGGGCTTGTAGCGGAGTTTCATCATCGTCTTCGTCAACGTCCTTGCGACGTTATTCAGGGTTACTAGACGACAACAGTCGTTATAACATCCTGACATGGCAGGCACGCCCGCAGCAATACACAAATTACAACTGCGTAAACGTAGTGCCTTTCCCTATTCTGGTGAAATTACCATGTTGTAACCCATCCTCTAACTAACGAAATATCTGTCTGCTACGCCTTTTGCACATCAAACACAAACGCTTCCGCGCGGTACACTTCTCGGCAAACAAATTAGTGCACAAAAGGCCTTATTTTTAATCTCGTTTATTTAATCGTTATTCATACGCTTTCTTCGTTAAATTCGGATGCTTCCGGTCTCTTTTTAAAGTATACTTGAAACGGACGTGGCACTTGAGAGTTCTCAGTTGGCTCTTCGTCTTCTTCTTCGGAATATTTCCTCTCACTGGTATTGAAGAGTTTCACACCCGTATTTTAGATAAAGTTCTTCTTCTGGTGGCATGACCGCTGTAGGACTATGGCTATCATATTGACTATTATACTGTACCGGTCGCCACTCGTAACAAGGATGTTAAGATTTCTGAAACCGGTGCCGTAGATTACGGAACCAACATTTTCTTTATCGTCCCGTATCTCTTCTTCCGGCTAGTTTTCCTCTAATTATTAGGAGCATAATGTTTTGTATCATCGGGATGAAGTAATTGAGTTTAGGACAATAGGAGTTTAATGTTGTATCGAGGACAATAAAAATCCGAAAACATTTTTATTGCCCTCGATATTTATCTACCATTTCTATATATTTCTATTCATTCGCATAACTTGCGGAACAAACAAGACTTACGTCCTTACAAAGTGCGACTAAGTAAGGTTAAAAATAGTTTCCTGTGTCAGTGCAACTTTCTTTACAATAAAATTCCATTGTGCGTCAAGGTTCTTGCAGACGTTCAATTTAAGAAAGGGGTCCAGGATGTTCTTATTAAGAACCCAATTTATTCTATTAGGGACTTTGGCAGTGTTGTATTTTCTAATATTTCATGATTATTTTTATTCCTTGTTTTTGACTGCAATATTATTTATTTATTTAAGAATAAATCTGTGGCAATTACGCAAAACTACATAAGTCGTTTTTTGACCAAAATGAGTTATAATGACCATTTAACAGCTTTTTTTTTACTCTTTCATTGGGAAAAACTACATAACTCGAAGCACAATATAAAAGATGTTATAGCACCTACTGTCTCACTAGTTATATATTGTTCATATGAGCAAAACTACATATGTGTAACTTATGTACTTTTTCTTAACTATTGATAGGTGGTCATAGTAGCATAAGTTATTTATCTTTTTATTAATACATATTATTTTTAAATTACACATATAGTTTAAGAGAGCACACATCTTTTATTCCATGTGCCAATTTTAGTCATAAATTTCAAAATGCTCCCCTGAGAAAATGGTATTTCTGACTTTTGTAGTTTTGCCTAATTGCCACAGAAATTACCATAAAACATTGTTTTTGCTTGTAAAAATAACAGGAACCGAATGTTAAAACCTTAACCTTTTGCTTATTTGATTCTGTCACACAACTGAGACTAGCCCCTTCTAGGATGGACGGGACTCTAATTTTACAATAAATTATGTAAAAGTTTTAGTAAAATGCTCATAAAACTAAATTGCCCTAAAACATGGTCTTAAAAAAAAACAATCAAATAGAGTGTGACAAAAAGAATTGACTTAAAACTAAAGTAAAGAGAAAGTTATAATTAAAAAAAATCCTGTGCGCGAATCAGTACAACGTGGTAAGCAACTTTAATATTTTTTTTTTGGAAAAAAACGCAAAAAAAAATCTGTTTTTGGAAAAAAAAATATTTGTATTTTTTTTTCAATTCAAAATTTGAAGAAGTTGACTGTTAAATAAAGGTTTGAGAAGCGTTTGAGCGCGCTGCGCCATCTAGAGGTAGGTAATAAGTCGTAAATAAACGATATCAGAGACATTTTACCAACCGCTAGATAGCGCACCGTGATCATAGCTTTTCATACTATTTAAAAATAAATTAAAATAAACAAATTAAAAAAAAACATTATTTTTAAAAAAAAAGGTTGTTTTTCAGTTTTTTTCAAAATTTTATATTAAAAGTTGCTTACTTCGTTGTACTGAGTCAGCCAAAAAAAAACGCCCGTGCAGTAATAACACCCCGTATGTTAGGAAATATAAAATTTTATACTAAATCCAATCATTTTGATAATCGGAGATGGATTTATTAAAATTTGTATTGACTATTTACATTGCGCCATTTTTATTGTTGCAATATTACAACTGTAATATTTGTAATTGACTATTTTATAACTGCCTATTCTTTGTTATATTTTAATTACCTGTATTTCTCATTTATAACTACTTAATTATTGGCATCTAGACGTTGCGTTTCATAGTTAAATCCTAATTGCTAAATCGTAGTACGACGCTGATACATCTAATACGCTTTCAATGATAACATGAGACAAGGAATTTTTAAGAAACCCTTTGTTGTTTTTGGGATAAAATTGGTTGAAGACGATTTTCTCGAAAAAGTTTCTTTAAAACAGGACAAAATTAAAATTGGCTGATCATCTTCGATTTTCGATGCGCATCCACCCCTGTGGATGGATATGTGGATAAGTCTTGAATGCACAACTCTCCGTCCTTATATAATTATTGACTCCCTAGCTCGAAATATTGGCCTTGTTTATTTAACTGTTCCATGGGTATCGAATATCTCAAAAGATCAAGAGTACAAATTAAATAAATACTATTATCTCGCAAATGCCGTCTTCCGGAACGGCTTCACTGTTCACATTCACGTAGTGAAAGGTAACGCACGTGGCCTGCCAGCCAAATCCCTATTTCACATCTTTAAAGATTTTGGTCTCTCCAGGAAAATAACCAACTCCTTTCTCGAAGAAATATCTAAAAGCGCAATTTCCTTATCTCAAATTCTTTTGCTTGGAAGTGGGAGTAAATGGGCGGTAAGGTGAATGCCAAAATGTGGCGAGCTGTCCTAAACCTACATACCACAAGAGATGCGGGACGACAAGAACATTTTAGCTCAGTAATCGACGGGACCAGTTTATGAAACCCGTCATATCCTTGTTTTGAGCGACGACTAATAAAGTTACAATAGTCAATATGATAATTTTTCAAAGAAGAAATTATTCCAAAGTAAGGTTTTAAAACTCTTCGCTACCACTAAAAGAAATATTCTAGTTTGCTGAGCACATCCTGAAAAAGCAGATAAATAGATGGACCTCCTTCCATTTACCCCGTAAGTAGCCTTTTTGGATTGACTTTAGGTGAAAGAACCATTCCTAGACGTACAAAAACTACGTACATCCTCCAAATTTGATTTCCTTTGTTTGCAGTATAGAACCTTAAACAATACCAAGAGTATTAATTGAAATACTTCTTATAAATTGATGTTTTTTGCCTGTCAAGTCTTCTCAACCGTAAGCGGTATTGTTTGAGATGTGTTCATCAATCATACGTGAAGGTATATTCGCTTCTCCGCTGTTGAATTGCAGATCACCAACGCAATATGCTATGCCATAAAGTGTTGAGGACGCATGACATTAAACCATAAATAT
Organism: Micropterix aruncella; assembly: GCA_944548615.1. Classification (NCBI taxonomy): domain Eukaryota; kingdom Metazoa; phylum Arthropoda; class Insecta; order Lepidoptera; family Micropterigidae; genus Micropterix; species Micropterix aruncella. The sequence continues at coordinate 5,994,451 of OX155963.1, read as the reverse complement.
ATTAACCGTAGACTTTGAATCTTTTGAAGTAATGTCTAAAGTATAGTATCTTTAATTGTATTGTATCTAATCTCTTCCTTCTTTTTCTGACGCTCGGTAAAGTTGCATTTGTCGTAATCGCCGGGACATGGTGCTATAATGGTTAGGTCGCCTGATCTTACATAGTGAGGTTCCGGGTTCGATTCCCGGCTAGATCAACATTTTCCGTGTGGATACATTTATCGAAATTGAATTTCAATTCTGTTGATCGTATGCAATAACGAGGCATACACATTTTACACACACACACACACACTTACATCTCCACACTTCATAGTAGGGTTAGTTGTAAGACTTTGTCATATGATAATAAACCCGCCCATTGTGAAATTTCACAATAATTAATTAATAGAAACAAACATTGAGTCTGTCATAAGTCGTCACGAATAGAGTGTACGTTGCGTCTAGGTCAACGCCGTCGAATTTGCAAATTTGCGATTCAACCTAATGTTTTCGAGGCATTCAGCTTGATTCTTCCTATTTTTTAAAATAATTAACTGTGTATGTCAATCACCATCATCATTATTAGCGCTACTACTTACAAACGTATTAGTAGTACAAACTTATTGAAGAGTATGGTGTACCTAACTGTGTTCGTGCCTACCTCGAATAGGTTTATTAATTTAGTCACAAAAACACGAAGCTAAATTAACAATACTGAGATATTATAACTATAATTTTCTAATTTTAAAATGCGTTTAAAAATCGAAGCTAAGGCCGATTTCACCAAAATTTCATTAATTAAGTGAAAACATTACTTAAAATTTCATTACATTACATTACATTACATTACATTTCATTACATTAATCTACTCTGACCAAGTACGAGTATATTAAATTTCATTCTTACTACATATTTTACAAGTTTTTATTAAACTTCGTCTATTAGTCAATTTAGGTATGGTTGAATAATGTATGTTATCTCGGATAATAATCAACCACAAAAATTAATTATTGTATTCACCATAATGCTGTGAGTGTCACACAGTCGCTACTGGTGCGGTGATTCGCTGTTATTACACTTTGTGACTTTATCACGAGCCAATGTATGAAGGTAATGGAGCGCCGACTGCATCGCACTGCCGCCGCGCCGTGCCGACGATGAAGAAACATGCAGCAGAGCCACAGATTAATCACTGGGTTGAGCGTAATCGCAAAAGATGCGTCATGGATCGCGTGTGTAGTTCGACTGACTGACATATCTCTTTGAAACTTCGAATATTGTGATCATCCCTGGGCGAAATATCAAAAGAAGGGATAAACTATGAAAATCAGAGTCTTAGAAAATAACAAAACACTTATTTTGTTTATTTTTTCTTCCAAATCGATACAGTAGAACTTGAAATATACGATTGTAACTAAACAGGGCGATTTCATAAAACTCACTTTATTAGCATTAATCTACTCTGACAAAGAATAACAAATGAATTGAAGGGTATTTATTTCCATTACATTTAGTACAATTGTCTAGGAATGACCAAGTACGAGTATATTAATTTATTCTTAAATTATTTACTCTATTTAGGAAAAAATATAAGAATAAATTACTCTAAAATTATTCTAATTAACAAAAAAAAATATTTTAATCAATAAAAAAACAAAATATAACAATCGACTATAAAAAAATAATCCATAATTTCATTGGTAAGTAAGACGTTTCTTTAAAACTATTTTAAAATGTCATTAATACATACATGTTGATTGACGCTATACACGTTGATTTTAAACAGATACACTCGGGAGGATATCCTGAAAATTTCAATGTTTTTAATCGCCTTTAAATTTTCAGGTAATTTATTAAAAAATTAACTTCTATGTAGAGACTAGCAGCCTGGAGCTTGGTTGTAACGTGGTGTGATTGGTTGTAGTTATTGGGTTTAATTTCTGGTGTTATGCTGATGTACCCTACTCTAAAAAAAACTCATATTATAACAAGGAATCCTTAAAGTTAAAACTAGAAATAAGGAGTAGACAGACTTTAAGCTAAATTACAAGAAATCTGATTATGCAAAAATAAAACAGATAGTGGCAATAAAACGGAAAGAAGAGCAAAAATAAATAGCGAAAACTCAATTGATTGATGGATATGTTTTTAATTTGTAATTCTTAAGATGGGATCTTGAAATTTTAGGCAATCTTGTAGGGTGGCCGTGGAGGACACACATCTGATTAAACGCGATGTGGGGTTACTGTCGAAAGTCAGTGATTAGAGCAGTGATTATAAAGCATTATGATAATTTGAGCTACTTGATATTAATTTCTTTCATCGCAAATTGTAGGTTAAGAACTGTTCCTACTACGAGACAGTCGCAGTTGACTTTAAACATTATCCGTCCAGAGCCACATCACGTCTATTCGCCACTCTAACATTGTCAATGTTGCGGAGACAAGGTTACAGTTTCACTATTGGGAGTGTCGGATAGATTACAAACGTCTTTCCCTTTTCATTCCCACAATCTTGTTATTTTTCGAAGATAAGCAATTTTTATGAATAAAGAATGAAAATTGTCCGTGATGATTGGCGATTGAATGGTCACTTACATCGGAGATGAAATGGTGAAGGAAAGCTGGATATATTGCTTATTGAAGAAGGTATTTTGGCACACATTTTTTAGCGTAGAAAGAAACAGCGATTGAAAATGACGTATAATTTGCTGAGGTTGAGGTTAGAGTTGCGATGAATCCACAATACACAGCAGAAGTTCAGGATCAGAGAAGAAACATTCTTGTGAAGTAATTGTATCAAACATATTCACTGAAATATAATTAGTTATGTATATCTATATTTGTATGTATATTTCTCAAGAACCTATTAAGGTTAGGCTGCGTAAAGGTATTCGCTACATAACTTCATGAAATGCAACAAAGGTTGCAACGAATTGCCATAGTATTCTGTACTCTATGTACCTTAGTAAGTCTCACAAATAGGCCCTCGTTCTACTCGATCCGCATTTATTCATCTTCCGATCAGCCCTAAGTTGATTTAATCAGCGGCGGTTCAAAACAGCCGCTTTTAAACGTGCGACGCATCTGGAACATCATACACAATTTCCCTAATCTATGGCAGAGCCTTCTGATGGCGATAGGTTCGTAATCCAATGCTTTATTATTTATTCTCCACGCCTTATTACTGCGCCAGCATCAAACCGGATTACGAAACGTCTAATCTCCGTCGATCTCGCTTATCACAAACGGATGCTGTATAGTGAATGGAATTCCGAACGATTCGGACGGAAACCGTATTATGATGCGTTGCATCATATTCAGATTTGGAAGATGGATGATTTAGCGCTGATGGTTTCTAACGACCTCGAGATCCCCAGTCCAAATCTAGGATTCATGTTACTCTAAGAGCTGATAGAAATATTCTTGCTGATAGTCTTGCTATACAGAGTTAATTTAAATTCACTAACACTAGACAAGTCTATAATTATGTTTTTTACAACATAATAACGAAACAGGGCGTTGTTACTTTGTGTGTACCGACCTTAAAGTTAACAGTGCTTATGTTTCATAACAAAAGCCTAAATGAAAGAAAATATACATGCTATTATGTTAGTTTTTCAAGGTAGAAGAATTTTAAGTAAAAGAATTATTTTCCTTAGTTCTGTGTAGCTAGGAGATAAACATACTATAAGTCCCATATAAGTCACTTTTTTTAGTCTCTTCTAAGAATGGCACATATAAGTCACTTTTTTTAGTCTTCCCATTACATCTCGAAAACTGTTTGTTTACTCTATACTCTATACAAATTTTAATTTTCATTATTTTTTTATTTACAATAATACACGGTAGAACGGACAACATGTACATACAATTAAAATGTCATAGACTTATATTATGTTACGCTAGAAACTGTTTCCATTCATCCTATTTTAATGACACCTAACTAGGCTGTAGCCTGTTCTAAGGCATGTCCTAGAACTCTTTCATATACACGGAATCTACTTGTCTCTTTTATGCACATACATACCTTATTATGCTAGATAAAACATTAGAGTTAAAGCCCACCATAAGAAGTTAGACCAACGTTGGCAATTGCGAAATTTGATTTGACTCTCTCAACGACTTCAAACATTTCAATCGCTGAAAATGTCAATTGGCAACGTTATTAATGTGGCAGCAGAGTACAACACACATTCTATTTGTCTCTTTTGAGCAGCCACGCATTTCCTTCTGCCAGGAAGAGAACGAATAATTAATTTCAAATTAGTTACGTGGTTGGGAACACCCCCATTTGATTTCATCTTGATATTTACGATACTTCCAAGGATAATCACATTCGATTGGATGAAATAAAATATTTGCCTTGATCATTTGGAACAGTCTCCTCGCAGAGAACATATTATGGAATTGAGGATTGTTTATCATATGTAGACAAAATATAATAAAGCCATTATATATTATACTTTTGTATAGGGATACTATGGAAAATCACATAAAAATATAAATTTCTACTCACATAATAATTCCACCATCGAAAAGTCATCATAGCAATTTAAACTTACCTGAAAAAAGAAAATAAATGAATTAAGAAACATAATTCATCTTTAGTATTACTTTAATATATTTAGGTACATGGCTGCGTACTCGTGAATAATCAATTCATTTCAATTCAATCCGTTATTATGGAAGTCACAGGGTATTATTAGTAATTATATTTAAATAAAAAACAAAACCGAAAACGGATTTCAATATAATTACGTTGATGATGCACATAATTATGACGTAACACACATTACATTGATTATGCTCACAATTACTTAATCTATATATGTAAAACAAAGTCGGGTTTGTTCGAACACTTATAACTCGAGAGCGGCTGGACCGATTTTCATGGGTTTTTATTGTATTTGTCTCTGTATAACAGAATAACTATTAAAAACAAAAATTGGAAAATTGTCGAAAAATTAAAATAAAATAAAAAACATTTTTCCATACAAAATGTAAATCCGTGTTTTTCTTATAGTCAGTTGTACGTGGCATGTTCACGTGTCCGCAAATCATCCGCTTTATTTGTTCTTGCGCCTGATAAAAAAACAAAAAATGTCGTATATCACAAGGTGCTTCAATGAAGAGAATTAAACCGAGTGCATCCCATGCTGCACAATTGTAAATAGTTTAATTCAATCATGTCTTGCTGACACGCGATTGATATACTTATTTTTTGTACTTTTATATTTCTTTTTGTCTTATTATCTTAATAAAGTAGTAAACTTAATCATAAATTAAGTTCAGCTAATCCGTAACACGACATTCATTGACTGTTAGGCGGTACGAAGTTCGCCGGGTCAGCTAGTGAAACAATATAAAGGAATAGAGAAAGCGGGTAGTGGTTTCAGACTAAAAAAAGGCAATTCGGATATTTTCATGACTCTTTTAATATTAAACAAAGCATATATAGAGACTTACGACGATAAACATAGGTAACATAATCCCAATATAAGTTTTCGATATCATACACTGTTTTCCTAGGTCTTAACGATGTGGTCTAAAATTATAGTGGTAGAGCTGCCCCCAATTAACCAACGAATATGATACAAGTTAAATGTTAATGAAAACTTTCAAACAAAACTTTAAGTTTTAAAAGTAACCCTTTTTTGCATACTATAAAATGAAACGCTTGTCTGTGTTTTATTAACTCGAGAACCACTTGAATGATTTAGATCGGGGTTTTTTCTATGTAGCGTGTTTATTTCTATCTGGTAGAGACTACACGAGATCGAAATCAAATAGTTTCATAGATATCATACGAAATGTAAGATAAGTTAGCCGAAAAAGTACCTATTCCAATATGTCAACGTTGTAGTTTATAATTTATTTGAAGAAATTCATCACGGTAAATCGATAAATATCCATGTCAATAAGTCGTGGTCATCGGTTCTCGACTTGACGGTCATCCGGTAAACAAAAAAGGTCATCAAAAAAGGTTCTCGACTTATAAGCAAAAAAGGTCATGATATAAATATATCAGCAACTGTAATAAAACCACTATAGCTAATTTTTCCTCAGATATGTACAGAAAGTACATACATACCGATGAAATGAAGAGCAAATTAGAGGATATTTCGAAAATAGTTTCAGAATATATCTTAAATTCAGAGGTTCTCAAAAGTTTTAAAAATTACCGAAAACAAGCGAGTTCGCTGGGATTGCGGACTTTTACAGTTTTGATCCTTCAAGGAATAATAGCGAAACAACCCCGATTACAATAGCAAAAAACTTGTAAGTATGTCTCTCTTTTACGTTATGTGCGTATCTACTAATTGTAATATCGTCATAAATAGGATAGAAAACGAATTTACCGAGTGAAATTTGTAGGACCCGACGTTTCGGTGACGTTGCAGCCGCCGTTGTCTAGGAAGCCATTGAAATAAGAAGAACTCCGAACTTCAATAGAGATGACGGCTACAAACTCTCTTCTACGTGGAACCCTCTTCTTAAAATGTTCCCGCCGCCGAACGCCGAACGCAAAGACGTAAAACAGGATACAGTGAGTGTTGTGTGCAAGACGGATTTTAAAAATTCCCGCGCTCCGAGCCCGGCCCCCCACCACCGTTATAACCTACGCAGTGGCGGCAGCGGTTTGCGGCCTACCCGCAAAACAACGGACTGACAGCTCTTCAGTCTACCCTAGACAACGGCGGCTGCAACGTCACCGAAACGTCGGGTCCTACAAATTTCACGCGGTAAATTCGTTTTCTATCCTATTTATAATGTCAAACAACCGCGATAGTCTTCGATGTAATATCGTCGATACTTATACCGAGAGTTCGCTATATACCTATTCTGTATCGACATAGGTAAGTAGGATGTAGGTACGTTACATACCTATTCGGTATCGACATAATGTATGGCGGGTTGTACATACCTATTCGTTCATTTAAAATTTATTTATTTTTATTTATTTATTTCAAACACATAAAAATGGTCATACCAAGTAATGGTGCGAAAAAACAATGGCCCACATTCACATGACCATGCTCAGCGCATACCCAACTAGACCAAATATAGCCTGTATCTGGGCATACGACTTATTTTCTGACTTAGGTGGAGAAGCCTAACTGACGTAGGTACTCATATATATATCATATACAAATACACACATACATATACATACATACACAAATATATAAATATAACGATCTAAATATATTATAGTATTATTCTTTTGCATTATATTATAATATAGTACATTTTGTTTAATATCTTATATCATATTTATTTAGTTGTAACACATCTAGTAAAAAGTTAATGTCATATTTGATTAAGATGTTAGCAAGAAATTGATGCGACATTATTTTTATGATTGACACAGTCGCCTAACTAGGCCTAGGCCTGTTCTAAGGCAGACTTTTAATGATGATATTAAGTGTGCACTGTCAACTTAATCTATAATTAGTACTTATTTTTAAAACTACAAATATTTACGCATATACAAATATGGATAGATACTTATATACATCTATAGATAAAATATATATCCATGTATGCACACATACACATACATATATTTATACGAAAATAATAATAAAACCAAAATAAATAAAATAAAAACTAAAATAATATACATATATAAATCAATTACATATTGATATGACGCTCACATACCTATAATAGTCATTTAAAATTATCATGGAAAAACTAAATACTAAGTACTAAATACTATCATTCAAAATACAACAGTCAACATCTTCCCTAAACCGTCCCTACCCACCTCCAACAACCAATCCGTTAGAGATTTTTTAAAAGTTGATGTGTTCTCACTACTTTTAATTGCGTCGGGAAGATTGTTATACATTCTAGGGCCAATGAACGTGAAATGGCGCTGGCCAAATGTTGTGTAAGATCTTGGCACCAACATATCACCAGTTCTTGTTGCTCTCGTCTTTCCAACTCGTTGATTATAAGGTGTCATTTTATTTTTAGTATATATTAGGGCCATGCGAACATAAAGCTGTCTTACATCCAAAACCCCGGACTGGATGTAAAGAGTGTCTGACGGAAATCGATATGGTTTACGTGCGATTATTAATATAGTATAATATATTAATATAGTATAATAGTAAAGTTATGCAGAAATGTTGTTTTTTTTAAAGATATGACTTGCAAAAGTTCGTTCTTTGTCCTTGTACGACCTATGTCGTCAAGAAGCCATTTTTAAATATTTTTTTTGAATAAAATGGTATTTTCTACTTCACCATCGCACTATAACAGAGAACAACATCCATATAAACTTAAGATCAGTATGCAAGAGGCTTACAAACATTGTAGCGAGGTGGAGGCGCATTGCGTTAGCGCATTGCACGTGTAAGATGTCACGCGGTCACTTATAGCGGAAGTGAATTACTAGCAAAGGGACAATCCTTAGCAATATTTACGTGGCAGCAGCGGCCGTGAAAGAGGCTGATGCGATCAGATAAGCCCCAATGATCCACTTGTATGGAGAGGCGTAAGGCGCACGCGTACCATGCCCGGCGATCTATGGATCCGCTAAGGACGTAATTCAATGTAACGTTGCACTTATAGGCTTGTGCCGCCCGCGCCTCTTGGTGCGTTAGAGGAGAATGTAGCAAGGTAATAGGTACCAAGAGCAATGTATGACTTATTTAAAATACGATATAAATGGCGCTTTACAATATTTAAAATACGATATAAATTCAGAATCAGAAATATCATTAATCCTAATCATAATCACAATCATTTTTATTTTTTAAAAAAGACTAGGTATCTACAACAATCAAATAGGTTAAACCGACATAATCTGGTGAAATCTTCCTAAAAAATACGTATTAGGATATTAGATAAATTACATATTAGATGTCATAAATATCAAATAGAATATGTAGTAAAAAAAACAGTGAAAATAGTGTCAAATTTAAGGACACAAAAAAAATAATTAAAAATAATCGCATATTTTAAAAACTTAAATAAAATAAAACTAATTTTGTAAAATGATCCACTAATTAAATTCTAACAAAATTTGGCAATAATACTATTAACTAACAGCGGAACAGGGTAAGGTGTATTAAAAAAATATCTATGTTGTAAAAGAGCATTCATGCCATAACCAGTTTAAATATAATAGGTATACAAATAATATCTATACTACAAATGATTCAGCACAGCTGTAGAGCTCGTCCAACTTATAGAAAGCTTGTGTGGATGCCAGTTTTCTTTTTATAAAGCTCTCGAATATTTTTAACTCCAGGAGTCTAGTTTGGAGAGGGAGGCAGTTAAAAAGCTTTAAACTAACGTAATTAATGGATTTTTGTGTTTGTGCACTCTGGGAAGAGTGCACAAACACAAAAATCCATTTTTTAACGTTTAACCGGTGGCTTTTTATCGACTTATTGTTTACCGACTTTTAGAATCCGCGCGTCAATATTTAACAGTTAAACTTAGAGGAATCAACTACAACGGGCGAACCCGTCACCTCAGGAAGTGTTAACGATAATCATCGTTCTATCTCCCGTTAATTGAGCAAAGAAGACATTGGAAAGATTCAAATCTACCGGCGTGAAGTATTTCTAGGAGAAAGACCTCACGCCGTCTGTTTTGGTGCATTTCACCTAAGTTATAGTACCGAATAAAAAGTTTTTTTTAAAAAATAAGCGGGATAAATGTGATTTCGATCACATATGTGAATTAGAGATTTCTGAAATAAGCGCTTTAATTCCCATCTCTTGTTAACGGATGGTTGTTATTAACGGCTTAATATACTTAAATAAACACGTTCAGCACTCTTCTAACCTTAAATAAACCTAAATGTAGACATTCAACCTCTATAAACGCTATTAGTTGCAAGAACACGTAAAGAACATATTTCACTAAGCGAATTGCTGCGTAATTTGAGATATCGTGCACTGTCGTCTGTCCTCGTAACAGATTTCGCATTAGCTAAAGTAACGTCACGTAAACAGCGCGGTTGACAGAATTGCGCAATAATCCCAAGATCAGCTCGAACAAGCAGAAACGCATAGCAAACAGAAATAGCTTCGATAAAAGTACTTTTGATGCCACACAAGGTTTGCAACATAAAATAGGTAAATATTTATTCGTTTCTTTATTTTGTTTATTATAAAACGACTTACGCCTCACAATGGTGACACCTCACAATGTTCATTTGCATATATCGAAACCAAAGTTGTAAGAAAGCCTCTAGTTACATGCATCACCAATATCACACTGGAGAACTTTACAAGCTGATGTTGATCTGAGCGAAAACAATATACAATAACTTAGTACAAAGATTTCTACAAATTATCTGTGGTTGTTTGGATGATTTCGCGAAGAAAACGATGTCCCTTGCAAAGCGTAAATGGTTGAGAAGATCGCCCTTCACATTCACCCCTGAGCGTTCCCAACCAAAGGTTTTGAAATTGTCTTCTAAGGCATTTGTCAAATTTGGGAGATATTAACCCCTTTTGCATTACGCCTTTTTCTAGAGGAAATCGTGTGGTGCTGTCATGAAGTCACACAGTCACTGTTGCTGATTTATAGAATTCATGACTGCCAAAACATTATTTAGTCAAAAGCTTTTTCATGGTTAAAACCCCTAAATTAATTTATAAATTTGGTTTAAAAGTGTGAGTGGCCGATAATTCTTTAATTACGCTTTATCCCCATCGTTGAAGAAAGGAAGTACTTTTCAGTTTCTTGGGGCAATAAAATTAGTAAAAAGGTATATGTTAATGTTCAATCTAACTTATTTTAATATTGAGAATCTAAAAACTTTCATTGTTACCCCGGTATACCTACAAAAAGAAATTATGTTGCAATTATTAAATATTTTTAAAATAGTTTTCAATCGCAAAATAGTGTTTGATTTGCGGAGCTGTTACCGCGCATTAATGTAAGGAAGTATTGGTGTGTACGCTACGCAACTTAAATGAGGTGGTTTCGGTGGAATCATATATAGATATTGTTTACATAATATAAATTATATTTAGATTATATAGTTTCTTCGGGATAGTTTGTATTTATAATAATTTATTTTATGCTTCCATTCTTATACGTTAATGTCGACATAATATTCAATGACGTGGCCATGTACTGTCAAATTGATGTTTTTTTATTAAATGAAATTAAATAAGTATGAAAAATATGACAATCATTAAGTACTGCTCATATACTTTTGCATACAGACGATACCCAGTTGATGCGTCATACGTTTGTAGATCCCGATCGGTCTAGCTCTGCTGCTCCTATACAGTCCAACCTTCTTTACAATAACGATTACATTTATCACAATTTTAAAATAAATAAATATTTTAAAAAAACTTTTTTATTTTTTTATTTTGACATACATATATTTATATTTACTTTATTTAAGTAGGTACTTGATATACGTATTTTTACCAATTATTGATTATTATTAGTTACTATTATAAATGTTTTTTTTTTATTACTATTATATATTATTATTTATTATTATAAATTATTATTTAGTAATACTTGTTTATAGTTGTAATATTATTTTAGTGTAGTGTGAATTACATTTTAACTTAATTTGATTCAGATTTTTTATTTTTCATTTTAATTTTGGAAGTTATGTAGTTTATAAACATTTGTATTGGTGTTCTCCTTAGAACATTTTTTTTATGAACTAATAAATTTATAAATAAATAAATAAATAAGATTCCATTGTGCGTCAGGAGTCATATAAACGCTCAATTTGAGAAAAACGTCTGGGATATTAAGAACCCAAGTTATTATATTAGGGACATTGACAGTATTGAATTTTTCTAATCTTTCATGATTATTTTTATTATATATTTTTTTTGCTATGTACATTACTATATCCAATAATTTTTAAAATCGGAGAAAGATTATTATAATTAAGTTTTTCTTTATTATATCTATTTCGCCATTTTTATTGTTGTAATTTTGTATTTGTAATATTTCTAATTTCACTATTTTTTTAACTGACTATTCTTTTTTGTCTTTTTAGTCTGTGTATTATTAATTTTTGCCCACTAAAGTATATTAGCAGCTCCAATTGCTTTTAAAATAGTTTATATTTTTATTTTTTAAAAATATTATTATTTTTTTGTAATTTAAAAAATTGTTAATCTGTACAACAATGAATTATGCCACATAATCTAGTAAAATCAATTTGACTATACGAAGAGTAGGGATTGCTACCCACTGGGTATTTTATAAATAAGTTTAAAAAAGTGAATATAAAGATTATTCAATTGATCTAATCAAAGTGGCATAATAATGAATTCTACTAAGTCTTGTTTTCTAATCTTTGTAAATAATTATAAATAAAACAAAATCGGAGTTTACCGCGTAAAGTTTGAAACACACGACATTTACTTTTATAACTTTATGACCGAGCACTTAGATCATACTCATACGTTCAACGTAGTTAGCGATTTATAAACTCTTATCATATTGTGCAAGAATGCGCTATGAGGTCATTTATCCAATTCCTATGATCAGCTCAAACGGCTCGATAAAACCTTATAAATAATGCATGCATCATGACAGATTAATTTGCGCTCGGTCGCTTTCGGCGCCTCTGCGCCCAATATTCAGTAGTCTTCAATATCTATTCAGAATTGCACTAAATCATTCACCCACTCTGTTTCATTTATCCATTTTACCATCTTTACTAATAAGATTCTATCTCGGCGTGGGTTGTCGTTGCGGGGACACTCTTGTTTGTTTTTCACTTCAAAGGCGGAAAGAAGACGGGCGGCTATTATTTCGTAACTATTCGTCTACAAGAAAAATGAAGAAAGGTCTATGTGAATAAGTATGCCACCGCATCACATCTGTTTTATTTATTCGAGGCTTCCTTGCAGAATACGTTTAACCGCAGACAAACTAAATTTCATTAAATTTTGATAAAAATATTAATGAAAATGTTCTTATTCGTCAATTGGCGTCCAAATTTTTTTTCATACAAATGGCATGGTGGAGTCCTTGCTACTCCACCATGAGGAGAACCTGTTTAACCGAATATAAATAAAATGTGGGAAATATCATGAATTTGTAGTGGCAAATGATTTTAATTATTTTTATTTATTTATTTGTTCATATTCGCTTATTAATAATTAACATCACAGTAAAACCAAGGCATTAAAAAGCAAAATTAATAAAAATATCACCGTAAGTATACATTCTGAAATACAATCAGCTGAGAACTCTGTATTTTGCCCTGGTCGAATCTATTATTGCTTATGGAATTACAACCTACGGCAACACATTTAAATCGTATATATCGCGCATCACATCTCTACAACACCGTATTTTAAAAATAATAGTTCCAAACAAGATTCGAAATAAATTCAGAAACGACCAGATAGGACTTTTCAATTATTGTGACATATTACCAGCTGATGTATTATTTATTTATAGATTGACAGTTCAATATTTCGAGACTGACGAGTTCCGAATTTATGTCCAACATAAACACAGCACTAGACAGATACAAAATGAACGGCTACTCGTCCCTCCATTTCGCAACCTTTATGGCAAAAGAAGATTGAATTGGCTAATCCCTCATATATTCAACCAAATTCACCGTATATATTTTTATAAATATCACCGTAAGTATACAAATAAAATGACAGAATACTAACTATCATATAAGAATAAATAGTTAATAGCCTGCAATTTAAACGAGTGAGGGTTTGCGGTAAAAATATCAAAATCTGGTGCCATCGAGTGAATGTCATTAAGCGCCGCAAAGCACGCGCCAACAAGTTCCACCTCGTAAGGTTAGTGCGCGAGAACGGCTCCGCGAAAAGATGGTGCGATCGAGCAAGAAGATAATTATTTGGTACGAAAAGACTCACCTTGAGTCGTAAGCTAGGGTTATCACTTTTACCACGAATTAGATTCAAAACACACGACATGTTCAACATTTCTCTTCTGAGACAGAGAGAATTATAGCCAACCATGCCTGTGCTAAATGCAGTCGGATACAAAAATGGATAATATCCGTACTGCTTGAAGTACAAAAATATCAAAAAACATTTCTGTACCCTTTTCAGCATGAGGGTATAGGAATCTTCATGCGGATTCCAAATAGCTGCATTCGTTCCCATGCGAGTTCTAACAATCGAGTTGTACAACGTGCGCATAACACGAATATTATTGAAGTGTTTGGATTGCCACATCACAAACCCCAGAAGCTTGAAAGAAGTTGTAGATAGTTGCCTAATGTGCCCCTTAAAGTTTAACTGGGGGTCGATAAAAACTCCCAAGTCCTTGACTTCAGTCACTTTCTGAAGTACACATCCAGCGATGGAGTAATCATACATCAGATGAGCATGCGATCTTGTGTATGTCATCACTGAACATTTGTTAATATTGAAGTAAAGGTTACGAGTTTGGCTCCATAATGATGATGAACAATGCATCAAAAATTGCTAAAGACAGTTTTTAATTTCAAGATTCAAATGATGTCGTACTATCAGTAAAATTGTCTATTTGCCTGATGACTTTTGCATTCAAAGAATTAATAAATTCTTCTTTCAAATATGTTTTTCTTACGATGCAAATGCTTAATATATGAAAATATTTCCATAAATTAATTCACACGAACAATCCCCTTCCTAGGCTACAAACATCAAGATTTGCGGATATAAAAGCGCATAAATTAAACATATTAATCACTCTCGTCGATCGTATTAACGGTAAACCATCTCTCAACTATTAGCATCTTTAAATAATTAAATAGTCTAAATATTAACATTCTGTTTATTCTACCACGTGTACACCGAGGAAACAAGACGTCTACAACCGTTGGATCCTGGTCATATCGACAACGCACGACAGCCACAAATTGTTTATAAAAAGAAAATTATAAACTGTCATTGGTTAATTAAGTAAATATTTCCAAAACAAAAAACATTTTCTTTTTATTTTTGTAATTTAACAAAAACATAACACAAATAGTCGTCTTCATATCCGGCCTAGAAAGTGATAATATTCGTCTGATCTGCCATTTTTTATCTGTTTCCAAATAATTTGTATTACATGTCTAATAACGTAGCTGATGCTATTAAATAAATGATTACATTAAACGTTGTGTAAGAAGTCTTAATAAATGATTACATTAAACGTTGTTTATCATACTAAAAAAGGCAAAGCATATCTACGGTTTTTTATATGATAAGTCTGTCACCGTACACATTTCAGAGGCAGACATCCCGACGCGTGGGCAAGCGACAAAAAAGAAAACTGTCTCAACTGCCTACATTCGTAGACCGATCTAAAGAAACATAAACTATGACTAAGAGGGCTGGCGCCAAAGAGGATAGAGCGACCAAGTATGCATCTAATATTTCCAACAGCTATTGCCACATAATAATTTACCACAACTGGGGCTGTCAACTACAACAGGCGAACCTGTCACTTCAGAAAGTTTTAACAATATTAGATCGTTCTGTCTCCCGTGAGCTGAACGAAGAAGACTTAAGACAAAAACAGTAACGTCACTCGCCCGTAAGAAGCCAACGCCTTTCCGCAAGATAGCCAGGTTAATCAAACAGCGAGTCGACACTCGCGCCCTTACTTCCAGTTGAAACCAGATTACTCAGGTCTCCCGACTGGTTACAGGTTCGAGGTCGCTTGCGCGGTCCTCTCCCTTACGTAGCGTTGATTCGGTGTCTACCGAATCTATCGCGGACGGCTTATTTCCCCACTCTATGCGAAACATTACTGTTCCCAGACTTCCCGCCTGTTAGTCGGAGTGCACAATCGATTGGATGACGCCGCACGGTGCGCAAACCGCCCAGGAGCGCCCGAAGATTGACTCCTAGGGGAGACTGGCCCGCAGGCCAACGTCCTACCCTGGCTCCCCCTTCTGCGCGGAGGCCGCCGTTTGAGTGTTGACCCGTATGACCGACCCTGAACGAATGGGTTACCGTGGCCAACTCCAACAGGGCCTATTAGCCTCTGTCTAACAGTTTGGAAGGATATCTACGTATGGAATTAACCATCAGGATACCTCCTTTCTCCCGAAGTCGCTTACGCGGCCTCTACCTGTTGTATTTCAGCGGAAATTTAATAGGAATTTATCGCGGACCTGTGCGTTCTTTGCCCGTTATACCGCTCGGGATCAGGCGGCCTATAGGTTGTTACAAGAATTGCATGACAACAAGCCAACATCAACAATCGCTGCTTAGGATATTTCCATAGTCTCCAGACTCCAGAAAGTAGTCAGAGTGCACAACCGAGTGGCGTCGCCGAACGGTGCACAAACCGTCCAGTAGCGCCGGGAGGCAATCCCACCAGGAGAAACCGATCCACCAGTCGTCAGGCCTGAGAGGCGAGAGTCTTACCCGTGGTAGCCTCCTACAAGAGGACGCTTCTCAACAGGAGCTGAATCGTGAGTTTGGCCGATCCGATAACAAAATGGATCTTGTGGCCCAAGCTGTACGAAACCGTTCGTGCAGCTTGAGAAACTGAAATTAACAGTTTAACGCTGAAACATACAATTTTGTAAGCACATTATATCCAATCCCAGAACAATTGCCCGGCTCTCATAAATAAGCTTACACCGCACTTCCATTAAAACCTTATTACGTCACCTTGACAGTGAACTTAATAAACAAAATTCTTTCACTGGGGTCACAGTTTAGTTGTGAGGTCATTGACATCGCAATTATTGTTTAACGAATAAATCACACTCGCCGACGGAGACACAATGATTCTCCCACGTTCCTCATTAATTTACACATTTTGTATGCGGCTAATGTCTCTTACCGACGACTGACTCGATGCTTAATGAGTTGCTGCGAAACGTCAATAATGAGCGTTAACTTTGTGTAACAATTAAATTTTAGCGTATTCAGTGATTAATTGGATAGGCTAATGTATGTTAATTGTGCGATTAGACTGGAAGGATTCTTATGACCCAAGCGCAAGGTTTTCGCTTGTACAAATATCTAACTTCTGGCGGTGACTGGCTGATCCGCCACGACAACTCACCGGGCCCAGACAGTATTGAAAATCAACCAGATTTAGACAACATTTCTCATCCCCCCAATTTGCCCGACTTAGTTCCGTGAGATTTTATCAGATTCCATAGAATGAAGATAATACTGAAACGAAAACGTTCTTATGATAGAAGTTAAGAAAAATCACTGAAAGCAATCATTTTTCATGAATCAGTGAAGGCAACTGCATAAAATTAAAAAAAAACGAAAACTTTCACACAGACGTCGTTTGTGATACTGATTACACGAAGTGTCTCGTAAGTACTCGTATACCTAGTGGGAAAAGGCACTGTTGTTATCCTTTCTGCAGCGTCCATACACCGGTTTTCGAGGAGAAGCGTTGACACCGGTTCTCCTCGTTGTTACCGAAGTTAAGCAGCGGCGGGCGCGGTCAATACTAGGATGGGTGACCGCCCGAGTGTTTGACTGCGTGATGTTACAAATACCCACCTAGAAAATGGTGCCAATAGGCAACAAGGCTGGTTTCACAAAAAGACAAATGCCTTGTGGGTAAAAAAAAAAAAACAAAACAAATTTCTTTTTTTTTGTGCGCTCCTTGTATTTTAGTATTTTATTTATATTTTGATGTGAAAACCCGAGTGATAGACAGCAAAGGACGCCACGGGATAAATTTGAACTGAATTACCGCTAACATGAGGTTAAGGTTTCGCAGGTGACCTCGGACCTGTGATCAGAAGGGAGGATCGAGAAATCCGGCCAAATCTAGCAGTGAGGGCGTCAGGCTGCCAGCTGTTTTACATTGCCAGTACCTCGCGGTGAGGCGTTGGACTCCCACAGGCTTATTGGCGTAGTTAAACGGTTGACTGTGTTGTCCCTAAGTCTCTGCGTTTACTCCATGGGAGAAAGAATGATCTAATATGGTTATAACTTTCTGGGGTGGTGGGTGATCGAGCGATTATACTCGTACCGAAAAAAAATAAATTGTATCGAGACAATATTCCTTTAACTCCCGCAAAAGAATCGGAGATAGTGGGCCCGATTGCGATTCTTAGTGAACTAAAATCGTAATTAGTTCATGCGTGCGAGATGGGCCTTAAGTTAGAGCCGAATATTTATCACTTTTTCTAACCTATAAATCATATTCTTACTCAGCTTAGTGGAGGACATACAAATCTAACCTTGGGGATCTGCCGAACGGCCAAACTGAGTCTGGAGTCCTATACGCCTGCCCCTGGAGTGAGCGGAGCAGTATTGGTCGGAGCACAACGCCGCACAGCACAAACACAACACTTAACTCAAGGTTTGGAACCATTTGGCACTGTCTATTATCCGCGAGATCACAAATATGGCCTTAAAAATGCAAGAAATGTATGCCATGGATTCTTTCACTATAGCTGCGGTGGTTTCTCTATCACTAACTTCAGCAAACTGGCTGCCAAAAATAAGGAATTGTGGAAGTGTCCGGTGTGCAAAGATTCCCAGAAAAATACTCAATCATCCAGAGATACGCAACCATTGGATAGTGATATCATCGTGGCATACCATCGGATACCATCGTGGCACTCCAATAAGACTCAGGAAGTGAGCTCGCCTTATCACAGGAGTGCCTAGCAAGGCGGGCTCGGTTTCACTTTACTTGGCACATTAAGAATAATTTTATGCACTTTTACATATAATTTATGCACAATTTGGCCTGGGCACAGACAGATGTATGTATGTCTAAATTTAAAAGCATATAGCGGTATTTTCTGTATTGTACATTATATTTCTTTTGTGCTATTGCGTTTGAATGTTTATGTAACGAATAAATAAATAAATAAATATGAAATGAGTGATTGCCACTTTACCACCATAATACTGCCAGTCGAACATAGAGTGGTATAACGTAAGAACGGTAGAAATGTTGTCAAACTAATTCAGGTTATTTTATGTGCATCAGATAGTTTTTGTGCGGGAAACGATACGATCGTTCATTTTATATTTCGCTCTAACATACTTCTCTCTCTCATTCGCATAAACTATTTTCCGATATTAGTTCACGCGCGCGAAGAAAAGTAATCTAGCCCTCTGACGTAGAACACCATGGCTCGTAGAACACAAGTGCATAGTACATTTGGATCTAACAGGACGATGTCACAAATAGAGTTGTCAACTACAACGGCGAACCCGTCACCCCAAGGAGTTTTAACGATTAGTCGTTCTATCTCCCGTGAAGTGAGCGCAGAAGACTTCGACATAACCAGTCCACCGTTAAGCTCCGCCACATGCCCGTAAGAGGCCAACGCCTTATCCGCAAGATAACCAGGTGTGTTACCCAGCGGGCTTACACTCACGCCCTTACTTCCAATTGTGACCAGATTACTCCGATCTCTCGATTGGTTACGAGGTCGAGGTTGTTTGCGCGGTCCTCCCCCTTACGAAGCGGTGAAACGGTGTATACTAAATCTATCGCGGACCACGGCATTCTTTGCCCGGCTGTTCACCCAGGATCGGTTAGCCGATGGTCGTTTCAAGAGCAGTCGCCGTAAGGTCCGCAACCACCCCCGATCTATAGGAAACAGTACTGCTTCCAGACTCCCCCGACTGTTAGTCAGAGTGCACAATCGATTGGCTTCGCCGCACGGTGCGCAGAACGTCTAGGAGCGCCAGAAGGTTGATTCCTAGTGGAAACTAAGGCCAGAGTGCTGCCCGGGCTCGCACTTCATGCGTGGAGGCCGCCGGATGGGTGTTGACCCGTGAGTGTGACCAACCCTGAACAAAATGGGTCTTCGTGGCCAACTCAGCAAGGGCCCATTAGCTCCCTTAGGACGATGTCACACCATACACAGCTCAATCTACGATGCAAAATTTTATGAGGTACTTTCCGGGCCGAAAATTTTCAAAAAATGATAATATTGATTACCCCCACGATCCCAATACATGACCATCTTTGTTTTGTAAGTACTTCTACATTAGTAACTACGAGAACGGTTTTTCAGTCGGGGCGCTCACCTAATTCCAATCTTTTCAATGTCAATGAATGTCTAATAATAAATAAGCTACCAAACAGACGACTTCTATACTGACTTTATTAAGGCTTTTGATAAGTAAGAGATTAATTAACCTATCTTTATTCAAAAACTACTCAAGGTCGGTATACATGATAACTTGATCTGAGGTCGCAGTGATGACGGTGGTACCTACTTATTTCTTCTCTGTTCTTCTCGCCTATTGTATAATTATTTTTTCAGCCCACTAACCAACCAGGAGGAAAAATATTGTGAATGCGCTAAAAAAAATTTTCGAAATGAAGACGGAAATATCCATTTTGAGCCCCCCTGAGATAATTAAGACTACTTTTAGATGGAAGTCTGTATAAGTGTCTGTCCATCTGTCTGTGTTTCTGTGTGTATTCTTCCGCGATATCACCAAAGCGCGTAATCCGATTGAGCTGAAATTTGGCACGCGGGCATCATTTGGTCATGGCAAGAGTTGTGTTTGATACCGGTCCACCAGGGAGCGCACTATTTATATTTTAATATCGAAATATTGGATTTAGAGAATCTCGAAATATTTGGTACTCAGATGCCTCGTTGGACCGAAGTCACATTGTGAAATTTTGGTTGGATTATCTCATATACAAGCTAAACTAATAATATTTAAATTCATCCATACATTTTAATCAAATATTAACGCTATGCATTGGCCCTTGGCCCAACCCTGACCTTAGACGAGAAACGAACTGCGCCGCGCGCGGCCGATGCAATTTTATTTATTTATTTATTTCCCAAAACATAATTAACCTTACAGATGATTCCAAATCGTTAATTATTTTTCTAGGCTATTATTCGAGATTATAACTATTATTCTACTATAGACTATTATTATAATTCTACTGTTAATGATATTATTATTACTTTACTCTGATGCAATGAAACCCAACCTGGTTTGTACGCTGGCTAAGAGAAGGCGCTCATCGATTTAATTTATGAAATTAATATTCAGATGAAATTGGTCCTTGGCTGCTTGTCGAGAAAGTATTGGGGTGACACTGTCGATTTTTTGCGACCCGCGCCGGAAAAAAAACATACAAAAAAAGTCATGCAGTTATAATATTACCACTGTTGAAATATTACTCTTCAGACTTTAAGGTATATCGCTGATGGAATACTGTCTCCTGATATTTCTAGCAAGCTTTCGTTTCCAATGCAAGTATATCGTATCTACTAGAGAATGTTGCTGCCTCTTGCCAACTGCAGTAACAGTAACTGTTTGTTTTACCGTGTCAAATACATTTTTCCCATCACTTCGCGGATGCACCTCGACCTTAATGTCGGACTCAATTAAAAGCAGTCATTCGCCAGGCGTATTAACGGTATCCCTACAATGCCACTAATTAACATTAAGCTTCGCTCATACAATAATAATGCATTTATTTCTCGAACTGTAAACCGGCTTTCAGACAATTAGAAGATTGGAATTTCAATCTGCTGCATTGCTAATTGCGCATTCTTAGTTTTTTCATGATGTTTTGTCACCTCAGTTGTCTTCTTCTTTGCTTTTATTTTTTTATTTGATGTTATTACATGGTTTTTACAGCATTCAAAAACAAAAAAAAACTTTTACTAGGTAAAAAATACGTAGGCCATGAAATTTTCATATATTTGCTAATTATTATTAGAAGCGATTATTTAAAGTATATCAGTGACTTATCTAATAGCAATTTCAATAATAACAATAGTTTAAACAAGAAAATATATAAAAAAGATAAAAAACAAGACTGCCGTTACAGGAAGTGAACTATTGTATTGATATTTTTTTTTAATATTACGGTTTTTTTAAGAAAAATTGTCATTCATGTATTTATTCATATACAGACATGTAAAATTCCGGAATTTACTTAACCCTTTACTGGGAACATGATTTTAAACTACGTAATAAGGAACATCGGTCTGTGGGACCTCTATTTTAAATTATTGATAATAAAACACACTTCTAACTCACAACATCTTATTGTACCAATATCAGAAGCCTGATATTTTATGAACTTGAAAGAGCTAAGGATGACAGTTATATGTATTGTCTGTCTTATTATAAGTAACTGTCTGTCTTATTATAAGTGCTCGCTGAGTTTGTTGTAAACCGCTGGGCCGGCGATATAGGCTAGCCTCTCCGACTTGGATAATGCATGACTTACCGAACGTAGTATGCTACTGGATCTTATTGGATACTGATGATGCACACCATTCACTTCAAAATCGGCTAGATTTCTGCGAACGAACAGCGCTACTTCCATTATATAAATGGACGGCAGCGTCATAATGCAGAGATCTCTAAACAGAGGCCTAGCTGGCGTATAGAAATACATGGTAAACATATAAAGAAATGGTAAAATACATAAAGAAATGGTAAACATACATAGATGAACCCTGAACTCATAACACTCCTTTTTTGTTAGGCAATCGTGTAAACAATGTATTTTGAGGAAAAAAGGTAGCTTATTGCTTTGCGGCAAAATATCTATCAGCCAACCCAGTGATTTTCAACCAGTGAGTTGCGCCCCTATGGGGGTCGCGAAGATACCCGGAGGATTAAAATCTAAAAAGAAAAATCGAACCTATTACCAAAATCTTTATTTATATAATATCCAAACATTTACAGCTTCAGAAGAAAAACATAGTTATTATGTGTTTGCTTTTACAAAATTTTATGTTGATCTAAGATGGTCACATTTTCCAAAGTGAAAAAGAGTTCAAATTAATGTGGTTTACCTACAGTTTTAGCTGTGGAAGAGAAATTCGAGTTTTATTTTTTTTTCTAAAAAGGGGTCGCGATCTAAAAATGGTTGAAAAACACTGAGCTTATATATAAAATAAATAGATAAACATTTGAGTTTAATGTATGCGCTATGTGACCTGGGCTCAGACAGATGTGTATCTTACTTTAGAAGCATACAACGGTATTGTCTTAATTGTATATTCATTTTCTGTTGTGCTTATGCATTCAAATGTATATGTTCCCTCTTCGAAGAGACTACTGGATCGATGGTCAACCGTGAGTTGGGCTTGCCTTAATAACATAAGCAGGCCAACAGGCCCAAGCTGCACGTTCTTATTATGTCCCAGAGAGATGTGGCCACAGAGAGGACGCCTTCTTAAAGCGTCTTTTTCTTTTACTAGTTTTCAACCGAAAGTCATAAGTCTGATGGTGATTTAGACATAGTATGCTGCAAGGCTGGATCGGGGTACTCGTATCCGAATCTCGTGCTAGGATGACTTTTTTGTTTGTCTTTTGATTTGGTTGTGTGTTGTCTTTTGTTTTGGTTGGGTGATATGCTGCCCTCCTGGGCAAGGGTCGTTTTTTGTTATTTTTCTTAGTGTTATCCACATTACGCATCAACCTGTTAAAGTATATTTATGACTTAACAATTATAACTTATAAGTAATGACTTAACAATTATAACTCATAACCATTACCAAATATGAGCATTTCAATTGCAATTCATAGTTGTAGTAACTTAATACAAATTCAATCTAGTTTCCAAATATGGGCATAGAATCAGAAACCACTCGGGTATACGAGTTGAGTAATGAATATTTTTTGTAGATACATTCTTGCTACGTCAATCGTGGCTGATTGACGCTTGTCAAAGCGAAAAAGGTTAATGAGTTTATAGGCCAATAATGCAATTTTTTAAAATTGGCGAACGCGTTTGTAAATATGGCAAAGCGCATTTGCGACAATTACTAAAAGTGTCAATCACTATACCACAGTGTGTTCGGAAAGTGTGGCGTTACTTTATTTTTTTCCTGTGGGCTATACGCCTCAGTGAGATTGTGCCATGGTTCGTAGCACTCCTGAAAATATAATTTCTAATGAGTAGCTCAAGGGCATGGTAGCCCAAATGCTCAAAAAGCAAAAACATGGTAGCTTAAAAGTGTTTTTACGTGGAACGTATATTATTAGAACCATAAAGTTTATCATTACTGGTACGTCGTTTACCAATCGCGGGATAATAATTTAACATGAGTTCTAATATTATAAGAAAATAGATTGAAATAGTTGAAACCACATGATGTATTTTTAAAAATCACCTTACAGTTTGTCTACGGTCCAGTTGATAAGGCTCTAGAAGTAGTCCTCGTAAGCCGCTGTTAGGTTAGGTTACATAACCTACCAAAATATTATGTACGCTCAGACACCTCGTAAAATAGGGTTTTTCATCATCACGGCAAGGAAAAATCATTTTTTCATCATCATCACAAGGAAAAAATCGAATCCATATAAACCGACAGCGACTTTAAAAAGGTAATTGTCAATAATATGGCAAGAAACCCAATTTATAGCATAAGAGAGTCTGAATGTATTTTCCATGCTGATGAATTCTAACATTTTGAACATAATAGCATTATGATTGCTGACATTCATTTACATATTTTTTATTTGATTTAATAATTTAAAAAATTGATGTATTTGACAGTAAAATATTTATATCTTGATAATTCTACATATATTTTATACTTCCATTTAATCTATTATTCTCACTGACTATTAATTTATATTAGTAGGTACATTTTGATAATTTTTTGTAATATTATATTTAATATAATATCACATGACAACTATCTTGATAAATTTGTTTGTAATACCAAAAAATAATAATTTGATTTTGTGAGGCATCCAAGTGTAGGAATGTCTATCTCTTGGATTAGTCCGTTATATTGTATTACAAATCTATTTTGTATTCAAATAAACATGATGATATAGTTTTATTTTAGTAAGTTGCTTATGTTTTCTTATGTAAGTTATATAAAAGAAAGAAATTACAATACATAGGCCACATAATGCGTGGTAACAAAAACCACCTCCAATTAATCCTGCAAGGAAAGATAAAAGGCCGCCGAAGACCTGGCCGAAGAAGAACCCCCTGGCTAAAAAACCTTGCTGAATGGTTCAACTCAAGCACCACCGAGTTGTTCCGTGCCGCAACATCACGGGCCGAAGTGGCTATAATGAAAGCCGGTCTCTGATATGAGATGGCACTTTAAGAAGAAGAAGAAGAACAGTAAAAGCCAGTTTTGATCAAAAAATTAAAACAAGAAGAATCGTCTAGTTGTGACGCACCGTGAGAGTGAGTCTCATTGAACTTCTTTTACAGTCTACGATATTCAATGTTACTTAACAGGGTCAGCATGGGGTCAGTAATACAGCGGCTAAGAACCAACTTATACTTTTATGTGCAGATATTTTTTAACATAAGAGTGGTTTAGCAATGATTAAAAAGCTTTCTTTTTTTGTTTGTTATGGAACACAGGTGTCGCATAGTAGTATGATTAGGTAACCTGGTCAAAATTTTAAGTTCCCGGTTCGATTCCCGGCTGCGTCACTATTTATCGTGGTGATAAAATTAAGAAAATTGCAGTTAAATGCTTTCATTCAACTGCAATAACGAGCCATAAATAAATGAAAAATAAAAATTCTTATACTTAAGAACACCTTCTAAAACAAGGGAACAATGTGAAACCATTGTACAAGACAAACTGCTGAGGATCTTTAAAATAGTCAGCAAAGAAGAAGAGGTTTAAGGAAAAACCAATAAATAAAGTTATCAACTACAAAGGGCGAACCCGTCACCTTAGGAAGTTTTAACGATTAGTCGTTCTATCCCCCGTGAAGTGAGCGCAGAAGACTTGGACAAAACAGTCCACCGTCAAGCTCCGCCACATGCCCGTAAGAGGCCAACGCCTTATCCGTCAGATAACCAGGTGTGTTACCCAGCGGGCTTACTTACTCACGCCCTTACTTCCAATTGCGAACGGATTACTCCGGTCTCTCAATTGGTTACGAGTTCGAGGTCGCTTGCGCGGTCCTCTTCCTTACGAAGCAGTGAAACCGTGTAACCGAATCTATCGCGGACCGCGGCATCCTTTGCCCGGCTGTTCACCCAGGATCGGATAACCGATGGTCGTTTCAAGAGCATTCGCCGTAAGGTCCGCAACCACCCCCGCTCTATAGGAAACAGTACTGCTTCCAGACTCCCACGACTGTTAGTCAGACAGAGTGCACAGTCGATTGGCTTACGCCGCACGGTGCGCCGACCGTCCAGGAGCGCCAGAAGGTTGATTCCTAGGGGAAACTAGCCCTAAGGCCAGAGTCCTACCCGGACTCGCACTTCATGCGTGGAGACCGCTGGATGGATGTTGACCCGTGAGTGTGACCAACCCTGAACAGAATGGGTCTTCGTGGCCAATTCAGCAAGGGCCCATCCCCAATTGCCAGAGTTTAGTTGACACAAGAGAACTTAGTTAATGATATACTTTTTATTTTCAATAAAAAAGGCGAGTACAATGCCTGGTGGCAAAAATAATGAAAAATAAGCCGAAAACTAGAAAAAAAAATAATAACGAAATAAAGACAAATTCAAAGACGCAGAGCAAAAGAAGGAGACGATGGAAGGAAAGTGAGCGAGAAGGAGGGGGAGGAGTAGGGTTGGTTATGTTACGGTTTTAGGATTAATTATTCCTTTAGCCTGGCCTTGAACGTGGTGATGCTGAACATCAGTATTAACCCGATCGGAAGCTTTACTGAAATAAAAGTAGGCGACGTCGGCTTGCTGGCCTTCTGGCACATCGAGTGCGATATTGTTATATTCGCGACAAGTGAGCGATCGCGATTGGGATTAGGGAGGACTGTATGGTTATAAAATTGGTTGCGACATTTGATACTGCGAGCAGTAACGTTTATCACGAAGGAAAATGAACGCCATTTTTTGTGATAATGAGATAGTAATGCCAACTTGTGGCTTGTTCCCAAACGAATCGAAGCATGAATCAATTTTCGAAAGAAAGATGCCTTTAAATCAAGTGAGAAGAAAAATCAGAATTATTTTATTTGCCTGTTTCGTGTTATATATACATGTTGTGTCATACGTTTGTGCATGCACTCTGGTGTGTCAGGTAACTACGAATGTCACCAGTAGATGCGCAACTATTCTGAGTGGTTCGAGAGACGATGTTAGTCCCGCAGGTTTTTTCGCGTGTTAGACTAATTTTACTATGTTCTTACGATCTAAGTTAGATGTACAACTTACGAGCTACGGCCTAGGTTATATGTATAGATTACAAACTGTGTTAGCAAAGTGGAACATAAAAAAAGAATATAATAAAAATGAAACCAAAATAAGAGAACGACCGAACATAACCCGGACGATCACCCACATTAGTGGGTAATCGTCCAAACTATGCCCAATCGCTCCCCCATCCCAGCCTCATCCCTATTATATTTTGTGACACTTTTATTTCAGTACACTTTTGGCCACTCGCGCGCTTGGGTCTCTAGATGAGTTGCGGACGGGGAGCGGTGGGTCGTTTTCTTTCTGCGCGCGGGCCGCGCGCGGGCCTGCCGTTTTCTTTCTGCGCGCTTCGCGTACTCAACATCGGGTTGTGTTGACCGTGGCCGAGTTACCGACAGGAAAGAATGATCAAGGTCTACGAGGTGACTATGTACCTTGATCATTCTTTACCGTGAGGTCTAGAGGTGGGGTACCTTGATGACCCTCTGGTTGATGCTGAGGAGATCTGATCACAGAAAAATACTGATCTAGGAGAGAAGTACTGATCAAAGTCAATTAACTTCCACGTTTTAGTTTTTTAAACGACTGCCCAATAAAAAAGGAGTCTTTTTACCTTCAAAATACTTTTATTTATACTTATTTTATTAGTTAAATTGCTATTAAATGAATCACTTATCTACTTTAACAATCGCTTCTAATAATAATTTAGTAAATGTATGGACATTCTACGGCCTACGTATTTTTACACGACTGCCCATCAAAAAAGGAGTGTAATGTATTCAGGGTTCATCTATGTATGTTTTCCGGTTCTGTCTTCTACCATAATTTCTAAACGCTTACATCGTTTAAGTATGTGGTATTGTTAGAATCGTTATTTCATCCCGAATGTCATAGGATATCTTAAGTGTCCAAATATCAAGTAAGTAGTTGTCTAAATGTCCAAATGTCAATAAATCAACATAATTATATAGTGTCAAATGAAAGGGTGTTACAGTACATTCCGGGTGTTATTACTGCACAGGCATTTTTTTGTGGGTGATTCAGTACAACAAAATACAAAACTTTAAATGAAAAAAAAAATAAAAAAACTAAAGTAAAATTTTTTTTTTTTTTGCAAATTTGTTTTTTTTTATATTTTTTTAAAAATTATGAAAAGCTATGTTCACGATGCGCGATGCGGGTGGTAAAATCTCGCTGATATTGTTTATTTATGACTAATTACCTACCGCTAGATGGCGCAGCGCGCTCAAACGCTTCTCAAACCTTTATTTAACAGTCAACTTCTTAATTTTTTTTAATAAAAAAAAACAAAAAACATTTTTAAAAAAATGTTTTGGTTTTTTCCAACATTTTTCATCAAAAGTTGCTCACTACGTTCATTGATTTTAATTACACTATAAAATCAATGCTACGTTGTACTGATTCACCCACAGAAAACAATGCCCGTGCAGTAATAACACCCCGTATACATGCATCTATATGGATAAATATATAAACCACAAATATTTTATAAAACACTGTGATAACAATTATTTTAAATACAATAGTTCATATTGTTAGTTCATTTACTTGTTATTTTAAGTAAGAAGTATAATTTAAGTAAGGTTTTTTAGAAACTCAAATGTTCTTTTTATTAGAATAGAATAGAATACAATAACTTTATTTTGCTACACCAACATAACTTAATGAATATTACACTGGTTTTATAAAAAAGACAAATTATGCACAAACGGCGAACTTATCCCTATCGCTATTATTATATAATCCTTAATTTTTTTTTACATTTACGAGGTGCAATTTAAGTAAAATAGATTTTTTTAGAAACTCAAATATATTCGGTTTACAGAAAAAAGATTTTTTTTTTCTTACTCAAACGCTTGCTAAAATATATTTTTTTGAGTAAATAAATATTTAAGATGAAATTTTCAAAAATTCAATAACTTGATATTGGTCGATATTCCCCGTAACCCTTAAGTGTCAAGATCAATCCGAAACAGGCCCGGACGTCCTGGCGTAGGTCGCGACGCGCCTTCTCGTGCATTGGCGGAAACTGGTTCCGGAGTGACAGTAACCGAACGGTATCGTCGCGAGCGCAGGGGCACAGAACACACAACACAACTGTAGTCCAGAAGTGACACTGTTCATATCCACGTAGAATAAAGAATTCCATCAAAAATAATTTTCGCTCTACATTGAAGAGTTGCCTAAAAATTATAATTGTACTCCTTTTTTACACGCCTGCCCGATAAAAAAGGAGTGTAATGGTTTCGGGGTTCATCTCTGTATGTTTTTCATTTATTCCACCACAACTTCTAAACTCTTTAACCGATTCGGATGTGTGTGGTATTATTATAATCGTCATGTTATCCCGAGTGTAATATGGTAACTTAACTGCCCAAATATTAAGAAGTAGTTGTCTAAATGTCCAAATGTCAATAAATCAACATTAATATATCATGTTTAGTGTTAAATGAAAAGACTGATTAAGTACATTTCGGAAATATATATGTATATATATGGTTAAATACATAAACCACAAATAGTTCTTATAAAACCGTAATAAAAATAATTATAAATAGAATACTTCACTTTCTGTAACGGCAGTCGTGTTTTTTATTCTTTTTAATATATTTACTTGTATTCAGACTTGCCGTAGATTGTTTTTTTTTGTTGTCGGTTTTTTTAAGGCTCGTATTTCCTGAGATATTGTTTCAAAATTGTCGACCTAAGTACACGTCGGTATTGCAAGACACCATCAGTTGTGATGTCACAGTGCATGTTTCGAGCCATTTTTAAATAATTGATGAAATTTCTTTACAAACACTTTATGTCATGCATCTGCGCATCCTTATTATGCTAGACAGACGGCCAGAGTTAAACCCCACCGTAAGAAGGTCACCGAATGCTGCCAACTGGACTTAATGAATGTTTATATCTAGACAAAGTATAATAAAGCCTATTAAATTCTACTTTTGGGATCAGGCTACCAGAGAAAATTACTCAAAAATATCAATTTCTACTCACATAATAATTTCACCACCGGAAAGGCATCATAGAAATGAAATGAAGAAATGAAACTTACCTGAAAATAAGAAAATAAACAAATTAAAGAACCAAATATAACTTTTGTATTACTATTATTTATGTAGGTAAGCTACGTAATCTTAGATAAACAAATCTGGAATAGAAAAAGCAAGAAATGCTTTTAGTGAGAATATACATACGTCTATTCAGATATTTGATTGTTTTTATTTCATATTAAGATTGTTGTGCGTTGTGTAAGTTTTTTCTTTATATTGTTGTAGAGATTTGAATTCCAAGGTAATTTGTATGTATAATTACCTATAGAGAGTAGATACCAGGGTTGCCATGCGTCCCGAGAAAGCGGGATTGTCCCGAAATTTAGAATGAGAAACCTGTCCTAATACTTTATTTATATTGCCGCTGAAAAACGTGTAGTGTGTAGAAGCTGCCTTCATATACGAACAGAATGGACCGTAGAAGAGTACGTGTAAAGAGTGATGTAAGGAACAGTGTATTATTCCAATCCGATCGAAGTGGAGAATTGTGGCCTCCCAAATAATGGAATTTCTCTTTGAGATAGGAGGGCCAAGTGGGGTTACTGGGGACGTTGTAGAGTAGCGGCAACGAAGAAATTCTTCGTTTGCAAATAGGAAGCCAGTGACGTTGCTCGCGAAAATAACCAAAGCTATCGAACTTTCTCAAGTTAAAGGACATACCTTAGGCAGATATTTTGCAAATACTTAATCAAAATAAACTTATTGGTATCTATACTACACATATCACCACCATCATCATCAGCCGGTAGACGTCCGCTATCGGACATAAGACTCCCCCATAGAATGTCATGACGAACGGTCTCAGCCGTCTCCATCCACCTACTTCCTGCGACCGTGGCAATGTCATCGGTCAATCTTGTGGGGGTGGGGGGAGGGGGGCATCCTACACTTCGTTTGCTGGTTCATGGTCGCCGTACGAGAACCTATTTCCCCAACGGTTGACGGTTCTACGAGCTATATGGCCTGGCGATTGGCGATTGCTGATTTTACGAGCTATGTTAGTGACCTTGGTTCTTCTACGGTGGGGTTGAACACCTCCGGTCTATCTAGCATAATAAAATACTGGGAACACGTACTATAGATGGATAGATAGAACTTCTTTATTGCACATTTTAAGAAAAAAACATACAACAGGCGGGCGGGCCTGTTGCCTAAAGTACAATCTCTTACCGCCTACCTCTGTGGAAGTGTAAGAATTTAGGTGCCAGTAGAGTAAAATAAATTAAAGAAATTTAACATAACAAAAAAAACTCTAATAACATATGTCAATGCCATTTTTGAAATATAATTAGGAGAATATTCGCAAGGATCACTGATTATATACATTCGCCTTAAGGGCCTGCGGTCTTTGTGACGAGAAGATATGGCGTAGTTTCCCGAATGCTGCTCATCCGAGTTGGATTCGTCGGCAGACTTCCTTGTCAAAGTAACACCATAGTCAACATATCACCATAGTCAAGTTACAGTGTGTACCTAATCATTTTATTATTTGAAGAGATCATTTGGAAGTCGGCAGCGTAAAGATGATATGATGATGTTAGACTCTTGGAAATAGGGTTGGTAAAAAGTGAAAAAAGTAACAGCGATAAAACTGTACTCCGCTTCTCATGCTCCTCCTGATTGTTCGTGTCGCTTCTATGTACCCATGTTTCTTTATTCCATGGCAGGGATCAGCTGATCGGGTAATCGCGGCGGGAGGCCCTCGCCGTGTCGTGACGAACCATTTATCCTGATGGGGCAACTTTTTCTGTCGCACTCGAACCGCATGCCGATCACCGATCCATTACTCTCACGACCCGTCACTTCTCGACTACGCGGTACCGTTGACGCGCTTGCTCAATAATCGCAACAATGTTGCCCGTAAAAGGGATTAGAGGATGGAACTGACGGAAGAGGTTGGAAGGTATGCACTGCTATAGTGTGTGGGTGGGTGTGGGGAAGGGGGCTCCATTAAAGTAAAAAATATTTTGTGATTTTACTTTCTTGGCCCACAAACTAACGACAAGGGAAAGTATTGTGAACGCGCTAATTTCTTTTTCTGGCTGAAAATGGAAGTATCCATTTTAAGCCCCCCCGAGATGAATAAAGCCATTTCCAGGTGAAAATCTGTCTATGTGTCAATATCGGGTGCTAACGGGCCCTACGCAGCTGGGCCATATAACCCGCTTCGTTCATGGGTCGGCTAAACTCACGGGTCAACACCCATCCGGTAACATCCTAGTAGAAGTTCGAGCCTAGTAGGACTCGAGCCTGGTAGAAAAGGTTATTTAAAAAGCATTACCTAACAACAACAAAAAATACTTTCTCCTTTCCCAATCGTATCTATTTTCACTTTCCTCTGACTGAAAGGACATTACCTTTATTATTTGTTAAAAACACTTTGACTGTACGATTATGTATTATAAAATAGATTAGATTAAGATCACTTTATGCAGTATGTTTAAATACGCACAGCACAATATGTTCTAAATAAAGGTTCTTTATATCGTCGATGAGACGTGTAAAATCACGCTCCGGATCGTACTGTCTATGTCCAGAGGACTCAAATAGCTCAGCAGTAAGGTAATTCTTATTGCAGTGGCATCTCGTAGACATGAAATGATTATTTTACCCGGTGATACCTCTTACATACATAGTAGTAATTCGTTGGCGGGGTTAATCGTTAATACAAAATAGAGTTGTCAACTACAACGGGCGAACCCGTCACCTCAGGAAGTTTTAACGATTAGTCGTTCTATCTCCCGTGAAGTGAGCGCAGAAGACTTGGACAAAACAGTCCACCGTCAAGCTCCGCCACATGCCCGTAAGAGGCCAACGCCTTAACAGCGAGATAACCGGGTGTGTTACCCAGCGGGCTTACACTCACGCCCTTACTTCCAATTGCGACCAGATTACTCCGGTCTCTCGATTGGTTACGAGTTCGAAGTCGCTTGCGCGGTCCTCTCCCTTACGAAGCGGTGAAACGGTGTAAACCGAAACTATCGCGGACCACGGCATCCTTTGCCCGGCTGTTCACCCAGGATCGGGTATAGCCGATGGTCGTTTCAATAGCAGTCGCCGTAAGGTCCGCAACCACCCCCGCTCTATAGGAAATAGTACTGCTTCCAGACTCCCCCGACTGTTAGTCAGAGTGCACAATCGATTGGCTTACGCCGCAAGGTGCGCAGACCGTCCAGGAGCGCCAGAAGTTTGATTCCTAAGGGAAACTAGCCCTAAGGCCAGAGTCCTGCCCAGGCTCGCACTTCATGCGTGGAGGCCGCCGGATGGGTATTGACCCGTGAGTGTGACCGACGCTGAACAGAATGGGTCTTCGTGGCCAACTCAGCAAGTGCCCATTAGCTCCCGTTAATACAGTACCTAATCGTTAATACAGTAAGCTAATATATTTTTTAGGTTTGTTTTATTTACATACCAAAAAAAAATATTGTGAACGAAGTTATTTTTTTTTCCATAACCTGAAAAATTTACTTGTTGACGTGTACCAGGCCTCACATATACAGGGTGAGTTTTTAAATAGTGACATCCTTGTATTGGGTGAATCAGTACGAAGCAATAAGTCACTTTTTATTTAAAAAATATTCAGAGGAAATGTTTGAGAAGCATTGTTAAACAATAAAGCAATAATAAACAGTATTAGCATAAAAATAATAATAATAATAATAGCGTTAATAAACAATATTAGCGGCTATAAATAGGATAGAAAACGAATTTACGGCGTGAAATTTGTAGCACCCGACGTTTCGGTGACGTTGCAGCCGCCGTTGTCCAGGGTAGACTGAAGAGCTGTTATAACGCGGTTATAACGATGGTGGGGGGCCGAGCCCGGCCCCCCACCACCGTTATAACCTCTGCAGTGGCGGAAGCGGTATACGGCCTACCCGCAAAACCCCATCACCCCACTTCTCCACCCCACTTCAAGGATGCCACTAATTAAAAAGTCACCTGTAGAGCGACGATATGCACCCCGACAATACACGGCGCAGTGGCATAGTGGTTAGGTCACCTGATCTTACATTGTAAGGTCCCGGGTTCGATTCCCGGCTGGGTCATTATTTTCCGTTGGGATCAAATTAACGGATTGCATTTTCAATTCTGTCGATCGAATGCAATAACAAGACACACACTTACAGACATGTTACACGCACACATACATATAACACGTAATAGTAGGGTTGGTTGTAAGAGATTGTCATATTCTATTTTTCTAGTTTTTATATATTTTTGTTATTGAATTGCTGATTCTCCGTGTTTTATCATTATTTTTATCATTATTTCTGTTGTTTTTTATTTTTCTAGTTTTTATGACTTTGTTATTGATTTTTTTAATGTCTATGTTTTTTATAGACTTTTTTATACTTTTATGAGTAATTTGAAATGTAATGTAATTTCTATACCCAGATCGGGTTTTTGAAAATAAATTATTCTTATTCTTATTCTTATGACAATAAACCCGCCCATTGTGACATTTTCACGGTAAAGAGTATAAACAAACAAACAAACAATATGACTCGTGAAATGTATGGTTCAACTGTAAAATATTGTTTTGCAATTATATGTTCCTACCCGCCTTCTTTTGTACTTAGCTTTTTTTAAAGAATTTTCACAATAAAGGATTTTTAACCTATTTAAGTAGCATAACATTTTTTCGTTTTCAATTCCTCGCCAATTTCGACGTTGATTCATTTCCAAACCGGCCAATTGAAGCCATTGGTAATCAATCCCGATGTATAATTTAAAATATGAGCAAATTCCCCGTGAATAGATATTAAACATCGACATAGCCTTTTCCCAAATAAGGCAAATAGAGTAATTTAACATTAACTAAATCACTTCCTTAGGCGGTGCAATTAATCTTTGAGTTTTACAACGCTTATAACTCAAAATGGCGACGGCGGCAGCAAAGTGCCATTTTCGCAATAGATGCCCCGACGTCTCTCCCGCGCCTCTAAAGGTATTAACATTCCATCATACTCCGTAAATAGTCAATGCGGCACGAATTATGATCCCGCAGCGACACGTGCCAACGTGACTAAAAGTAACTGTAAAGTTAACGATGCGAGGTGTCAGCGGTCGTAATATAACGACGCTTAAAAGGAGGATTCACAAGAGGAAGTAACGATTTGCATAAGTAAATTACAACATCTTGAAGTACAACTCATCGAGAATTAAGAGTGCTAGGTCTGGATTCCCTAGGATTTTACTGAATTGAAAAGTGGACGTTACAAAGAGAGCGATCTAGTAATCACGTTTGGAGGGAGGGGGGTTAAAATTTTCATATTGATTCTTACAGGGGGAAGAGGGTTGAGCTAAGCTTACGTAAACTATTTTTACTATACCAATTCTAGATTCTAGTTTCTAAATTAGAAGTGACAGCAGCAATAATGTTGTATTTTCATTAATAAAGTCGTAATATGGGACACAGAAGGAGCCTCCCCGAAGATTGTGCAAATTTTCAACTATCTAGTCTTCGACCATGAACAATCGGGCGTTCCTGGAAACGGCGAGCCTAAACACACCGGTCAATCCTACTATCACCGTGCCATAGAAGACTGTTAATTTATTGACATTTGGACATATAATTGTTGGACATTTATGTTAATTTATTGACATTTGTACATTTAGACAGGTATTTTTTTGTTTATTGGACAGTTTAGGTACCCTATGATACTCGGGATAACATAACGATTTTAACAATATCACACATTTCTAAACCGGTTCGAGTGCTTAGAAATTATGGTGGAATAAAAAATCAGGGTTTCATTATTAATACATAGCGGATTTTCCGATTACAATTGCGTAGTTTTATAATTTTCCAAAATATTGGATTGGAATAAATTCGTAAGAACCAAAAATCGGTAATATTTTGTGGAGTGTAATATTAATTCTCCTAATTCTTATAGACCAGTTCGATAATTCGTTGGATGTCCTAATACTAACAGAATGCTGGATCAACGATATGCGTGTGCCAAAGACTATAGATGGGTTTGTATGTTACAACACGAACCTAGTACAGCGACAAAACGACGGTGTAGTCGTATATGTTAAAACTGAATTACGGGTAGTAGTCACAGAAAATAATATCGACAACGCAAATTGCCTTCATCTTCTGTTAGAAAACGATATTAATATTTTAGCAATATATAGATCCCCTAGTAAACCAAACATTACGGTGTTTTTGCAATCTTTAGATAAATTATTACAAAAATATAGCAGGGATTTAAATGTTTTAATTATCGGGGAACTCAATATTAATATACTAAGTGAAAACGACAAACAAACAGACGATTATTTAAATTTATTGGCTCATTATGGCCTAGGTGTAGCAATTGACAAGCCCACGAGAGTTGACGGAGATCGTCAAAGTTGCTTAGACCACTTCATGGTTAAATCAAAATATGAGATGAGACCATTTGTACTTCAGTGTTCTATTACAGATCACTATGCCACCGGAATCTGCATATCAAAACAAATTAGAAAAAAACCGCCCAGATATATTACAAAACGTATTACAGATAAGAATATGTTCGTAGAAAATATAAAATCAATTGATTGGGAACTAATAATCCATGAATCTGATCCAAATAAGGCAACTCGCAATTTCTTAGGTCTAATTACTGAAGGAATAAAATGCGCAACGACTGAGAAGGTCATTAAAATAAGCAGATCCCAGATAAAAATTAAACCATGGATCACAGACGGTCTTGTTTCATGTATTAAGAAACGCGACAGACTTCATAGGAAAACCAGAGAAAGTCCAAATGATATTCAGTTGAAAAATCATTATAAAAGCTATCGTAA
Source organism: Micropterix aruncella (assembly GCA_944548615.1). Lineage (NCBI taxonomy): Eukaryota > Metazoa > Arthropoda > Insecta > Lepidoptera > Micropterigidae > Micropterix > Micropterix aruncella. The sequence continues at coordinate 5,957,561 of OX155963.1, read as the reverse complement.
TATATGCAAAAAAATAATCGAGAAAACGAAAACAAATTACTATAAAGAAGTTATTAAAGAAGTAAATGGCGATCAAAAAAAAACTTGGAGTATTATAAAAGAAATTGCATATGGTAAAACTCAGCGTCACAAAATAACATCTATCAATATTAAAGGGGATATAAAACACGTAGAGGAACATCCTGCAGAAATTCTCAATTACACAAACGACTTTTTTAGTAACATTGGACAAAACCTGGCCGTAAATATATTGTCAAACCTTAAAACAACTGAGTCCGCGCTAGCTGATAATTTTAATGTACGAGCCAATAGCCAAACTTCATTTAATTTTGAATTCACTCCAGTCGATATCAAAGAAGTCTGTCAAATATTAAGTGACCTCAAGGACGATTCGGCCCCGGGTCAAGATGGAATTCAAGTGGCCATGCTTAAAACGGTGCCTAGCTTTATTTCTGGCCCTCTTACGCACATCATAAACAGGAGCTTCGAAAGCGGAATTTTCCCGGAGTGTTTAAAATATGCCGGAGTTACTCCAATATTTAAATCTGGGGACGAGGAAGACATTAGTAATTATCGCCCGATCTCCCTGTTGAGTGTAGTATCAAAAGTGATCGAGAAAGTGGCCAAATCTAGGCTTATGCACCACCTGGAATCTGCGAACTTACTATCAAACAATCAATATGGCTTTAGACAAGGTCGGGGAGCAAACGAGGCCATAAGTTCGGTTACAGAACTTATTGCCAAAAAACTTGACGAAAAGAAAAAAGTACTTGGTATTTTCCTCGACCTGTCAAAAGCCTTTGATACAGTCTCTCACACAATCCTAATAAGAAAGCTTCACCTTTTTGGTATTTCTGGTAAAGCTAATGAGTGGCTCGAAAGTTTTCTTACAAACAGGTCACAGATCACTGCGATAGGGGATCAGGAAAGTAATAAACATAATGTTTTATATGGGGTGCCGCAGGGCAGCGTATTGGGTCCTTTACTCTTTCTGATGTATGTCAACGATTTATGTGATATGACACTTGAAGGTAAAGGAGCCATAATCTCATTTGCAGATGACACCGCTGTCATAATTGAGGCAGATACTTGGGATGAAGCGTTTACAGACGCGCAATGCTCCCTGAACAGTATTAAAACATGGCTTGATCGACATATATTGACACTCAATATCTCGAAGACGAAGTACCTAGCATTTTCACTCAGACCCAACCTAACCTCCAACGTATTACCCTTAAAAATTCACCAATTTAACTGCAGTGTATCTTCAACCCAGAATAATTGCAAATGTGAGCATATAAACATTGAAAAAAAAATTAGATATTTAGGCATAGAAATAGATTCCAAACAAAATTGGGAATTCCAAATAAAATCGCTTACGGCGCGAACGAGGAAATTACTGCACGTGTTCCGCGAACTTAGGAATGTACTGAGTAAAGAAACACTGCGAATGGTGTATATGGCTCTTGGTCAAAGTATATGGGTGCATGGAATTATAGCGTGGGGCTCATGTACAAAAACAACAATGGACCGACTATTAAAAGCACAAAAGTTACTAATAAGAGTCATAAACAAAAAGCCTCCTCGGTACAGTTCAAACCACCTCTTTGCGGAGTTTAAGGTTTTGGATATCTGCCAGCTATTTATTAAGCAGTGCCTTGTAAGCTTTCACAAAACTAAAGAGTACAGAGCAAGAAGTCAACAATTGTACTTAACGAGAAATGCTGGTAAGGAATTTTTCACAATTCCAAAGGTTAAAAGCACATTTGCCCGAAGACAATGTTTTTTTATCGCCCCGAAAGTTTATAACTCACTATGTGAAACCACGAAAAACGTGAAAAATTATGTAACTTTTAAAGGTAAAGTAAAAAACTGGCTTCTAGATATTGGGCGTTCAAAAACTAAAGACCTTATTAATACTGTAGGGTGAATATTTAAAAAAAATATGTATTTGTAAAATTGTGCAATATTACATATCATTTTCTTAAACATATATACTAGAATGTAGTGTTTATTCATATATTTGTATATATTATTACTTATTTTCCACTTAAATTTATTGTATATAATGTAAAGTTTACTTTATTTTTAGCCCTTAATTGAATACATATATATATATTTTTTTTCTACTTTAAATTTTACTTTAATTTGTGTAAACAACACATTTGTTAGATTTAGAAATATTTAAAATTGATCACCTTCGTCAGTTCGCGAGTTACAAAAATACAGTTGGTATAACACAGCACAGCCAGAGACAGACCTTCTAGGTCTAGTTGGTTGTGCGATTTCGCCTCATTCGGATATGCTAGCATATTTATATCCATAGAGCTATGTTTTTCGCTATTATAATGTTTGTTCTTAATTATTCCTCATGTACAACAGTATGCATGTCCTTGTATTTTTTTGTTCTTGTACGTTATAAATAAATAAATAAATAAATAAATAAATATTTAAACACTTTGTGTAATAATCATTTTGCTAAATTAATATTCCAAATATTTCTCTTCGTTACTAGGCCTACCGGATCTATTCCTGACAGCCGCGAAGTGGAAGAACGCAAAATACTAAACTGTCAAATGATGAATGTCAACACGCACCGCGTAAAACGGCGATTTTTATAAAAGACGCTGCTTTCTACTTATATGAGAGCAAGGGGTCGCTGCACGTACCCTATGACACCCGAAAGGGCAAAGCGATTCTAACAATATGACACACTTCTAAATCGATTCAAGCGTTTAAAAGTTATGGTAGAATAAAGAAACGGAAAACATACATAAATGAATCCTGAACACATACGACTTCTTTTGGGCAGTCTTGTAAAAATAAAATGACCGCGTACGTTTTAAACTATTTAATTTGGTTGCATTCTGGTCTCGGAAATACCTACCGACTATAATTGGAAAAAATAACAAAAAAAACCGACACCATTTTTTTTAAATCAAGTACAGCGGCCATGTTATAGTGAAACTAAAAACGGGCTATCATAATTGCATGCGTATACAAAATTCCGTGTCTGTGCTGTTGACCATTGAGGACTTCCCTCATTAGAAGCCAACCCTGGGTGCCGCAGCCCTGTCTTGGTGAAACTTAGAAGGGTCTGTCGTAATTGAATGCATATACAAAATTGTGTGTATGTGATGTTGACCGTTGAGGAGTCCCCTAGTCGGGAGCCGACCCTTGGTGCAGCAGCTATGTCATGGTGAAACTTAGAACGGGCTATCATAACTGAATGCGTATCCAAAATTTCGTGTCTGTGCTGTTGACCTCTGAGGAGTCCCCTCGTCGGGAGCCAACCCTGAGTGTAGAATCAGGTCATTCTTACCATAAAAAAATGCATTGTCATCGGAACTGAACCAACGTGTATATTTATGACTTCATATGATAATATTTGAGGAGTTCCCTCAATTCCTCATGGATCTCATCATTAGAACAGTATTTTGATAAAAATGGGACCAATCTGGAAGTATATTCTTTCAAATAAAAAAAAGAATTTTCCAAATCGGTTCATAGATTACGGAGTTCTGAGGTAACAAACATTCAAAAAAAAAACGAATTGATAACCTCCTCCTTTTTTTGAAGTCGGAAAGAGAGAGGAGAAACCCGCGCGTTAAGTCAGTAGCCAGACCTCTCGTTGCAATAATCTACCTAATCCAAACTCAACTGAATGAAACAGAATGGCGAGCTAAGTCGCAATGAATATCGACGCATCCCACCCGCCGCATTCGCGCGACGCAGAGCGGCCCCGGCTGTTAACAATGGTAAACACGGACTAAGCGGGTAGTAATGGCCGCTCGGGCAGAGGTCGCCACGAATTACACGGGTCGCGCGGACGCGCGGCGCTGCGCTTTGAGGGGCCAGAGCGGAGCCCTGCGGGACGCCGCCACCACGGCAAATTAAATAAGCCGCGCCGCGCCGAGCGATTCTCGTCGCGGTCGCGGCGCTGCGGTGTCACTTCCGCGTGCTCGCGCCGACCGCCTCGCTCTTGTTTTGTTTCACACTGAGAAACAATTTTGCCGCCTCCCCGTTTGCCCTCTGGTTCCCGGTATGGGCGACCAAGTAGAGTCCGCATCATTTGGAACCACCCTATACTGATGAGAAAGAATTCCGTACCTTCTGAGAGTCTTCTATGTTAATCCCTAAACTTGTGAAGTAAAAACTCGCCGTACCTTTTGCATCCCGGAAGGGACGTTACACATTCTAGGGGTTTATCACATTCTAGGGTAACCATTGATTATATAGGGTATTAGGTTGCTCAATGCCATAGTGCGTGTTGGCAACCCTTCTACGCCTGTGACATGCAGGTGGCGCTGATAGCATGATATGAATGGCCATATTTATAACAGTACACAACAAAAAAATGCTACTGGGTGAAATTAACGCGAGATACAATAGGGTGCGCTGATTCCGATTGTGTAATCAGAAATTTCGTAGGACGTCTGGAGTTAATTAAAGTTATAGCTGAAAGTCACATGATAAAAAACCTGTATATGGGTTAATATGTAGCTGCATCAACGAGTCGTATTATTTAGTATGATGTACAAATGGTTGCGGGTCAACAACCCTCGCTGCTTAGAAAACGTACGTTTTCAGACTCCCCCGGTTATTTTTAGGAGTGCACAGTCGATTGGCTAGCCCGCACGGTTCGCAAACCGCCCAGTTCCGTCCGAGCTGTTCCCCCGAATTGAAACCTCTGATCCCAACTGTCAGTGACTGTAGAATACAACCGAAGGCAGAGTTCACTGCGGCTCTGTTCAAACATGTCCCTCTTCCAAGATGGTACCAGACGGGAGGCTGAACCGTGAGATGGGCCGACCTTAGAAAACACAGGCAGGCCATCAGGCCCAAACTGCAATACCCCGTTAGGCCCCTAACTTGAAAGTTGTCAGTGCGAAGAAACGGCGATTAGATACATATATAAGTGAGGATCGTTTACGACCTTAGCAACCAATATATAAGTAGTTACCAATATCAACAACCGCTCAAACAGTATCATACGTAGTTACCAAAATGAACAACTGCTTAAACAGTATCAAGAAAATAGCACAACCTAAGAAGCTCATAGACAAACGAATCTCAAATTAAATATCAAATCTTGATACGTCAATGAAATTAAATAAGTAATAATACAAGCATCTATGTAATTGTATAGATAATTGTGGTGATTATAGAGGAACAAGTAGCCTATTAACTCTCATAGCAGTAGGTCCACTTAACTAAGACTCTAATTTTACATCCGTTACTCGTAAACACTGTGCTAGTTTAATTCAATCGAATCAAATATGTATATAGGTATGCATTAGTGAAGAAACGCCCTGAAGTTAAATTTGATATACTTGTATTATATGAATAGATTATTTATTTATTTATTTATTTATTATTAATTACTATGAAACATTGATTTTGCTTATAAAGATAACTGGAACCGAACGGCAAACCTTAACCTTATGATTATTTGATTCTGTCACCCAACTAAGTAAAAACCCATTCTAGGGTGGACAGGGCTCTAATATTACAATAAATTATTTAAAGGTTTTAGTAAAATGCCAATAAAAGTGAGGCTAAATATGAGGTCTCAAAGAACAAACAAAAATGAAATGACATTCCATCTGCAATGACAAATTATGAAATGACATTCCATCTGAATTCAATTATTTGCCTTAAAGCACGTTGTATAACTTGAGAAAAGTATACAGTTTGTAAATATATTTATTTTGTTCTGCCATTTCCTGACGAATGATTCGAAATAGTAGATTTTCATACTTTTCTCTTACACTTTGATTTGACTGATAGGGTATACATAAAATTAACATCATTGATTATATACGGTATAATATTGCTTAACTCCATAGTACAATTTGGCAAACCCTCTGGGCCGGAGAATTTAGGTGACGCTGATCCCGGAAGGGACGTTACACATTCTAGGGGTTTATCACATTCTAGGGTAACCATTGATTATATAGGGTATTAGGTTGCTCAATGCCATAGTGCGTGTTGGCAACCCTTCTACGCCTGTGACATGCAGGTGGCGCTGATAGCATGATATGAATGGCCATATTTATAACAGTACACAACAAAAAAATGCTACTGGGTGAAATTAACGCGAGATACAATAGGGTGCGCTGATTCCGATTGTGTAACCAGAAATTTCGTAGGACGTCTGGAGTTAATTAAAGTTATAGCTGAAAGTCACATGATAAAAAACCTGTATATGGGTTAATATGTAGCTGCATCAACGAGTCGTATTATTTAGTATGATGTACAAATGGTTGCGGGTCAACAACCCTCGCTGCTTAGAAAACGTACGTTTTCAGACTCCCCCGGTTATTTTTAGGAGTGCACAGTCGATTGGCTAGCCCGCACGGTTCGCAAACCGCCCAGTTCCGTCCGAGCTGTTCCCCCGAATTGAAACCTCTGATCCCAACTGTCAGTGACTGTAGAATACAACCGAAGGCAGAGTTCACTGCGGCTCTGTTCAAACATGTCCCTCTTCCAAGATGGTACCAGACGGGAGGCTGAACCGTGAGATGGGCCGACCTTAGAAAACACAGGCAGGCCATCAGGCCCAAACTGCAATACCCCGTTAGGCCCCTAACTTGAAAGTTGTCAGTGCGAAGAAACGGCGATTAGATACATATATAAGTGAGGATCGTTTACGACCTTAGCAACCAATATATAAGTAGTTACCAATATCAACAACCGCTCAAACAGAATCATACGTAGTTACCAAAATGAACAACTGCTTAAACAGTATCAAGAAAATAGCACAACCTAAGAAGCTCATAGACAAACGAATCTCAAATTAAATATCAAATCTTGATACGTCAATGAAATTAAATAAGTAATAATACAAGCATCTATGTAATTGTATACATAATTGTGGTGATTATAGAGGAACAAGTAGCCTATTAACTCTCATAGCAGTAGGTCCACTTAACTAAGACTCTAATTTTACATCCGTTACTCGTAAACACTGTGCTAGTTTAATTCAATCGAATCAAATATGTATATAGGTATGCATTAGTGAAGAAACGCCCTGAAGTTAAATTTGATATACTTGTATTATATGAATAGATTATTTATTTATTTATTTATTTATTATTAATTACTATGAAACATTGATTTTGCTTATAAAGATAACTGGAACCGAACGGCAAACCTTAACCTTATGATTATTTGATTCTGTCACCCAACTAAGTAAAAACCCATTCTAGGGTGGACAGGGCTCTAATATTACAATAAATTATTTAAAGGTTTTAGTAAAATGCCAATAAAAGTGAGGCTAAATATGAGGTCTCAAAGAACAAACAAAAATGAAATGACATTCCATCTGCAATGACAAATTATGAAATGACATTCCATCTGAATTCAATTATTTGCCTTAAAGCACGTTGTATAACTTGAGAAAAGTATACAGTTTGTAAATATATTTATTTTGTTCTGCCATTTCCTGACGAATGATTCGAAATAGTAGATTTTCATACTTTTCTCTTACACTTTGATTTGACTGATAGGGTATACATAAAATTAACATCATTGATTATATACGGTATAATATTGCTTAACTCCATAGTACAATTTGGCAAACCCTCTGGGCCGGAGAATTTAGGTGACGCTGATAGCATGTATGGCAAAACTAATAGCATTCTATTCGGCCATCTATAATAACTTCGATAATAAATTGTTTTTAAAAAAGGACTGATTAATTATGGCTTGGGAGTTAATGGGCCCTTGCTGAGTTGGCCACGAAGACCCATTCTGTTCAGGGTTGGTCACACTCACGGGTCAACACCCATCCGACGGCCTCCACGCATGAAGTGCGAGATTGGGTAGGACTCTGGCCTTATGGTTAGTTTCCCCTGGGAATCAACCTTCTGGCGCTCCTGGACGGTCTGCGCACCGTGCGGCGTAAGCCAATCGACTGTGCACTCTAACTAAAAGTCGGGGGAGTCTGGAAGCAGTACTGTTTCCTATAGAGCGGGGGTGGTTGCGGAACTTACGGCGACTGCTCTTGAAACGACCATCGGCTACCCGATCCTGGGTGAACAGCCGGGCAAAGGACGCTGTGGTCCGCGATAGATTCGGTAAAAACCGTTTCACCGCTTCGTAAGGGAGAGGACCGCGCAAGCGACCTCGAACTCGTAACCAATCGAGAGACTGGAGTAATCTGGTCACAATTCGAAGTAAGGGCGTAAGTGTAGGCCCGCCGGGTAACACTCCTGGCTATCTCGCGGTTAAGGCGTTGGCCTCTTACGGGCTTGTGGCGTAGCTAGATGGTGGACTGTTTTGTCCTCAAGTCTTCTGCGCTCACTCCAGGGAGATAGAACGACTAATCGTTAAAACTTCTTGAGGTGACGGGCTCGCTTGCTGTAGTCGACAACCCTAGTTGATTAATTATAAAAACTCAATAATTTAACCAATGATAATAATAACAATAATGATATCTAATAACTACTCTGTTAGTCATTCTCTATTTAATCGAATTTTATATTCCATTTAATGCCGATTATACATATATTGGAATTGTATTTTTTTTGAGGACCACATTTTTCGGCACCTTAGTTTAATTAGCATTTTACTTAAACTTTTACATATTTTTTTGTGTCAGAGTCATGTTCACACTAAAACGGGCTAGTCCCAGCTGGGTGACAGAATCAAATAAGCAAAAGGTTAAGGTTTTGCCATTCGGTTCCTGTTAGGTTTGTGAGAAAAATCAATCTTTTATAGTAATTAAGTCTTAAATTTAAAAAAAAATATAAAAATAACAAATAATATTCAATTATAAGTGCAATCTACCGCATTTTTATATAGGCTGATTGCATTACATAAATATTTCGGAGAGATAGAATGATCTATTGTTCTATCTGAACACACGTAATTATTACGTTTTTAAAACCGTACACCAAATTAAAATTTGACACATTTATTTATTAATATTAAAATAATAAGAGCTATGATTAAAAAAAGGTTGGTTTTTATGTTATTTTAAGATATGATACCGAACAGGCGTGTTTAGAACGCGCACTCTAAAGTGCGCCGCAATACTGTTATACCACGAATGCCGCCTTTAATCAATTTCTGCCGCCGAAATTATTCAATTTATGGAATTATTAGGGCCATATACACGTTGCAATTCGTAGTAGAATCTGAGCTGCCAAATCGCAGAAGGGGATTGAGCAATCTCATACGCGATATAATCAATGGTAATATGTCAATATTTATTTGGTAGGTACTAGATAAATATGTATAGGAAAGGCTGAGTATAATCGGATTTTTATACTCATTGAAATATACTACGTTTAATTGATTATGAAAAGGCATTCGACTCCCTAGAAGTTTGGGCGATCGAATATCGATATTTATTCATATAGATACACGTATATTTCCGTAATATTCGTTTATTTGGCACTAAACACGATATATTTATGGTAATTTATTGACATTTAGACAGCTACTCACTTAATATTTGGACAACTAATGTATTACATGACACTTGCAATGATATAACGATTCTAACAATACTACACACTTCTAAATCGGTTTAAGCGTTTAGTAGTTATGGTGAAATAACGAAACGGAAAAAAACGTTGCAATGCACGAACCCCTGAACACATTACACTCCTTTTTAACACGCTTTTATTAGGTCGACCTGTATGTAACTATGTAATGGAATCTAAGGTAACTAATTTAACCATCTTCCAAGGATCGTAGCGTCATCAAAATTGGCAACTGTATGTAGTTCTGATGACAATACAATAATATGGTACTGTCGAACTGATATGATGATGGAGTCGGAAGATATGAACTGGAACTTCATGATGGAACATCGTATCATAGCTGTGTTTGGACTTGTTAAAAAAGTCTTGGAATGAACTTTGACCACGATTAGGTTTCAAGGTTTGATGATGAAGCCGCAATATCGTATCATAGCCGTGTGTATGTGAATACCGTATCATAGCCCAAAAGCGTGTTTTTAGTGTTTTTTTTTTAAACTATTAATTTATTTGTAAGGGAGTCGTGTAAAAAGGCAAAAGAAATAAATCCGGAGTAAGGTAAGAGCTAAAAATGTGGTAGACACTATTGCACAGGGAGATGGGCTAGGCACATTGCCAGAATATCCCATAGTCGGTGGACCAGGAAAATGCTCGAAAGGAAACCACGCTTGAATATGAGATCGCGACAATGATCCACCTCTACGCTGGATGGATGATGTAAGATGACGCAGAGGACGAGACTGAATAAAGAGAGCTCATAAACGGCGAGCGTGGAAGACATTGGAGGAGGCCTATATCCAGGATTGAGCCATACAAAGGACACAATGTTAATGATGATGAAATATGTACATTTGGACATAAAACTGTTGATGTTACACCACTGAAAAGCATTTGCAACGACGTAATTCAAAGGTCGGTAAAATTCTTCGCAACAGTCGCCAAATTTTAAAATCAAAATCACTGCAAAAACATAACATCAGGAGGTAAATGGCTGTTCAAACTGGTTCCAAAAGTGGTCTTATTATCCGTCCAAATTATGTTTGAACGATGACGTGCGAAGCATGACTTACAAATTTGAAATTGATTTGCCGTCGAACGCCCGACACTACATTGTTTACAACACATAATTATTGTGAACTAGCTTCTCCGTTACCTCTGTAATTGGCAGCTATAATTGAAAAAGACTCTGCGCCGTTACATTTTTTAAACATAATTCCTTTCGCAGTGCGAAATACATTTTGCAGATACGAAATTATCAGGTTCCTAGAATGGGCAACTTGAGACTTACGTGCATATCAATTTCACCGTTTATAAAATGTAAACCCATTTCTTGTTTCCAACAAATTGTTATTAAAATGTGTCCCATTCATTTATTTTTACTAAAATGGTATGGCTATTTTATTGCGGACGGATACCGTTTGGTTAACCTTTTTTGCAATCGTTAAATTGATTTATTGCTCTTTCTTGCGATGAAGATTTATATGCGGCAGATACGATCCGTAAAATTAAGACATCAGGAATTTATTTATTACTCCCACATTCTAAATATAGCACTATATATATATATATATATATATATATATATATATATATATATATATATATATATATATATATATATATATATATATATATATATATATATATATATATATATATATATATATATATATATATATATATATATATATATATATATATATATATATATATATATATTTTCTTCATAATCATCCCTCTAATCAATTCTATAAACTACCGACCTATTTTAGCAAATTTATTCCCTATTATAGCTAACGACCCATCAACCAAAGGTTTATTAGATATAGCACCAATTTTATCATTTCGTAAACCTCCTAATTTAAAATCAATACTTAATAAAAATAATCGAAATTATCTTAGTAATAACAAAAATTCGGGCCTACAACCATGTGGTCGATCACGTTGTAAAACATGTCCTTTATTAGATCGAAGCATTTATTTTACTAGTCCTAACACTACAAACAGTTACAGAGTTCCTTTCAATTGTAGTTGCATTTCAAAAAATATTGTATATCAATTACTTTGCAAGACCTGCAATGCATTTTATATTGGGGAAACAACTACACCTCTTAATAATAGGTTGAATAATCACAGGGCCAGCGTAGGCAATGAAAGTCAACTTCCAATAGCATTGCATGCCAAGGCACACAATTTAACTTTTGATAATTGTTTTAAAGTAAAAATTATCAAGTGCCTTGGCGATAACGCTAAAGAAAGAGACGTTAAATCTTGGGAGTTGGCTTTTATAAATATTTTAGGCGCTTGCAAGGGTCCCGGTCTGAATAGGCAAAATTAATACAGTAATTATATTTGTTCAGACATATTCATAAAAAGCTTATTAATAATTTTCATTTAAAAATCATTTAATAATAATGTTTTTCACTGTCGGTTATAGTGTATTTAATACGACCTTGCAAAATATTACTAACCCATTTCTCTATGTTCAGTTTTTTTTAAATTCAAATTTGAAAAAAATTGTTCTATCAGAAATGTCATCGAGATGAATACGACTAGTGTCGAAATATTCTCAGTCAAAGAAATTTCTTCAAAAATCAGTTACAGAAACCATCCTCCATACTATTACATCCAAGGGCACACATTAATTCGGCTGCAATAACTACGAATCTCACTAAGTTATCAATTGCGGAAACAGGTGCTGCTGCCCAAAGTATATAAAGAGGACATTAACTTTCGTTAAAATGTTTCTGGTCCACCAGGACCCCAGATAAGTAACTTTTCATAAAACTAATTTTATATATTATTGAAAATATTTTTTTAAAAAATACACTCTAAAATATCAATATATATATATATATATATATATATATATATATATATATATATATATATATATATATATATATATATATATATATATATATATATATATATATATATATATATATATATATATATATATATATATATATATTTATATTTATATATATATATATATATATATATATATATATATATATATATATATATATATATATATATATATATATATATATATATATATATATATATATATATATATATATATATATATATATATACATATATATATATATATATATATATATATATATATATATATATATATATATATATATATATATATATATATATATATATATATATATATATATATATTATTTTCAAATTGAAATTATGTATTAATACTAAATAAATTAACGTATAAAATAAATGAAAGGAGACTTATCTGGTCTGTGTAGACCAGGAGCGACTCCACGCCTTTTTTTCTTCTCTATTCTTTCAGTGTTGGTCAATAATCCCTGCTGTGGTATTAGAAGTCTGGCCAACCGGACTTCTTCCTGCCTCATACAGTGGTGACACAAGTGAAAGTCGAGAATCTATGCTGGAAAGGAATAGGCGATTAGTATATCTAAAAACTAATGATTAATGAAAAATGTTTGTTCTATATTTCGGTGTAAACCGTTGTCAAGATAAATGACATTTCTGAAATCGAACAATTCCTTGAAAATTTAAATTCAAGAAATCGAACCAATAGAAATGATTAATAATATTTTACACGATCCAGCTAAAGTATATCATAACCGACCGTGAAAAATATTATTTTTAATGAATGATTATAAATAAAAAATAAAAAGCAGTTGATGAGTATTAAACCTGATTGAATAAACCACATTAATTTTGTCTATTGAGACCCGAACCTTTGCAAGCGCCTAAAATATAAATAAAAGCCATTTCCCAAGATTTGACATCCCTTTCTTTTGCATTATCACCAAGGCACTTTATTATTTTAACCTTAAAACATTGATCAAAAGTTAAATTATGTGCCCTGGCATGCAAAGATATTGGGAGCTGGCTTTCATTTCCTACACTGGCCCTATGATTATTTAGTCTAATATTAAGTGGTGTGGTTGTTTCGCCGATATAAAAAGCACTGCAAGTGTTACACAGAAGCTGATACACTATATTTTTTGAATAACAACTGCAATGAAAGGGAACCCTGTATTTATTAGTAGTATTTGGACTGGAAAAAAAAGGGCTTTGATCTAACAGAGGACAAGTTTTACAACGTGGACGACCACAAGGTTGAAGACCCAAGTTATTATTACCAACAGAGAAATTTTGTTTATTTTTTGTTTTGTTTAATATTGATCTAATATTAGGTGGTCTGCGGAAAGATAAAATTGGTGGTAAATCTAAGAGATCTTTGGTGGACGCATCATTAGAAACAATAGGAAATAAATCAGCTAATATATCTCGCAGTTTCTCGGCTCCGGGAAAATAAGTGGTGCTGAGAAACATTCTATTTAAATTTGAAGATATTTTTGGGCTTGGTGTATATTTTACTTCAGAATTTAGAATATGTTTTTCTAATAGAGGAGCAGGATAATTTCTTTCCAGAAGAGATTTTTTCAGGTTAATGAGATATTTATCTAAATTTTCCTTGTTGTTAACCAAACGGTGTCCGCGAATGGACATTGAATAGGGAATGGATCTTTTAGTATGAAATGGATGACAGCTATCAAAGTGTAGATACTGTTCCTGATTTGTAGGTTTAATATGGATTGCCGTTTTAATTATACCATCGGAAATGATCAAATCAACATCTAAGAAAGTAATTTGTGATTTAGAAACTGTATGAGTGAAATTCAAAGGTCCAAAATTATTTAGGTCGTCAAGAAAGGCTCTTAACGTAACTTGTCCGTGTGGCCAAATCATTATTATGTCGTCAATAAACCTATACCATAAAATGGGTTTTAAATTTTGTGTTTTAAGAAAATTTTGCTCTAATAAACCCATAAAAAGGTTAGCATACGAAGGTGCCATTCTAGTTCCCATAGCAGTTCCTTTAATTTGAAGATAAAATTCATCTTCAAAAGTAAAAGCATTACACGTCAAGACAAATTCGGCTAATTTGCAAAGAAAATCTGTAGACGGTATTTGAGGATGAGGTCTATCATCGAGAAAATGAGAAATGGCTTCCAATCCTAAATTATGTGGAATATTAGTATACAGAGATGTGGCGTCAATAGTAACAAACAATAGGTCATTTGACTTTGGAATTACAGTATTTTTTAAAATATCAATAAAATGATAGCTGTCTTTAATATGAGAACTTAGATTTTTAACAAATGGTTGTAAAAAATAATCTACAAAAGCCGAAATTCTTTCTGTCGGAGAGTTAAAGCTTGCGACTATAGGTCGTCCAGGATTATTGGGCTTGTGAATTTTTGGTAATAAGTAAAAATTTGGAGTTCGAATAGGATCTGGAATTAAAGTTTTGACATCTTCTTCTGATAATTTTTCATTTGATTTATTTTGTTCAATGTATTTTTTTATTTTTACTGCAAAATTTTTGTTTGGATCCCTGGATAGTTTTTTATAGAATGTTTCATCCCTAAGTTGCCTCAAGCCTTCAGTCACATAGTCAGTTTTGTTAAGTATGACAGTAGTGGAACCTTTATCAGCCGGCAAAATGACGATGCTGGTATCCTGGCTAAGACTGTCAAGAGCTGCACGTTCATCCACTGATAAGTTTGATGTTGGTTTGAGGTTATTTAGAAAAGATGGTTGTGTTACTTTGTTTAATAAAATTGTAATAAAAATTTCTACCGGATGATTTTTTGGTAATGTAGGGGGTTTTTTATTAGAGTATGGACGAAATGGCGTTAGTGCATTGTGTAATTTAGTATTATTATTATTATTGTTATTATTTTGATTTGAATGCCAAAATTCACGCCATCTTAAATTACGACAAAATTTAACAATATCATTACCAAAACTAAAATGGTTCACGTTTTGAGTCGGTGTGAAGTTTAGACCTTTAGATAATACTAAATATTCATTGTGGTTAATTACTTTGGATGATAAGTTTTTGACAGCATTTTTTTCTCTAGCAAATGGAACTTGTATATTATTTGTATCTGATACTGGTGGTATTATATTGTTATTAATTTGGTTTGCTGACGTAGCATGCATCGGTACGGAATCTGATACTAATGGTAATATATTGTTAGCAATTGGGGTGTGCGTCGGTAAGAAAAGTGTACTTTCTTGAGAAACTGTTGGGATAACATTTTGGAGTGAATTTAAATTCCTTGCTTTGTTATTATTGGAATGACTGTAATTTGAAATGGAGATTGGATCCAATATGTTTAGCGCATTGTTACTGGGTATATTGTAAATTTTATGAAAGTTCATTAATAAATTAAGGAACTTTTTATCGTGTTTTAATCTAAGATTATGTAAAATTGTTACAGAATTCTTTACTATTTTATGAGCTTCTTGAAATAAGAATGGTGAATGTAATTTTATCATGTTAAGATAAAAATACAGAGAATTTAAATGTTTGTCAACCAAAACCTGATATTCATTTTGTAAAACAGACGTAATTTCAATTGAATACCTTAAGCGCATTGCGCTAAAATCATATTGAATCTCAGGACTAATTGCTGCGACAGGAAATTTTGGTAATAACCCTTTTGGACAAATATTGTTTTTTAAAACATTTTGAAAGAAATTCCACATGTCCCGTAAATTTAGCTGTTTTAAGTGAATGGTAATTAATTTGATTTAACCATTGACTATGCATTATGGATGTGATTGCAACATAAGTAAAATTAGGTAATATTTTAATATTTGATTAGTATAAGTGTATATATATAAATATATATATATACATATATATATATATATATATATATATATATATATATATATATATATATATATATATATATATATATATATATATATATATATATATATATATATATATATATATATATATATATATATATATATATATATATATATATATATATATATATATATATATATATATATATATATATATATATATATATATATATATATATATATATATATATATATATATATAATTGATAACCTATGATGTTCTTAGTTATTGCAGCCGAATTACTGTATGCCCTTGGATGTAATAAGTATAGGAGGATGGTTTCTGTAACAGAAATGGATGTTAGTAACTTATTTTAGAAGAAATTATATGATTGAGAATATTTCGACACTAGTCGTATTCATCTCTATGACATTTCTGTCATAGAGATGAATACGACTAGTGTCGAAATATTCTCAATCATATAATTTCTTCTAAAATAAGTTACTAACATCCATTTCTGTTACAGAAACCATCCTCCTATACTTATTACATCCAAGGGCATACAGTAATTCGGCTGCAATAACTAAGAACATCATAGGTTATCAATTGCGGAAACAGGTGCCGCTGCCCTAAGTATTTAAAGAGGACATTAACTATCGTTTAAATGTTTCTGGTCCACCAGGACCCCAGATAAGTAACTTTTCATGAATCTAATTTTATATATTATTGAAAATAATTTTAAAAAATTTACACACTTAAAATATCAAAATATATATATATATATATATATATATATATATATATATATATATATATATATATATATATATATATATATATATATATATATATATATATATATATATATATATATATATATATATATATATATATATATATATATATATATATATATATATATATATATATATATACAGGTATGTGTTATTAATGACACGAGGAGTGCCGTACCTGGATACTCTGATGGTGAACCCGACGTAGCTTCACGCTCTTTAAAAGAATCTTGATCGCAGCATATCATCTCGCCTGTATGGGCGATTACATATTCTTCTCTGTACGTAGGCGCCGCATAAAAAGCCAAAACAATAGAATAATGAATAAAATACTGTGCCGTGTACGGCACTCGGTAACGCGCCGTTGCCGCTGTACAAAGCCCTCTTTACCACGATAGTAAACTATAGATGAGGTTCTCCCTAGCGTCGTCATATCTATTCACACTTACGAATAAGTGAACATCACTAAAATGTAACCGAATCTTAAGAGGGTATTTAAGTCTGGTAACTTAAGAGTATCTTTAGTTGACACTAAATTTGTAGGAATTGTTAAAACATCCCGGAATATTAAAGCCAAATACGCAGTCATAATTCTCAAAGCTTTTATTTATTATTTATTCTGTGGAAAATATAAAAGGGTTTGGTAATTATTATAAATTACCTTGATGTAATATTTGACTAGCCGATTAATTGTTTCCAATAGTAGTGTAGTAACACGATAGGTAATCAAAATCATATTAACTTAAATTACTAAAAAAACAAATTATATTTTTGGACGCAAATACGATAATTGCAAGGAGCAAAAATAGAGGATAGGATAGGAAATAAGAGGGATGGGATATAGGTATCCTTATGGTGTTTGTTATTTTATTGTCGCACTTTTTATTGGAATTTATTCCTAAGAATCGATTTCATTTAAATCCCCCGGTACGAAAATTTGATGGGTAGGTAGTAAAATCTAGCGTTAACCAAAAACGTTTCGTTTAAATGTAAGTAAAGTTCGAAAATCGAAACGAAGACTGCGCGACGTGGATCGAAAATCGCGCAGCAAGGTCTGCGCACGTCTCTTTCGCACGCTCGCGAGAATGAGATAGAGAGCTGTGTTTTTTTAACACGCAGATACTGGAGTCTATAACGATGAATGTAGAAATGACTTACAAATAGAAATGTCAGATGTGATGTGGGCCAGGTGGCTGTTTCACCGACGTATTTTGAGGACCGCTCGATAGATGGCGACAGTATGTTCGATTCGAATCGAATAATAAAGCATGACATTAAAATGTTATAATAATACATGCTTTCAGTGCAGAGATGCAAAATGAGATGCGTTTATTTACCCCCTTTACCTATTGTATATTCAATGGCAATCGCGCTTAAAGAGTCAACTTAAGTCGCGAGTCGGAGCTGAGAAGCACATTTTTTTCTAAAATATAGTTGTGTCAAAAAGTTTTAAAAATATTACCATAAAAGCCACTCGCATAGTAGCGAAGGATTCCAATGAGCAGGTTTTGTAATGCTTGTTTTGAAATGCGCAGCTCGCACAGATATTTCGAAGCTGCAAATTTGGGCTCTTACTATTGGCACAACTCTTACCAACATAATAAAAAGAAGACTGCACACATGACCTTTTGCAAGGTCGGATGTATAAATAGACTGGGCTAATATTGCATGTTATCTCACCGATCGCAGAAGAGGCATTCTAGACCTCAATGATCTATTATGTTTAAATTATGCCCTGGTTCATCGTCATACAGTTACATAATTTAACAAGTATGCAACGTCCTTCAAACAGTAGCAATTTTCAACATGACTTATTATTATGTTATTCATTAGCGAGTAGCAACTTCGTGACACGCATATTAGAGATCGTGCGATGCAAATCTGCAGCAATTTAAATCACAATCCTTTTTACTGTTTGCGTTGACAATCTTAAATGTTTGCTAATTATATTATTTTCATGCTCACGAATGGTTTGGTAAGTTGATCTTCAATCTTTTAAACATTTACCGAGTTTCAATATTCATATTCATATTCATTTTATTAGTATACTGGTATACAAGTCAGATACAGATTGGCAAACATCCATACATATTATCAAACAAATATATATATAAATTTTTTTATCGTAAAGAAAAAACAATAAACAAAACAAAAAAAAAGTACAAGAATAATGTAAAAAGAAGAAATAGAAGACAAAATGCAAAGAAATCAATAAACACTTTAACCACCGAAGCATTTTAGACTTCACTCGAGTAATATTCCTCCAGTGAGTAAAACGCCTTATCTGTGAGGTACCTCTTAAGGCGTCTCTTAAACACGTTAAGAGATTGCGCCTGCCTAATGTGCTCGCTGAGTTTGTTGTAAACCGCTGGGCCGGCGATATAGGCTAGCCTCTCCGACTTAGATAATGCATGACTTACCGAACGTAGCATGCTACGGGATCTTGTTGGATAGTGGTGATGCACACCATTCACTTCGAAATCGGCTAGATTTCTGCGAACGAACAGCGCTACTTCCATTATATAAATGGACGGCAGCGTCATGATGCAGAGATCTCTAAATGAACTTGAATCTTGAACTTGCGGAATCAGTTAAATTCCTCGGACTACATCTGGATGCAAAGATGTCATGGAATCTACATATAGAGCATGTTAAGTCAAAACTTTCGTCAGCCTGCTATGCTCTATTACGCATCAGAAATTGTTTGGAGAGAACTGAAGTAATATCGGCCTATTACGCGCTAGTTGAGTCACACCTGCGCTATGGTATTCTTTTATGGGGTAATGCAGCACACATCAACAGTGTATTCACTCTCCAGAAAAGAGCCATACGTGCGATAGTAGGTATTGGTCCACGGCAGTCATGTCGTGAACACTTCCAAAAACTAGGGATATTGACCGTATATGCGATTTTTGCTCAAGAAGCTCTTTGCGAATTCTATTGCAATAAGAGCTCGGCCATATCCCACGAGGAAGTACATCGGCATGACACCAGGAATAAAACCCTGTATCTCCAACCGTTCGTAGCACGTACTGCCAAGTTCCAGGCGACTAGTCGATACTTAGGCCTCAAACTTTTCAATAAATTGCCCGAAAGATTAAAAGAAATTAAAAACATCGATATTTTCAAGAGATCCATCCGAGTCTATCTGCTTAAAATCAACATGTATGCCCATAACGACTTCTTAAAATATTTTGAAAATACATAGCATCGTATCTACCCATTTAATCTAATACATATTATTTACCGTTAATTGTTTTGTTGTAAACTGTTATCATATAGTCTATGTTTTTGTAAATTAGTAAGTTTAAAACTATATATTGTATATCATCTCTTGTCTAAATTGAGTAACTAATTTAAGATTAATTACTGTCATTCCTACACAATTGTATGGTTGTATTGGAAATAAATACCTTTTACTTTACTTTACTTTACTTTAAACAGAGGCCTAGCTGGCGTATCAAGCGCCACAAGCGCTATTGTGCGGACTGCACGCTTCTGCATAACGAAGGCCCTCTGCCTGTCGGCTGCTCGCCCCCATAACTCCGCGCTGTACGTTAGCAGTGAAAGAAAATATGCAAAGTAACGATGTATGCAACGATGTATGCGAGTAAAGAAAATATGCAATACCACGCGAATTCCCATTTTCTGGATAATATCTTTGATTATGCGAGCCATCTCACATTGACTATGTGAGCCATCTATCGTTTTATTTTCGAACTAGAGGTTATTTCGAGAATGGCAACACTTACGTCATTCCTATTTTGACAGAAAATTAGTTTTATCTTTGCGGTGTACGAAAATGGTTGCGTTTACGCTTGAAGAACGCTGGGAAATATTAAAATTTTACTTTGAAAATGGGTCCAATGTTGCAGAATGTTGCAAAAAAGTGCGTACACGAATTTTTGTTTCCGAAATTGGAAGAACATGACTTGAGTGACATTTGGTTTCAACAAGACAGCGCTACATGCCACACAGCTTACGTTACCATCGATCTTTTGCGTACCGTTTTCGAAAATCGCATTATCAGCCGAAATGCTGATGTCGTTTGGCCACCACGGAGCTGCGATTTGACGCCGTTGGACTATTATCTTTGGGGTGCCGTCAAAGACAAATGTTCCGCCAACAAACCAGCAACAATTGATGACCATACGCACTGTCATTGGCGAGATTTTACCGCATTGAAAATGTGCTCAAAAATTGGAACGATTGAATGGGCTACTGTATGGCCAGCCATGGCAGCCCTATGAATGAAGTTGTATTCCACAATTAATAGCAAGAATTAAAGTTTCAAATAAAATTCACGCACGTTTGAGGTCTCTCGTGCCAATACCAACTACGGGAAAAATTCCATCGCTTATAGGCTGATGTGCACGTACGACTCTCGTTTCTCCACCATCGACATTTTCAGCCTCAACCAACCGACGTTCGTTAAAGAATTATCCAAATTAATTGCTCCTAACGAGCTTGATAATACCTATCGTACTTAGTTATATATATATATACTTTTCATGCAACATATCAGTAGCTACTACAAATATTTATAAATTTCTATAAATATTTATTATATATCTATAAACATCAATAAATATCTGTATCTATATATCCACTATACGACCTATCTATATCTTTATTTATATCTATATACATATAAACATACCATCATCTAACTCCTTCTTCCTAATCACTATTTCAATTCCCTATTTCTCCCATCGGTTTTCTATATTAATTTTATATTTAATATGAACTTAGTTTAATTACAATTAATTTTTAAAGGTAATATGCTGAAATCCACATGTGTAATATGCGGAAATCTGTTACTTTCGTAGGAAACGATTATCGGCGTAATGTTTTTCTTTTTTTCTACATTATGTTCATGCACCCGTATGTCAATTGTATGCGCTGTATATTTCAAGAAATAAAATAAAAAATAAATAAAAAATAAATAAACGAAAAAAAATTAGTAATTTTTATTTTATAGCATTATAAAGTTTAAAATTTTAAATGGCTTACACGGTATTTCACAATATCTGTGTCTAAAAGTGTGATTTTGTTATCCCGTTATATATTGTTGACACCTGCGGATCGGTTTGGCTAGATCCTTCAGGAATCACTCCTTTTGTCAATATTAGACTATGCTTACGTGGTATACTTCGTTTCGCCGAGGAACTGCTGGACGATATCAAACGTTTGCAGAATATTTGCATACGATTCATCTTCGGTTGACGTAAATACAATCACCCGGTTAGCCTGCGAGCACGCGTTTAGAAGCTGCACAAGAAAAAATAAATCGTTTTTTTGCGAGATATGTTACTCGGGTTTACGATATCTTTGGATATCCAATGTTGTTATTACATTTGGCCTTAATTTGGTTGTATTTACATTCACTTGTTACAAACTTTTGAGGTTAGTTCATGATGGCAATTACTTGGTGTCGAAAAAGCACGTGCCCACTTGATCGAGAGCTAATGGGCCCAGTGCAGTTGAGCCATTAAGACCCACGTGTTAAGGTCGGCCGAACTCATAGGGCAACACCCATCCGGCAGCCTCCAAGCAGAATTGCGAACCCGGATAGAGGACTCCAAGCCTGCGGGGCAGTTCCCCGGGGAATCTCACTTCGGCGTTTCCTATAGAGCGAGGGTAGTTGTTAACCTTACGGCAACTAATCTTGAAACGACCATTCGGCTACCCGATACCGGGTGAAGAACCGGGCAAAGAATGCCGTGGTCCGCGATAGATTCGGTAGACACGGAATCACGGCTACTTAAGGGAGAGGACCCTGCAAGCGACCTCGAACCCGTAATTACTTGGGAGGCCGGAGAAGGTGGCCCTTACTGTGTTACCTTTCTAGTGCCTCGCCTAAGGTTTTGGTCTCTGGCGGATTCGTGGTTTTTGCTGGACGGTAGATTTGTATCGTCCTCAGTCTTCTACGCTCACCTCACGGGAGATAGAACGATCATTATCGTTAAAAATTCATAGGGTGACGGGTTCGACCGTTATAGTCAACATCTTTAAATGCCCAGTTTAGCCCCCCCCCCCCCTTCCGGAAAGCGGGCATTCGTAGGAGTTAAGTAATTGGCCTATATTTATTTATTTTTAGTGTTTTAGCATTTTTTATCAAAGATTATTCAAAAGCCTCAAATCTAGCTTCTCAAGGTGAAAAGGAAGTTGGTTTTAATACAAATAATATTCCTGAGATTCTCTTAAAATGCCCACCCCTACGACCATGTGTCTGAATTTAAATCTCAATTGAAATGGTTGTCGATACGCCAAAAGAAGTATGTTTACCTAATTATTTTGCATCCTCTGCTATTTTGCAACCTCTCATCACCGTCCTTTACCGTCCTTCATCATCGGCCTTGGCATCAACCGTCTCATCATCATCATCATCATCGTTCTTTACCCTCACCTTCTCCTTTGTTACACGCATTTATATTTAGGCTGATTTAATCACAGAAATAATACCGAGAGATAAAATGCCATCTGTTAGTCTGTCTGAACTTTAAAGTGCTTAATTATGACTATGAATAATTATGTCAATTTTTAATTTAGTATCGAAACCCGTAAACTAAATTAAAAATTGACATCTTTATGTAAATAATATTAAGAAATTAGACGTCTTCCACATGAGGTGCCTCCGAAACATCCTGAGGATAACATGGGAAGACCGTGTGTCAAACACAGAAGTGTTACGACAGACGAAAATGCAGGGCATGGAAGCTATGCTCATGAAAGTTCAGCTGAGGTGGTGTGGGCATATAGTGCGTATGAAAGACGACCGCCTCCCGAAAGCCGTGTTTTATGCCCAACTATCAAAAGGCGCACGCAAAGTCGGCGGACAGCACCTACGCTATAAAGATGTGTTAAAAAGGCACCTAACCGCCAGTGGTATTCCACCTGGGAGCTGGGAGAGGGCTGCTCACAAACGCAGCGAGTGGCGCTCCACGGGGACCACAAAAATTAAAGATTTCGAGGAAGCCCGGCTTGAAAACCTCGACTCGAACCGCCAACAGCGCAAAACTCGTCCGAAGCCCAATTACATATATACTTACATTAACGACTGCGGTGAACTCTACTGTAGTCGTTGTAATCGGACCTTCAAAAACAAACTGGGATTCACGAGTCACTTCCGCGCGCATATTCGAAGAAGTCCTGTCAAAGAAGAGGTCGCCGTCGTCGGATCACGATGAGGAGGATATCATCATCATCATTAAAATAATAAGAGCTATGATTTAAACATTCGTTTGTTATGGTGATATACAGTTCGAATTAAACGCGGACCTTGGCGCCCTTTGCTTGTCTTTCACAGGGAATCTAATACTCAACGGGTCGTTCCAAGAGCAGCTGACACTGGAACAACAACCACCACCGTTTCTTAGGAAACGTACAAGAAATTCCCCTTTATCACCTGTTCCATATAGGCGTCTTTAGAACGCCATCTAAAGTGCGCCGCCCTACTGTTATACCGCTATATTGAAAACTAGTCGACCCGTGCCCACTTCGTTGGGCGGTAAAACTTTTTACTTGTGATGAAATTATGAGTGTGGTTTGGTTAGTACTGGGTGCTATGATTTATTTCCTGACTGCCAAAAGAAGGGTTATATTTTTACTGCATATGTATGTATGTATTTGCTTACCAATTTGACTATATTACCATTATTTGTGAGTGTCTTCTTGTGAGTGTCTCACTTTAACCATGTATGCAGTAAAAGGGAAAAGTCTTTTGTTTTAAACACTTGACACGATAAATTTACTTATTTTGATATGAATTCATAATTGTTGATAATATGACCAATAAACATGACCTAACGATTTAAATTATTTTTTTAATATAAAAAACTACTTTTTGTGACTTAAATATAAAAGTTATAGATATGCAGTCACTGACTTTTTGTAGGCATTACCAAGCTCTACAACTTTTCTCTAAAACTTAGTCATATTTCTCTCATTGTTAAGGCAGCGTTAGTTAGGAACGTTTTCATTCGACCGTTTTTTCTCCGACTTCCTTTGCAAATCCCACTACCACGAAAAAATCTTTTCATTTTTCGGATTAATATACATATAGCCTATGACACTCACAAATAACATGGCTTTCTATAGGTAAAAAAATCGGTTCAGTAGATCCAGAGATTACTTCCTACAACCTCACAAACTTTACCCCTTTATAATATTAGTATAGATAAGAGAATATTATTAAATTACTGAAACTATGAGTGCCACCTACACGTTGCGTTTCGTACTAAAGTCCTAGCTGCCAAATCGTAGTACTGCATTGAACAATCTAATATGCTATATAATCAATGATAACAACTTGGGTTGTCGACTACAGCGGGCGAGCCCGTCACCACAGGAAGTTTTAACGATTAGTCCTTCTATCTCCCTGGAGTGAGCGTAGAAGACTTGGGACAGAACAGTCCACCAACTAGCTACGCCACAACCCGTAAGAGACCAACGCCTTAACCGCGAGATAGCCAGTAATGTTACCTGGCGGGCCGACACTCGCGCCCTTACTTCGAATTGTGACCAGATTACTCCGGTCTCTCGATTGGTTCCGAGTTCGAGGTCGCTTGCGCGGTCCTCTCCCTTACGAAGCGGTGAAACGGTGTATACCGAATCTATCGCGGACCACGGCGTCCTTTGCCCGGCTCTTCACCCAGGATCGGATGGCCGATGGTCATTTCAAGAGCAGTTGCCGTGAGGTCCGCAACCACCCCCGCTCTATAGGAAACAGTACAGCTTCCAGACTCCCCTGACTGTTAGTCAGAGTCGACTACAGCAGGCGAGCCCGTCACCACAGGAAGTTTTAACGATTAGTCGTTCTATCTCCCTGCAGTGAGCCTAGAAGACTTTGGACAAAACAATCCAGCGTCTAGCTACGCCACAACCCGTTAGAGACCAACGCCTTACCGCGAGATAGCCATTTTGCTACCTGGCGGGCCCGACACTCGCGCCCTAACTACCAATTGTGACCAGATTTCTCCGGTCTCTCGATTGGTTCCGAGTTCGAGGTCGCTTGGGCGGTCCTCTTCCTTACGAAGCGGTGAAACGGTGTATACCGAATCTATCGCGGACCACGGCGTCCTTTGCCCGGCTCTTCACCCAGGATCGGATGGCCGATGGTCATTTAAAGAGCAGTCGCCGTAAGGTCCGCAACCATCCCCGCTCTATAGAAAACAGTACAGCTTCCAGGCTCCCCCGACTGTTAGTCAGAGTCGGGGGAGTCAGAGCAGAGGGAGCTAATGGGCCCCTGCTGAGTTGGCCACGAAGACCCATTCTGTTTCAGGGTCGGCCACACTCACGGGTCAACACCCATCCGATGGCCTCCACGCATGGGGTGCGAGCCTGGGTAGGACACTGGGTCAACCAGTCTCCCCTGGGAATCAATCCTCTGGCGCTCCTGGACGGTCTGCGCACCGAGCGGCGCAAGCCAATCGACTGTGCTCTCCGACTAACAATCGGGGGAGTCTGGAAACTGTATTGTTTCCTATAGAGCGGGGGTAGTTGTCTACCTTGCGGCGACTGCTCTTGAAATGACCATTGGCCATCCGATCCCGGTTCAGAGTCGGGCAAAGGACGCCTTGGTCCGCGACAGATTCGGTGCACTCCGTTTCACCGCTTCGTAAGGGAGAGGACCGCGCAAGCGACCTCGAACTCGGAACCAATCGAGAGACCGGAGAAATCTGGTCACAATTGGTAGTTAGGGCGCGAGTGCCGCCCGCCAGGTAACATACCTGGCTACTCGCGGTAAGGCGTTGGTCTCTAACGGGTTGTGGCGTAGCTAGACGTCGGATTTGTTATGTCCAAAGTCTTCTACGCTCACTGCACGGTCGATAGAACGATGAATCGTTAAAACGTCCTGCGGTGACGGGTTCGCCCGTTGTGGTTGACATCTCAATATGTTAGTCAGAGTGCACAATCGATTGGCTTACGCCGCACGGTGCGCAGACCGTCCAGGAGCGCCAGAGGTTTGATTCCCAGGGGAAACTGACCAAGGCCAGAGTCCTGCCCAGGTCAATCAATGATAACAATTAGGAGAGTCGGGGTGTAGTCGTAGCGTGCGTCTGTCGGGCGCGGGGCGGGAAGGGAACGGGTTCGGGCCGTGTTGCAGTGTGCGGTGCCGCGAGCGAAATCCTAGGCCCCATTGTGTTCGGAAAATGTATTATTGTGGCATTGTTGGCGCAGGCGGTCGGCTCGCCGTATAATAAGTAGGAGATCGCATTGTTGGACCGCGCCTGCAGATCATAGAGCGGGCCCACGGGATCTAAATAACGCTAACGCGCCGCGCGCGCGCGCATCCTACCACAGCAGTAGGGGAGGCCGGGGCTGGAAGGCGCACGGGTACGCTGGCGCTACTCAAATATCTCCCTCTGTCGTGCACCCCATGATTGACAGAATGCTTATACTTCGTTATCCTGGGGCGGCGAGTTTGCCTGTAGTAGTTGAAACTCTAAAGTGCTCTATTGGCAAAATGCCTGCGCGCATCGTACCACAGCAGTAGGTGATGCCGGGGATGGAAGGCGCAAGGGTATGTTGACGCAACTCTATGATCTCCCTAAGTCTCTGTGTTCACCCCACGGTTGAAACAATGATTGTACTTCGTTATCCTGGGGTGGCGAGTTTGCCCGAGTTGACAACTCCAAAGTGCTCTATTGGCAAAATGCCTGCGCGCATTGTACCACAGCAGTAGGTGATGCCGGGGCTGGAAGGCGCAAGGGTATGTTGACGTAACTCAAAGATCTCCGTAAGTGTCTGCGTTTACCCTACGGTTGAAAGAATGATTGCACTTCGTTATCCTGGGGTGGCGAGTTTGCCTGTAAAAGTTGAAACTCAAAAGTGCTCTATTAGCAAAATGCCTAAGTGCATAGTACCACAGCAGTAGGTGAGGCCGGGGCAAGAGGCCGCATGGGTATGTTGACGCAACTCAAAGATCTCCCTAGGTCTCTGTGTTCACCCCACGGTTGAAACAATGATTGTACTTCGTTATCCTGGGGTGGCGAGTTTGCCTGTAGTAGTTGAAACTCAAAAAAGCTCTATTAGCAAAATGCCTGAGCGCATCGTTCCACAGCAGTAGGTGTGGCCGGGGCAAGAGGCCGCACGGGTATGTTGACGCAACTCAAAGATCTCCCTAAGTCTCTATGTTCACTCCACGGTTGAAACAATGATTGTACTTCGTTATCCTGGGGTGGCGAGTTTGCCCGTAGTTGACAACTCCAAAGTGCTCTATTCGCAAAATTCCTGCGCGCATCATACCACAGCAGTAGGAGAGGCCTTGGCTGGAAGGCGGACGGAAACGTTGGGGCATCTCAAATATCTCACAAGTTAGCATGTTGACAACAATGGCCCGTATTCTGTTTCTCGCAGGTGCCTAACTTGGGGTCTAAAAACGCGTCGAAGCGATGCTTAAGTTTGGGCCGTCGTTTTGGTATTCCCTTACATGGTTCCTAACTGGAGCGTGCTTGTGTAGAGGCTATCAGGCTGTTTAATAAATTTTAAGCGCCGTCTACGCCCTTTTTTCGTATTCCGTTTCTACAAGTGTCATAGTGGATAGGTCTTGCTCGGGGTCTTAACTAAGAACGGTCTAAATCGAGCATTCTGCGTCGGACAAGACTTTTCGTCGCAATTTCAACGATGTTTGCTCAGCATTGGCTTCTAATTTGAAGAAAGACCGAATTATCGTAAGCAATCGTTAATTAATGTCTATATTTTGCCCTGAATACCTTTTGTCAATATTTGTTGTAGATAGCCTTGTATGTATATATTTTAAAGCCATGTATATCGTACGATAAAGGCCTTGTATATTAATTATTTTAAAACAAACATCGCTGCCCGCTGGATTAACTTCCCAGTGGCTCGCGTTAGGCGTTGGTGTCCCACAGGTATGTTGGCTTAGGACTGAGAAATCCAGTAAAATCTGGTAGTAAGAGCGCGAGGCTGCCCGCTGGGTAGGCACTCCCAGTGCCTCGCGTTAAGACGTTGGTGTCTCAAATGCATGTTGGCGTAGTTAGACAGTGGGCTGTCTTGTCCCTAAGTCTCATATGGTCTCCCTAAGACCACATGTCCCAGTCTATTGACATATATTATTTAATAGTAAACTGAAACACTAAGGTTTACCATATGTGTATATTCAATTTATCACATACTTAATATTTTTTTAAAATCGAAACTAAAATTGTGCCTTCTAGCCCCGCTCTCCTACAGCTGTACATGCCGGCGACCGACGCCCGTGCCACATCCCGGATATCCCGCATTTATTTAGTTCTCCATTGCCTTTGCGGTATACGCGAGGTGGCCGTTGCTCTATATCTCGAGGATAGTTTCCGCTCCTCTTAGTGGTTTTTGAAGTTCGTCAGTTGCTGCAGGCGAGTCCGCCATCTCACTGGGAAATATATAACAATGTAATACATGGAAATACGCAAGTTTCAACAAGAATTATGTATATAACTCGGACTGTGATCCATACGTATGCATTAGGAAGACGCGCAACGTTGTTGGCGTGACAGTAGTTACCGTGTCGTAATGTTAAAACATAATGTTATTTCCTTACGTCGCGACCTTGGGATCTCGCTTCTAACATGACAGCATGTAGGAGTATATTTATAACTATTTTTATTACGATTTTTTAAGTGGAATATTTGGTGTTAATGTAATTAATTATCCATATAGATAGACGTATATTTCCGGAATGTACTGAATCAGACCATTCATTTGATACTAAACACGATATATTCATGTTAATTTATATACATTTTGACATTTAGACAACTACTGGACATTTAGACAACTACTTTGACATTTAGACATCTATTTGGACATTTAGACAACTACTTACGACATTTGGACAGTTCTATGACACTCGGGACGGCATAATGATTCTAACAATACCACGCACTTTTTAATTGGTTCAAGCGTTTAGAAGTTATAGTGGAATAAAGAAACGGAAAACATACATAGATGAACCCTGAAAACATTACACTTCTTTTTTTGCTGGGCAGTCGTGTAAAAATAACAAGGACACGAGAAAGTTTACCCGGCATACCGGCATAATCTACCGTTTGTGCATTTACTATAATTGTTACATTAAATTTAAGGCTCGACAAAAAGTACTATAACTATGGAACTGCTATAGCACGCTTAAAAAGAATAACTGTCCAATGATCGCATTGAAATTTCGTATACCTATATAATACTGAAATCTCATTTTGTAAAACAGTTAGATAATTATGAATAAATATGAGAAAGTCGAAAAAGTAAAAAAAACTCGGCATTTCTAACTTGTACTTGTCTTACGGAAAAATGCGGAACCCTATTTAGAAATTGTAAATACTATCGTGATCTGTATTAGATTCTCTATCAAAGGTAATATTTCGTTTTGTTTATTCACGTACAAAAATATTTAGATATTAGCTCATAAAAACCAATAAAAAATTTGATGATTTCTCGAGAAAAAAAAATGATGATGTTTGATAATGGAATTTTACCAGAAATGTGTAGGTATCTATGGTAAAAATAAGATACTTGGTATGGATTTTAGGATGCGTTCGAATTAGAAAATAATATTACTGTGCGCTTCGGGAGCAAGCCGCCAATATTGGTCGTTACGTAGTCAACGGTGTTCTAATGTGCAACCAAATTTGGTCGTTACGTAGCCGAAGGGTGTCTAACATATCATACATACATAGAAACCACTCAGGTCGTCAATTATCATGCCAGTGATGTTTTTGTATAAGTGCGTTTATGTCTCCGTCAACATTAGCGATTACACGCCGAGCAAATTACACAGAACTCATAAATAAATACCCAGTCGTTAATAATAATGAACGGCATGCAAGTAGCAAGCCATGCAAAACAGATAGAATTAAGCAAAATTGTAGGAATAATTCTAAGGAAACAATAGGCTACAACTATATTATCTATCGAGCAAAAAACCACATTCATTGACGATTGATGATATGCTAATAATGTGCATTCGACGATGGTAAAGTAATTTTCTGCGAGAAGCGGTAGCGACGTGTTGTTAGGATAAGTAACTTTCGATTCTTTATTGATAAGTAATACATACTTTATTGATAACCTATCATTACACTCTGCCTATAACCTAGTTTTAGAGAAAACCAGAGAGAATTCCATCGCTCCTCCTTACTTAACTTCTATATTGTATCCAGCGAGTCCGTGATATACCAACGACTGTTTTCTCTTTCAAATAGTACGGCTGAAAAGAGAAAGGTAATTGCCTTGTTCAGGGGGCGCGAAAAGGTTATCTTTCCCGGTAAAGGATAAGTATTATGAACGCGCTAAAAAAATCGAGATGACGGCGGATTACATCCCCCCCCCCCCCCCCCCCCACCGAGTAGATTGATGATTTTCGAACAGGTCTGTCTGTCTGTGTGTTTGTGACTGTCTCTCTCTCTCTCTCTCTCTCTCTCTCTCTCTCTCTCTCTCTCTCTCTCTCTCTCTCTCTCTCTCTCTCTCTCTCTCTCTCTCTGTGTGTGTGCGTGAGTGCGTGCGCGCGCGTGTGTGTGTGTGTGTGTATTTTTTATACAGATTGACTATTTTTTTAAACGAAAGAAACAATGATTAAATAAATTTACAATAAAAATTATAGGGTCCTTTAAAAAACTATTTGACGTGCTAAAATACCTAAGTAGGTATAGATGAAAATACAAATAGTCAAAATATAAAAACGGATAGTCAGTTATAAAATACTCAAATTCATTCATTCAGTCATATTCATCCAAGATATCGCCCAAACACTCCTCAATGGTCAACAGCACATAAACGAAATGTGTATACGCATTCAGTTATGACAGCCCGTTCTAATTTTAACCGCGACAGGGCTGCTGCACCGGGGTTGGCTTGCAAGGAGGGGACTCCTCGACGGTCAACAGCACAGACACGAATTTTTGGATACGCATTCAATTATGATAGCATGATCTAAGTTTCACCATGACATGGCAGCTGCACCCACGGTTAGCTCGAAAAAGAGCATTTTAATAAAAACTTGTTTTAAAAAATGTGTGTTTACTATGAACTTATTATGTCATCAAACATTGAATTAATACGATATTGACATTTGACAAATGAATCGATGTTTTAAATGCGTTTGCCCGTTTATTATCTTCCTTGATTAAAATAAACTTAACGGCAGCTGGTAAAATTAGCTCCTGATCAATATTGACAGTGTGTGCTTCTTAGTTTTTGCAATTAAAAAATAAACCTCAAAGATGCCTTATGTTTAGCTGTAGCTGGACGACTCTGGAATAGTTTACCAAATAATTTCAGAACAGCCCCAGCAATACCACGTTCAAGGCCAGGCTCAAAGAGCACGTAAACGTAAAACCATAACATAACCAACCCTCCTCCTCCCCCGCCTTCTCGCACCACTTTCTTTCCTTCGTTTAAACTCTTGCCTCTACGTCTTTATTTAATTTTAATGTTTTTTTTTTCTTTTGTTATTATCAAGTGTTGTGAACGCGCTATAAAAGTTGAGAGGAAGACGGAAATGTCTATTTTGACTCCCTGAGACGATTAGGACCATTTCCAGACTGAAATCTGTCCGTGAGTCTGTGTGTGCGTGCGAGTGTGTGTCTGTGTGTGTGTCTGTCTGTGTGTATTCCCCGATGATAGCGTATATTTTGGAAATGACGGAAGACGGAAATGTTTATTTTGACCCTCCTGAGACGATTAGGACCATTTCCAGACTGAAGTCTGTCCGTGAGTCTGTGTGTGTGTGCGAGTGTGTGTCTGTGTGTGTGTCTGGCTGTGTGTATTCCCCGATGATAGCGTATATTTTGGAAATGACGACGGAAGACGGAAATGTCTATTTTGACCCTCCTGAGACGATTAGGACCATTTCCAGACTGAAGTCTGTCTGTGAGTCTGTGTGTGTGTGAGAGAGAGAGTGTATTCCTCGACGATAAGCGCTTCATCCGATTGAGCTGAAATTTGACATGCAAGCTTTATTCGGTCATGAAAAGAGTTGAAAAGATTGTAGTTGAAATCAGTCTCAGATTGTAGTTGAATCGGTACACAGATACATCGTAGGGCCGAAAACATATTGCGAAATTTTGGTTATAATTTATGGAAAAAAACACCATTTTAATACCACGGAAAATACTACAAATATACTACGAATTGGCGTGCGGTGCGAGGTTAGATTAGCGAGGGGTGGGGGGGGGGTTGTCTACTTGCCGGGAAAATGTTGGGGTGACACAACCGATTTTTTTCTGTTTTGATTGCTAGCTATTGACGATCAATGGGTGAAGGTAGAAACCAGTATAGGCTATATTTTTTCTTTGCGGTATAACGGCCACGATTGATCATTATTTCGGTCGTTTTTCGTCCAATTACTGCGCGTTATGATTTCGATGATTGCTGAAATGATCGCTTGCGCATTTTCGACAATGTGCCGCTTTTCAAACCCTACGTGCCTGTAGCTGGATGGAGAAATTTCAAAGGAAAGTGTAACTGTATATCAAGTGGCGATATTAATACGCGACATTCAACAAAATCGTTTATTGTGGGATTTTAATTGTATTTAATTAAGGAATCATTTACCCCGGAATTAAATATTAAGGAATTAATTATTTATATTTATTTTATTATACACCTCGAGCATCGACATGCACTCCATAACAAAAATATGTATTGAGACGGAGGAGATTCCTTATAGCATGCAGGTGAAAAATCTTGGTGTCCATTTCGACCAAAATCTGTCCTGGCAGCACCATATTAGTGAAATGAGAGGAACGATCTTTAACAGATGTCATCCGCTAACGAAGCTCCAAAATTTTCTCCCGGAGAAAAGTAAAGAGACAATCTGACAATCTTTGCTTCTTCCACTTCTTCATTATGGCGACGCCGCCTTCCTCGATCTGACAGAAGAGCTGGCCACCAAGGTTTAAAGGCTACAGAACGTCTGTATCCGCTTCATTTTTGGCCTCGGAATAACGTAGCAGACTGCAGTGGCTTACCACCAGGGAGACGAGACAGGTTAGAACTCTCTTCGATGGCGTGCCGCTTTATCTTGGCGATAGCGAAAGCACCGGTCCTATCAATATCCACCGAAATCGATCTGAAGAAAATCGCAGGACCTGCATAAATCTTACAGTCACGGACTACGATACTGTCTTAATGTTCTTCTCTTTTTCTTTTGCTTTCTTTTTACTTTTAACTTTTTTCAATCACAAAGATTTCTATAATTTACTATTGGTTCACCGGTCATACGTTTTTCTTAATCTTAAACGCTGTTATACCATCATGCTCTCTCGTACTCTACATACACATACACACAACATCTCACATTCGCACAAATTCTCACAGATACACTCATATATTCTGTTGCTATTCTCGAGGGATGATTACACAGGTTACTTTTTACCAGCTCGGTATATTATAAATTCTTGTAATTTACTGTTAAAGGCGAGCTGAAAATATATTACCAATATGTAAGAGGTTTACGTACGAAAACCTCAATATTTTTACAAAACGTCATTAGCGAAGACTACGATATAATTGCTTGCTCAGAGAGCTGGTTGACCAATGGTATATTAAAGGGTGAACTAGTGGATGGCCGTTATGAATTATTCAGAGCTGACAGGGATCCTATTTATACAGGCCACGCGATGGGAGGTGGTGTTCTTTTAGCTATACATACTAAACTAAGTCCAAGACTGTTGTCTGCCTGCAGCAGGGATATAGAATGCATTTGGGTGACGATTCCCTCGATGGCTTTAGGCTCACCGCATGCTCTCCACATTGGATGTGTTTATTTTACAGGAGATAAGAGCTCGCACCATCAATCCATTTCCGAATTTTCAAATTCTCTTACAGATATGCGAAGCCGTTATCCGCATGATAATTTTATTGTGATGGGAGACTACAACCTACCGAGAATAAGTTGGCAACCTCTTGTAAACGAGGCTTATCTAAGTTCCATAAACGTTTCTGACAGGACCAGTTCCGTCCTTGTCGACAGTCTCACATTATCTGGACTCCGACAATACAACGGGGTTAGGAATTTCTACGGTAGATCTCTTGACCTAATACTTAGTAACACTGATATTTCGGTTAAGAATTCTAACTTTCCGCTAGTGAAAGAGGACATATACCACCCATCTTTGGAAATTGTCTATCCTAATGTCATCCTTCCTAACCTACCCGCACAGCATCGTATAAAGTCATTATTCAGGAAAGCCGACTACGCTAGTATCAATAACCTTCTATCTTCAATCGACTGGCCGCACTATCTTGACGGTGCTGACCTAGAAACATTAGTAGCAAAATTTTACGATATCTTGTACACCGCGATCGAGCAGTTCGTGCCGCAAACCGACGTCCGTAACTCGAGATTCCCAAAGTGGTACTCGGTTCCTCTAATTAAAGTAATTAAGGAAAAGCGTAAAGCTCATACGAGGTGGAAAAAATATGGTAATCCTCTTGATTATGACGAATTCACGTTACTGAGGGCTCGTCAAAAACGATTACAATCTGAATGTTTCAATTATTATACTCAGGAATGCGAGTCTACAATTCGCAGTAATCCAAAGTTTTTGTGGACTTATATAAAGTCACTTCGGAAAGACAGCAATATACCTAGGGAAATGATTAATAATGGAGAAACGTTCAGCGATGGGACACATATATGTGAAGGTTTCAGTGTCTACTTTAAATCAGTGTTCATAGAATCGGAAACCGATTCGAACACATGTCACGCAACGCCTAAAAGTGGCTCGCACGATTCGTTGAGTATCGGAGGCATCGAAATCAGCCAAGATATTATTCTTAGATACTTAAAGAAAATTGATATAAATAAGGGTTCGGGCAGTGACTCCATCCCTCCTATATTTATCTATAATTGTGCTCAGTCCCTCTCTGTTCCACTGGCCATTCTTTTCGACAAATCACTTAAGGCGGGCATTTTTCCGACGAGATGGAAAGAAGCGTGTGTCGTTCCAATTCACAAGGCCGGCCCAAAGAATGTAGTATCTAATTACAGACCGATATCTATTCTTCCGGTTATTAGCAAGTTATTTGAGAAGGTGGTATACGATTCCCTGCTGCCCTCGTTTAGGACAATTCTCCCTGAGAATCAGCATGGTTTCTTACCAGGACGCTCGGTTACATCAAATCTATGCCAATTTCTCGACTTTGTCACGGTCAACATGGATAAGAGACTGCAAGTAGATGTAATTTACACCGATTTCTCGAAGGCGTTTGACCGCGTCGACCACGGTATTCTACTTGGAAAATTAGAATCTGTGGGCATACACGGCGACCTACTGCGATGGCTCTCATCGTACTTGAGGAACAGGCGACAGGCTGTTGTACTGGGTGGTTTTCGGTCGAATTATGTAAACATTCCATCTGGTGTACCCCAGGGCTCTCATCTTGGTCCGCTGCTGTTCAATGTATATATACACGATATTCAGGATTGTTTCCAACACTCACACTGCATTATGTACGCTGACGACCTTAAAGTTTATTCTGTGGTCAAAGATATTTCACAGTGTCATCGATTACAGGAGGACCTTGCTCGCATGTCAGACTATTGCTCTCTCAATAAATTAAGTTTAAATGCGGCGAAATGCAGCAAGTTATCCTTTACTCGTAACCGATCAAAGTATGATTTCGACTACAGGATAGGCGGAGAGATTATAGTAGAGAAGAGTGTAGTGCGGGATTTGGGGATAATGCTGGACAACAAATTAATGCTGGATACACACATTGAACACTTGGTGGGAAAAGCTTACAGAGCTCTCGGTTTCGTACTGAGAGCATGCAAACCATTCTCCGACATTAATGTGCTCTTCACTCTTTATAACGCCTACGTTCGCAGTATAGTGGAGTTTGCGTCACCTATATGGTCACCGCAGTATAATGTGCACATTGACCGTATAGAGCGTATTCAGAAAACCTTCGTAAGGCACTTGTGTCATCGAACCCTCGCTGAATATACCTCATATTCTGACGGATTGGCAAGGTTCGAAATGCTGAGTCTTCAGCAGCGACGTAAAGTGACTGATATGACGTTCTTCCACAATATACTTTCGCATCATATCGACAGCCCACAAATTCTAAGCAGAATAGCCTTAAACGTCCCATCGCGCCGAACTCGTCACCCAAGGGTATTCAATGTACCCAGACTCCATACAAATCAAGCAAGGAATTCAACTCTGCATCGAATTATGGAAGCCTACGACGAATCGTTTCAGGAGCTTGACATTTTCTCAATGAGCAAAAACGAGTTTATCAGAGCGGTAATAGACCACACCTTAAAAGCTTGAACAGACACATACCTGTGCAGAATCACACACTCTCATATATACACAACTGACACATACACGTAGATGTACTTACACACACCCATTAAACACACATTACAATCACACACATAAACACACTCATCCTACTCTATCGTACACACTCAGAAATCGAGAGAACATGATAATATAACATAATATATAAATATTATTACACATCACGCACATTAACGGTATATTACCAGGAGACTATTTTGGCCGTAATATTGTTATCATTATTTATTAACTTAAGACCTGTGCGCTGTTTTTCTCTTTTGTTGGAATAAAAAATAAAATAAAAATAAAAAATAGTTTCACTGCGTTATCGAGCGCTTAATCCGATTGAGCTGAAATTTGGCATGCAGGCATAATTTTGTCATGGCAAGAGTTTAAAAGATTGAGGTTGAGATCGGTCCACCACAGGGCTCGCTAGTCATACTTCAATCTCGAAATATTGCACATAGAGACTTAAATTTCGGTACACAGATGCCTTGTTTGGCCGAAATTATGCTGAAATTTGTCGTATACAAGTGACGCATTTTTTTAAAATACCGCCGTATTTAAGAAAATACTACATCATTTTTGGAGGACCGGTTTTCAACTCTTGCTATGACCGAATGATGCCTGCATGTCAAATTTCAGCTCAATAGGATGAAGCGTTTAGGCGCTATCTTGAAGGAATACACGACACAGTCACACAGACTCGCAGACATACTTCATTTGGAAATGCTCCTAATCGTCTCAGAGGTTGTCAATATGAATATTTCCGTCTTCTTTTTTTTAGCGCGTTAACAATACTTACCAGTGCCGGGAAAGTAAGAGACATGAATCGATTAGTGTATCTAATTTTTGATTGTGAGAAAATCAATGGCCTCAGCAGTTTTCAAAACTGCTTATTTGGACATCGAATCTAAGTAGCGTACGTACGCGGGTTTTGTCTCTGTCTAATTCACCGCAAATGGCAATTCTTCGCTGAGCAAAAACAGTAATTCGTTACGAGTACGGTACGGGTACTGGGTACTGGCTAGTGGGTACGTATTGTACTTTACCGTACATAAGCCGATGTATGCCGCGGCGCAATAGAAACAATGCCGCTGGACTCGCCTCGCTGCTTACTATTAGGCCGTCCAGCAAAAAAGTTGGAAAGTAATCACGCAGTTTTCGTCAAGATATACTAGCGGCATTCACCAGGCGAGTGAGCATAGCACAGATATACGATTATGAAGGGTCTCGGCAGCAGCCATCCAAACTACGAGGAAACTAAGAATGAATAAATATACTACAGGTACAACGCAATGTTAAACTGTTTGTATAACAATGTGTATCTGACTCGGGAGTTGATGGGCCCTGTTAAGAGTTGGCCAAGAAGATCCATTCGGTTAGGGTCGGTCACACTCACGGGTCAACACTCATCCGGCGGCCTCCACGCAGAAGTGAGAACCAGGGTAGGACGCTGGCCTGCGGACCAGTCTCCCCTAGGAGTCAACCTTCGGGCGCTCCTGGACGGTGTGCGCACCGTGCGGCGTCAGCCAATCGATTGTGCACTCCGACTGACAGAAGGGCGGTGTCGACTATAATGGGCGAACTCGTCACCCCAGGCTGGTATAACGATATAGATCGTTCTTTCAACCATGGGATGAGCGTAGAAGATTCGAGGTGACGGGTTCGCCCGTTGTAGTTGATAGCTCTAGTTGTGTATCCGACTTCAGGATCAGAGCACAAATCAAAACCAACTGCAAAAGGGGGTAAGACAGGGAAATGTTGTTTCTCCGAAGCTGTTCGCTTCTGTCTGCATCGGAGGATGTTTTGAAGCTTTTAAAATGGGGCGGACACGGCATCAACATCAATGGCGAATACATCACTCACCTCCGACTAGCAGATGATTTAAACATCATGGCTAAATCGATAGACGACCTTGGCACACTTGCTTTTTGTTGTTTTATATCTGTTTAAATTTATTTTCTATAAAATGTGTACATTATTATTATTTCATTACGATTATTTTAAGCTGATTATTTAATAATTACCATGTTTTAGATAATTTCACGTATTCCTTATTTTTCAAAATTTATCCTTTTTTGCGATTTTGTTTTCTTCACTTTTATTGTATTTAATGTACACTGTGTTCATAGAAAGTCCGCCCAAGCACAAGCTTCGTTTAGTTGGGCGAAATCGGACAATAAACATAATCTTATAAGAGTTTAATCTCTTGCTGTGGTTTAAGTTATTTAGTTTAATGTTTTATTTGATATTTTAATTGTAAATTGTATATTTTCTGTAAATTGCTTTATAAATAAATAAATAAAATGCTCAGATACCTCAATACCGTGTACCAATTGGTGGGTCTAAATATGAACATGGATAAGACAGAAATCCTGTCCAATGCTCATGTCGCACATGTTGGGAACTATATTATTAAGGATGTCGACCAGTACGTTTATTTGGTTCAGACGATTCAACTACGCAGACTCAACTTCAACAAGGTCTGCCAACGAATCCATTTCGAATGGGCAGCGTTCTGTAAAATGCGCCATATTCGTCACAAATACCTCAGATACTCAAGACTAAATTACGTAACCAGTGCGAGTTGTCAGTGATGACATACGGCACTGAGATGTGGTCGCTATTAACAATTGGCCTTATACAAAAACTCGAAACGATGGGAGAGCTATGAGTATTTGTGTATATATGACTATCCGGAACGAGGAAATCCTTAGAAGAACCAAGGTCACTAACATATAGGTCGTAAAATCAGAAACATGAAATGACAATGGGCAGGCCACATAGCTCGCAGAACCGACAACCGTAGGGGGAAAAAGGTTCTCCAATGGCGACCACGAACCGGCCAACGCATGTAGGACGGATCACCGCAATATGATGTTGCAGGGGTCGTAGAAAGTAGGTGGATGGAGGCGGTACAAGATCGTTCGACATGGTATTCTATGGTGCAGACCTATGTCCAACAGTGGGCGTCTACTGGCTGATGATGACGATGATGATAATGAAGAATGAAGAAGCAAGAGTAGGTCACAAGTGAGTCAATAACTTTCGCAATGTTGGTGACACCGTACTATTAGTAACTAGTGCTGAAGAACTCTAGGTACTGCTTAATAGAGTCAGCAATGTCTACGCTGAATACAGGAATAACGTAAATAAAAAGATAACCAAAATTATGGTTATAGGCAAGGGCGCAATAAAACCACATATGTTCACCGAAATCGGACTTGAAGAAGTATTCTACGTTAGAAAATGGGAAACCAAAACGTGTTCAGGAATATAGGTACCTCCACAGACAGGTGAATAAAGAATGGTATAACAGTTTGGAGATATCTATAAATATCAGTGCTCTATAAATATCAAGAGACATGAGAGTTAAATTTTCAAAACAGTATAAGACAAACTTGTTTGACAACTTATTAGTTCACAGGTATAGTTACTCTACAACAAATCACACCTTATCAAGACTATAACCCATGACCTGACCTATTGATTGGTCCATTTAATCGATAGATTTCTCAGTCATAAGACATTAATAGAGCTGGTCGCATTATTGGAAATTGCAAATAACCTATTCATCGACGTCTTTGCGGTCATTGCGATCACCGAGTAAATTTGGGTCAAGCATTGTCTTTCTTAATTACAATTTGTGGTTATACTAACATGACGATGAAATTTAAAATCAAGGATTGCGAAATGGATTAGCGACCTCTGACCTCTGGCGCGCTTCACGTGATTTTCACTTTCATATTTGGCTGTAATGGCAAGGCACTGATATAACTTCATCACAAAGGTGAGGGAGATAGCATGCATGTAAAAAATGTTTCATGTTACGGTTGTTATGGATACATAAAATATATTAAAATTGCTACATTAGCTAATGTCACCGTAACATTTTTCACATTTTATATGACTGTTAATCGTAGCTGAAATAATTTCTGCTCTCCGACCGAAATAATTTCTGCTTTAGTAGATTACTTTTAATAGCCATTTCATAGAAAAAACTCTTAATTCACAATTACAGACAGCTGTCATATTATTGATATCTTAAAAAATAGTGCAATTTCTAATTTCGATGACTTATTATTTATATCTATCGGGTGTCGGTTCTGCGAGCTATATGGCCTGCCCATTGCCATTTCATGTTTCTGATTTTAAGACCTATCTATATCTTAACACTAAATAAAATATGTGAATGATTTTTAAATCTCTTTAGGGTTTCGTCAGCTTATTTACTGAGAAATTGCCACAGGACTGTGTTACTTAAAAATAGTAATCTATAATCGGAATATCTGAAAGGAAAATTCGGAAAATTTATCGTGTCTGCAAGATATTCACTGAAATCTTCTTTTCTACGAAGCTGACATTATTTGTGCTTTCTCATAAATTCTTTTTTTCAAATATTGTACTTGATCCCTTATTACACGACTGCCTATCAAAAAAGGAGTGTATGTGATCAGGGTTCATCTATGCACGTTTTACGTTTCTTTATTCCACCATAACTTCTAAACGCCTTAACCGATTAAGAAGTGTATGGTATTGTGATTTTATTTATTTATTTATTTATTTATTTGTAACGAAACAGATAGTAGGTGGCACATTTCATTAATAACATAGTGCCTTACATAATATGCTCTAACCTACTATCCTATAATATTGTTACAATGCATCCGTTAATAAGGCTCTAATCTAGATTATATATATATATATATATATATATATATATATATATATATATATATATATATATATATATATATATATATATATATATATATATATATACACACACACACACATATATATATATATATATATATATATATATATATATATATATATATATATATATATATATATATATATATATATATATATATATATATATATATATATATATATATATATATATATATATATATATATATATATAAATACTTAGGGCAGCGGCACCTGTTTCCGCAATTGATAACTTATGATGTTCTTAGTTATTGCAGCCGAATTACTGTATGCCCTTGGATGTAATAAGTATAGGAGGATGGTTTCTGTAACAGAAATGGATGTTAGTAACTTATTTTAGAAGAAATTATATGACTGAGAATATTTCGACACTAGTCGTATTCATCTCTATGACATTTCTCTGAAATGTCATAGAGATGAATACGACTAGTGTCGAAATATTCTCAGTCATATAATTTCTTCTAAAATAAGTTACTAACATCCATTTCTGTTACAGAAACAATCCTCCTATACTTATTACATCCAAGGGCATACAGTAATTCGGCTGCAATAACTAAGAACATCATAAGTTATCAATTGCGGAAACAGGTGCCGCTGCCCTAAGTATTTAAAGAGGACATTAACTATCGTTTAAATGTTTCTGGTCCACTAGGACCCCAGATAAGTAACTTTTCATGAATCTAATTTTATATATTATTGAAAATAATTTAAAAAAATTTACACACTTAAAATATCAATATATATATATATATATATATATATATATATATATATATATATATATATATATATATATATATATATATATATATATATATATATATATATATATATATATATATATATATATATATATATATATATATAATCGTTATATCACTCTGAGTGTCATAGGGTCCCTTAACTGTCCCAATATCAAGTAAGTAGTTGTCTACATGTCCAAATGTCAATAGATTAACATAAAAATATCGTGTTTAGTGTCAAATAAAAGGTGTGATTGAGTACACTCCGGAATATACATGTACACTAAGGATAAATAAATAAACCACAAGTTTTTATTAAAAGTCCCGTAATGAGAATTTCATTTTAACTTGATTTGATTCAAATTTTTTATTTTTAGTTTGGAATTTAACTTGATTTGATTCAATTATTTTATTTTTAGTATGTATTTTTTAATCATTTGTATTGGTGTTCTCCTTAGAACAGGCTCTGCCTAGTTAGGAGCAACACAATCTATGTTAAGTGCTAACGGTGTAATTTTTTTGTGAACCAATAAAAAAAAATTAAAAAAAAAGATAATTATAAATAAGAAGTTGGCGAACAAAGCGATCTAAAAGCGTTGAACTCAATTTTACAGGAGAGGCAAAAAACTAAATTGCATACTTCCATTTGTTTATTTGTATATTTTGTACCTCGGCTGATTTGTATAAGATCTACCATTCGCACGTAATTTTTCATTGCAAGAATGGGACATAATAAAAAAAAACAAATTTTCATTTATTTCGTTTTGATTGAAACCGGAATATTTAGATCGTTTTGATCGCAACTGTATACATAAATTATTCCGTTTTTAATGCTACTGGTGTTATAAAAAGAGTAATTTAAAACATTTAGGCTATTTTTTTTAACACGCTTTTATTAGGTCGACCTGTATGTAACTATGTAATGGAATCTAAGGTAACTAATTTAACCATCTTCCAAGGATCGTAGCGTCATGAAAATTGGCAGCTGTATGTAGTTCTGATGACAATACAATAATATGGTACTGTGGAAGTGATCTGATGATGGAGTCGGAAGATATGAACTGGAACTTCATGATGGAACATCGTATCATAGCTGTGTTTGGACTTGTTAGAAGAGTCTTGGAATGAACTTTGACCATGATTAGGTTTCAAGGTATGATGATGAAGCCGGAAGATAGGCACTGGCATTCCATGATGGAATATCGTATCATAGCCGTGTTTGGACTTGTTAGAATGGTCTTGTAATGAACTTTGACAAAGATTAAGTTTCAAGGTCTGATGATGAAGCCGGATTTTTTGGTTT
This sequence comes from Micropterix aruncella, assembly GCA_944548615.1. Taxonomy (NCBI): domain Eukaryota; kingdom Metazoa; phylum Arthropoda; class Insecta; order Lepidoptera; family Micropterigidae; genus Micropterix; species Micropterix aruncella. The sequence continues at coordinate 5,913,517 of OX155963.1, read as the reverse complement.
TTACGTGCATTTATAAAAGCGGGTTTCTAAAGTTTTTTTTTTAACTATTAATTTATTTATATTTCTACATCGTTAATCTTAATCTATTTAATCCTTAATTAATGAATAAGTAAAAAAATCTCAAAATAATGAATATTATTTAGGAAATATGTGAATATGTCTTCTTAGAACCGGCGTTGAGCGCCGCAAACATACCAGATGACATTTTTTTCGCCATTTACGCCAAACCATTTGCACAGTAACACTTTACCGAAGCTATGCTCAAATGTTAATGTTGCCATATGTAAATTAGGGATACCACAAAAAAACAAGAATAGATGCCAAAAATATATTTAGACCGTTTTGAAAGAAAACATACGGGCTATGATTTAGAATGAGCTTTAGATCATTTCGAAAGAAATTAATTTTAATTCTAAATAATCAACCATTTTCAACTAACGATAGATCGTTTTGAACGAAATTAGTGATTTGTGCCTCATTTTTCTAATGCCAGCCAGTATAAAATGATCGAAGCTTCTGACTGAGGGAATAAATCAATCCCCGACCCCTTCCTTGGTATTTATGATGTGCCTAATAAATCTCGGGATATCTCTGGGAGCGCAGCGGCATAAGATAAATTGGTGAGCCCACACGTCGGGATGGCGATTAGGTGGTGGTAATTAGAGAGCCGAAAAATTTCAACGCCTCGGGTTATACCTCTATGGATCATAAAATTACCGATATTTCGGCTTAAACGATAAGTCACGAAGCGGAGAAACTATTCTAATCGCTGTGGCCTCTATAAATCTGCAAAAAATTGAAGAGAGCCCAAATTGCTGTAACGTCTCCGATTTTGCGCTATAAATTACGATACATTGTGATACGCGTCATATGGAATCGTGAGCATTTGGTTTAGATTACACAATAAATGAACAACGCTAAAGAAACCCTATATACTCCTCAAAGGGGTGAGGTAATGGTATATATATTTATTTATTGTTTCAAATATTATTCAAGAGCATTACAGAAAAATTAAATCTAGAGTGTCGTCCATAATGACTGACTTGAATAAGTAAACTAATGCTAACATTGAACAAAAAAAAACATAAAAACATTAAACTAAGTAAAACAAAGATTATGATAAACATGAGATAGCTTTAAGTTGCCCTTTTAGCTGCCAAAGGGATATACAAAATATGTCTTTTTCAGCGAGTAAGGAATTAAGAAGAGCTATAACCCTCCCCACTGTCCTGTCTACCATAGATGCGATATCCTCGCTGTGTAATTTACCGGTACGTGCAATTCAAACTTACATAGTATCTCTGGCAAACAAATAGTTCCTTGAATTAATTTATAAGCAAATACAATTAGGGAAATATATGTACCCGTTTCAAGAGAGTTGTATCCTACAATTCCTAGCACAAATTTGAACGGAAATAAATATGGATAAATATTATATTTCCTATAATAATTATATCTTAAAAAAATTCTTTGAATACGCTCTGCCATCTGAATGTATTTGTTTTCACTTGTACATCAGATGACTGAAATATTTTCAAGTGTGCTACGGACTAAACAATTATATGTACAATAATATATAGTAGGTATGGCATTAGTAACCAAAGACTCGACTGTGTAGATTCGATATCAATGCGCACAATAAATAAATAGTACATTTTAACATTCCCGGTATTAGGGAAAGTATTTTGAACGCGCTAATGAACAAATATGGAGATGAAGACGGAAATATCCATGTTGACACCCCCTGAGACGATTAGGATCATTTCCAGACTGAAGTCTGCCTGTGTATCTCTGCGTGTGTGTGTATGTATATACATTCACGATAGCGTCTAAACGCTTCATCCGATTGAGCTGAAATTTGGCATGCAGGCATAATTCGATCATGTCAAGATTTGAAATCGGTCCACCAGAGGACGCGCTATTTATACTTCAATCTCGAAATATTGCGGTTAGACTTGAAATCAGTGCCTTGTTGGGCCGAAATCACGCTGTGAAATTTCGGTTGGAATATCTCGTATACAAGCGACGCATTTTTTTTCAATACCGTCGTATTCTAGAAATAACCAGAATATTTTTGGGAAAATACGATTTTAAAATCACGGAAATACTACAAAATACTAAAATGCGCTACTTTTGCTATCTTAGTTTATTGACAATCACTATCGGGTAGGAGGAGGGGGGGTTGGGGGGAGCTGGCGAGGTAGAGGGGGGGTTAAGAGGAGGGTGTAAGAGGTTTGTCGCGCGGGGGGAATGATCTGTTTGCCGGGAAAGTCTTAGGGTGAAACAACCTTTGAGCTAACTATCTATTATTAAGCTGAACTTCCCAAAATGGAGTCCGCGAACCCCGGGGATCCGCGAGCGGACGTCAAGAGGTATGCGAACTCCTTCAAAAAATGTTTCATTATGAAAACTTTATTTAGCAAATCAGAAAATTTATATCTTTATGTAAATAATATTTAAATGGTAGGAGCTATGCTTTGAAAATTCGTTTGTTATTATTTTATTATTTCATTTCCAGATAGAATACCGTATAGGCGTGTTCAGAGCGCCATCTACAGTACGCCGCCATACTGCCATACAACGCATGCCGCTATATTGAACATAAGAGAAGACTAATTACTGTTTGGAACTATGAGTATCTACACGTTGCGTTTCGTAGTAAAATCGTAGCTGCCAAAGAGTAGGAGTGCAATCTAATACCCTATATATTCAATGATTCTACATAACTTCTCCGCCATATTCGTAGAGTTCTCGAGTTTCAAACCTAAATTAATTTCTCCAGATTCAATACTAAAATGTTCTCACTGATTCTAACGACTTTGCAGCATATGTAGTCGGGTTATCCGAAGGCTTAGGTACAACAGTTGAGACGTAAGAGTGTCCGGTTAACGACATGGTCATTATGACGTGAGTCGGATGAATCGGCCATCGAGCGCAGCCAGCCAGCCGCGTTGACCGCCGCGAATCGCTAGCGAGAAAACATAAATCTTTCTTTCTATACACGAGCGATGATTGAAGTGTGAACGAATGGTGTGGATGGGACGTCTGTGAAGTTGGCTTAACCCAACTCTTATTTTTACGGGTACTGTGATAGGCATTTGTATCGTAACTAAAACGTAAATATAGTCTCACCCTAATAACTCCTTAATAATGCTGTAATAGCACAAAGCCAATTTCCACAACACGAAACAGAAGTGTGTTCCAGAAATAGCATCGTCAGGAAACTAAATGGGAGTATATGGGGAGCCAACCCAGCAACACTTAGAATCTCAGTTCTGGGCCGCAGCCGAATATGCCGCTCCAGTTTGGACTGGCACTGCGGAGACTGCTGTGAACGATGCCACAAGAATTTTCTCTGGCTGCCTCAACCCTACATTCGGCGAAATCCGCTCATCGCCATCGCTCCCACGGCAATACGTCGTGATGTTCTGGCTAACCCTGAACACTCAAAGGTCTTAAACGATTCAAGACATCCACTGGCCAAGAATCTCACCACAATCGCCTTAAATCGCGAAAGTCTTCCTTCAGCCGCACACAACTGATCCAAGGCAGTCAATCTTCAAACCGCCTCACTCGATGGAGGACTTCATTTGGCGTGGACGTGGCTAGGTGGTATATGGTAGTCCTATCTCCCTTATACCACCTAGCGTAGTCTAAATATACTGAGAGGTAGGTGTGGCAAATCTCGTCCGCACAGAGAATTTAAAATGCGACTGTGGACGCTGCAAGATGAAAATACCACCTCCTATCCTGTCCGTAGTTGCCAACCCCATCACACACCAGGACCTACAAGAGGCAAACGAAAAGGCAATTGAGGCCACATACTTTTGGAGAGACACATCCTAACCTGGCTCGGACACATTAACGAATGAACTCCTTAAAGCCCATACACTTTCAATGTTTTCTATCTCTCCGTCCCATGGCGCCCTATGGCTTAAAAGGGGCCGTCTCGCTCGCACGCGCATACATGTTTTTATTTTTTTACGAGAAGATTGTTGAAAACATCTAAAATCTAATTCCTAATAAAATTTCGTATAATAAATAGCTACTGTTTTATATTTTGTTGTTTATATAAGGAGCGCTATTTCCGAGTAACACCGACCCAAAGGGTAAACAACACAGACTTTATTTATTATTTGTTTTTCTAATAAAAAATAAAAAAATATCATAAAACTAACTCAGTATAAAAATCGGCAAGGATTCAAAGATTAAAATCAGATTTTTAATTACCGTAATATCAAGCTGTCACTGAATGGTATTGGCTTTAAAAACTGTAAAACGGTGGCCCACAGTGGTAGTCACCAGTGCGTGTCGTTTCTTAGCATACTATAAAATAAGCCCATTCATAACGAGCTGATTACTATCAACTATGCATGAAGCTGCATTTTGGACCCTTCCTATGTGAGCTAACCATTTTTGGTTAGACGCTTTCCGCGCTGTGCTAACTGTAATATTTATCATTATTATCTTAATTGTTTTACGAGATAATGTTGTAACGTTATAATATTTCCAATTTCAATGTGATCATTTTGCAGTTATTCTTTTTACGATGCGTATAGTAGTTTAAAAGTTATGCGCAAAACTATCCCGGGCAGAAATTTTACCCCGCCATAGGAGGGGTTAAAGTTTATTGCGCATTTGTCTTGCCTTGGCTTATCCAGTTTTATATTGCAGTTGCAATTTCGGGCTTTTCGCTAAGATCAAAGTTTGAGAAAGCTCATTGGAAGCGTGTGAGCACACGCTTCAAATGCGCATAACGTTGTATGGTAAACTTAATAAAATGTTCATTATAGCAAAATAGCGACACCTTAGGTATTAAATAAATTTATTTATGGAAAAATGGGTTCTATTAATAAGTTAATAGCTTTAGTTTAATATTCCACGAGATATGGTAGTAATTATTCATTTATTTTTATTTTTTCCCGGGAAACCTTACTTCCTGACATCTATACAATATGGATTTACAAATATAGTTTTTTCTTTCTTTACCTATACGTATCTATCATCACATACTAAACATGCACAGAATAAAAAGAGCTTTCACGGTAAACATTACAACTCAATAAAAAAAATTATGAACAGTATCAAATAATTTAATAGTTTAAAAAAACACTATAAACACGCTTTGCGGCTATACGACGACGCGGCCAACTATACGCGCCAACTATACGACACCATAGCTTATAGTACTTTCCACGACTTTCGCGGCCTACTATAGGACACCATTACTTGTAGTACTTTCCAAGCACCATTACATCTACATTACTTGGTATGCGCACCATTACATTTACATTACTTGGTATGCGCATTACTTCGCAACAACCAAAGTTCATTCCGATACTTTTCTAACAAGGCCAAACACAGCTATGATACGATGTTCCATCATGCAGTTCCAGTTCATATCTTCCGACTCCGTCATCAGATCAGTTCGACAGTACCATATTATTGTATTGTCATCAGAACTACATATAGCTGCCAATTTTCATAGCGCTACGATTCTTGGAAGATGGTTAAATTAGTTACCTTAGATTCCATTACATAGTTAGTTACATACAGCTCGACCTAATAAAAGCGTGATAAAAATGGGTTTACTCCTCAAGTCTCGTCGAGACTTTCAAGAGTCTCGTTCGCGACATGAGAGATGAGACTGATACTGGTTTCGTCTCTAATTTCTCGCGATGAGACTACATTTTTTAAGAGAGGAGACAAGACTGTTTAGAGCATCGCCACGTCTGGTGCTCATTACTAGTGTAAATGAATGGCAATGTTGGTATATGGTCTAACCCAGTGTTTTTCAACCAGTGGGTCGAAACCCCTTGGGGGACCGCAAAGAGACTCCCAGGGGGTCGCAGGCTATCTAAAAATAAATATCGAAAACGTTATAAAATCTTTTTTTATATAATATGCAAACATTTACAGCATCGGAAGAGAAACATATTTAATATGTGTTTTTAACTATTTCTTTTACTAAACTTTATATTGATCATATCAATCTTTTATTGGACCTCAAAAAGTTCGAAGTCTTCCAAATGCGATGCTTGAGGCAGATTCTCGGTGTCTCACTCCGCGACCGAATTCGAAACGAGACCATTAGAGAAAGATGCGATCTACTAACAACGATCGAAGAAGAAGTACAAAAACGTCGAATACAATGGTTCGGCCATGTTTGCCGAATGAACGATAATCGCTTGCCACGTAAACTTCTTTGGCGAGACCGTCCGACAGAATGGAGAATTCAGCGATTGGCACCGAAGAAAACCTGGCTAAATAACATCAAAGACGACCTTAAGAATCAACGATTATCGGCTAGGGATGCTCGAGCGTGGCAAAAAATCGTCAAGAATGGAAGCGAATCGTGAATGGAGTACGAGATCCAGCGGCACCGACAGCAGCGTATTGGCTGCGAGGGCGACCCCCTCCCCAATCTCCGGATACGGAATAAATAAATAATAATAATAATATTGATCATAGATGGAAACAGGTAAGTACAGCTTCGAAACAGTTAAAATTAATGTAGGTTTTCGCCATTGTTTTTATAACATTTTTATTTATTGAATGCTAACAGTTACAGCTGTGTAAGACACTAAGGGGGGACGAGAGAAGTCACAGTCTAAGTCACGCGTAAAAGATTTTTTTAACCAAAATCGGAGTCGCGATCTAAAAAAAGGTTGTAAAACACTGGTCTAACCCATAAATAACCCAGGGTCTAACCCATGAACAAAAATCTCAGTTTCAGAATCAACAAACGGGAAATCTCAGTTTTTCATTTGGGTACACCCAACCTCATAGACGTGGGACCACGGGGCGCCGCGATTCCGCAGTGGCGAAAAACGTACAAAATGCGATGTGAATCGCCTGCGACGCCAGCGACCTGTCATCGAATGAATAGGAACGCGGCAAATAATCGAGAAATTTAGATAGTCGAAATGTTAACCCAGTTGTTACTGAAACTGTTTTTTATCTCGTATGACAGTAGTTTTTTAGTATTATTACCTTGATGCATAAAGCAAACATGGAAAAAAAACTGACTTTCAGGAAAGCTCGCAAAATGCGGATCGTTTTAACGATCAGTAGTAATAGGCAGGTAGGTTAACGCTCATATAACTACTACTTCATCGATTGTATCCTACTTTAAATTAAAGAAATACAGTTATTACTATGAAAAAGGCTTTATTATCTATGTATATATATATCTATCTATATAATATATATATATATATATATATATATATATATATATATATATATATATATATATATATATATATATATATATATATATATATATATATATATATATATATGTATATATATATATATATATATATATATATATATATATATATATATATATATATATATATATATGTATATATATATATATATATATATATATATATATATATATATATATATATATATATATATATATATATATATATATATATATATATATATATATATATATATATATATATATATATATATATATATATATATATATATATATATATATATATATATATATATATATATATATATATATATATATATATATATATATATATATATATATATATATATATATTAGATAAGGTTTGTAAAGAAATCCGTTTATAGGATGATGTTTTTATTTAAAATAAAATTAGTAAAAGCTACTTAAAAAGTAGCGAAGGAAATCCCAGCTTGTATTGGGAAATGCTTATGTTTGAATGAGATATACTTACGGATGTGCACGACTTTCGACGGTGCAATGTAAGTTTAAAGGTCCTTTTGCAGTCGACTAACGATCACTATTCATCCATATATCTCATAAATAGGGCTTATCCTTATGCAACACAAAATGCCTTCAATTGAGACGAATTAAGCGAAAAAATAAAAAAATAAACTATTGATCACTTCGGCAAAGCCGTTTTATAAATGAAAGTGACATTACGAAATAATTCAAATTTCGAATAGTATATTTATGGAATGCAGTTACAGCTGTGGAAGAGGGTAAAAGGAGTTGAGAGAACTAAGTTAGTCTAAGGGGGTCGCGTAAAAGGTTTGTTTTACTAAAAAGGGGGTCGCGATCTAAAAAGGGTTGATAAACACTGATTTATAGCATCACCCAAGTCGTAGGCGATCACCCATCGGAGTTTTGACAGCGCTTAATGCTGCTTAACTTCCGTGACCAGTAGGAGAATCGTAGTCAACGCGGCTTTGGACACTGCCTTAGTTATTCCTCCTAGTTATTCCTCCTAGCTTATTATCCACAAAGATACCTAGTATACTTGATAGAGCATGTCTTATTTAGTGAGATACAAGCACCGTAAATTAATGAGTTGCATTTATCTACAGTGAGCGAAGTGTGTCAGCAGGTTGACCCCTTTCAGTGGAACTAAACGTCACAGTGAGAAAAATATAACGACGGAAATACGCATGTTTAAACAAGGATTACGTATATATCTCTGAATGTGGTCCATACGTATGAATTAGTATGACGAGTAGCGGTGTTGGCCTGACGATAGTTACCGTACCGAAGCTGAAGTTTCTAAGCCTACTCTGGAGCCGCACTGGTTATCCGACAAAATATTGTTATCTTTTAGAAACTTCATCAGTCTTATTTTAGCAATCTTCTAATCAATTTTGCATATGTTATTTAATAGTAAAATTCATCTGGAGCTGTCAACTACAACGGAAGACCCCGTCACCTAAGGAAGTTTCAACGATATTTGATCTGTTTCCCGTTCCAACGTTCTGTCTGCCGTTAGGTGAGCGTAGAAGACTTGGGACGAAAACAATACACTGTCTAGTTACGCCACTCGCCCGTAAGAAGCCAACGCCATACTTCGAGAAACAGGATTTGCGAACAGCGGGCCGACACTCGCGCCCTTACTTCCAGTTACAGCCGGATTTTTCCGGCTTACATACTGGTTACGGGTTCGAGGTCGCTTGCGCAGTCCTCTCCCTTGTGTAGCGGTGATTCGGTGTCTATCGAAACTATCGCGGACCACGGCGACCTTTGCCCGGCTATTCACCCGGTATCGGGTAACCGAATGGTCGTGTCAAGAGCAGTCGCCACAAGGTTATAGGACACAAACGTTTCCAGACGCACCCGGTTATCAGTCGGAATGCACAGACTGACGCCGCGCTGTGCCAAACCGTCCAGGAGCAATCGAATGGCGACTCCTAAGGGAACTGACCCACTGACACAGAATCCTACCCGGGCTCGCACTTCTAAGTTAAGGCTACTAGATGGGTGCTAACCTGTTAGTTAGGCCGACCCTAACACATGAGTCACAATGGCCCAACTGCACTTGGCGCATTAGCTCCAAAGTGAAATTGATCTAACTAGAGTTGTCAACTACAGCGGGCGAGCCCGTCACCTCAGGAAGTATTAACGATTGGTCGTTCTGTCTCCCCGAAGTGAGCGCAGAAGATTTAGACAGACATTTCACCATCAAGCTCCGCCACAAGCCCGTAAGAGGCCAACGCCTTAACCGCGGGATAGCCAGGAGTGTTACCCAGCGGGCTTACACTCACGCCCTTACTTCCAATTGCGACCAGATTACTCCGGTGTCTCGAATGGTTACGAGTTCGAGGTCGCTTGCGCGGTCCCCTCACCGTTTCCCCCTTCGAAGCGGTGAAACGGTGTATACCGAATCTATCGCGGACCACGGCATCCTTTGCCCGGCTGTTCATCCAGGATCGGGTAGCCGATGGTCGTTTCAAGAGCAGTCGCCGTAAGGTCCGCAACCACCCCCGCTCTATAGGAAACAGTACTAATTCCAGACTCCCCCGACTGTTAGTCAGAGTGCGCAATCGATTGGCAATGCCGCACGAAGCGCAGACCGTCCAGGAGCGCCAGAAGATTGATTCCTAGGGGAAATTCACAATAACCCAACTCAGCAAGGGTCCCTTAGCTCCCTATTGAAATTGATCTGTAATTGTCTATGCTCACTAAACTTGGACTTCGATTAAACTTTGACTCGATTGTCTGTGCTACGCGGTGCGGGCGGCCAGTGCCGGCCAATCTTTATCCCGCAGATGAGTGCGATTATGAAAGGCGGCACGCCGACAGACAAGGACCGGAGCATCTCTCACGTGATCGTGAAATAATAAGCGGCAGATGGATTTGCATGGCGGCCCGGTAAAGTTCCTTCCTTTATGCATTTTATACATCATCGGACAAATCACTGATTCTCTAACTTTTTGGGCCGCGACTCGTAAATTTCTCGGAACAAGGTTAAATGACGGGTAAAAGCTATAGAGAAATCCAGAAAAACTTAAACTTTTGCTAGTTTATGCAGCTGTCTGTTTTTAGGAGTTTTCAATAGTTTTGACAAGACCGCATATATTACCTACTTTACTACTTTCTTTGAAAACAAGGGTACAAAAACCGGAAATGCCAATTTGCCGAATCGTTCTCTGGCATTCATCTCTATATATAAAACAAAGTCGGGTTTGTTCGAACACTTATAACTCGAGAACGGCTAGACCGATTTTCATGGTTTTTTATTTGTAGTATTTGTCTCCGTCCCGAATAGCTGAATAACTATTAAAAACAAAAATTGAAATGGTCGAAAAATTAAAATAAAAGAAAAAACATTTTCCCATGCAAAATGTAAATCCGTGTTTTTCTCGTGGTCAGTTGTACGTGGCATGTTCAGTGTCGGCAAATCATCCGCTTTATTTGCTCTTGCGCCTAATAAAAAAACAAAAAATGTCGTATATCACAAGGTGCTTCAATGAAGAGAATTAAACCGAGTGCACCCCATGCTGCACAATATGTAAATAGTTTAATTCAATCGTGTCTTGTTGACACGCGGTTGATATACTTAATTTTTGTACTTTTATATTTCCTTTTATGTTATTATCTTGATAAAGTAGTGAGCTTAATATTTATTTTGTATTCATTGTAATACTTTCATAAAATCATAAATTAAGTTCAGCTAATCTGTAACACGACATTCATTGACCGTTATTCGGTACGAAGTTCGCCGGGTCAGCTAGCCTATATTATAAAACAAAGTCGGGATTGTTCGAACACTTATAACCCGAGAACGACTTGACCGATTTTCATGGTTTTCGATTTGTAGTATTTGTCTTCGTCCCGAATAGCAGAATAACTATTATAAACGAATAACTATTTTAAAAATTAAAGAAAAAACGAATAACTATTATACGAATATAAAAACGATTAACTATTATAAAAATAAAAGAAAAGACATTTTCCCATACAAAATGCAAAATCCGTGTTTTTCTCATGGTCAGTTGTACGTGGCATGTTCACGTGTCGGCAAATCATCCGCTTTATTTGTTCTAGCGCCTGATAAAAAAAAACGAGAATTAAACCGAGTGCATCCCATGCTGCACAATATGTAAATAGTTTAATTCAATCATGTCTTGCTGACACGCGATTGATATACTTATTTTTTTTAACTTTTATATTTATTTTTGTGTTATATTTCTAATTGTATTACTTTCATAAAATCATAAATTAGGTTTAGCTAATCTGTAACATGACATTCATTGACTTTTAGGCGGTACGAAGTTCGCCGGGTCAGCTAGTACATACATAGATGAACCCAGAACACTTTACACTCTTTTTTTGTTGGGCAGTCGTGTAGAAAAGATTGACGTGGCGATTGTGGGCTCAAACTTTTAGAAACACTGTTATAGGATTTAAAATTTGCCTAGGCGGCCGCGCGTGAGCTGGGAATCGACCCGGTAATACAGCATCTGAAAATAATAATAAATGCCATTGCCAACAATTTTGCCGCACCGAGCAAGACTAATACCCTCACACGCTCGAACCGACCCGACTGGATCTCTCGAATCTCGCCTAGACACAAACTCTGGAAAACCTAACTTCTGCTCGAATTTTGTTGGCATTTAATTATTGGATCTTTTTACAAATGTTGTATTTTTTTTGTTTTTAAAAAAAAACGACATTTTTGTTTCTTTTGTGTCTTTTAATTTTATATTATTGCCATTATCTATAAAAAAATTACTATGTTTTTTTTCATTTGACGTTTATGACATTTATCTAATATATTAATATCGTTATACGTTATTACGTTAGGGTGGATCGCTCTCGTATGGAAAAAAATATATATATTTTATCGAGACCTATACGGGAAATATGGTCTATTGTATGGAGATTATAAGAAAAAGTTTCTGTAATATAAATAATAATTAATAACCAAAATGATGATTACTTAATAGTAAGCAGCGAATAAAACAAGGTACGTAAATTGCAGTTCCCTCTCTCCGCCCTATCGAATCAGTTCGCTAATCCTATTCTTCTTGTTCTCGAAGTGCCTCTCCATTAATGGAGGTAGGCCGTTAGCTCTGAATACTTTTGTCGGTCTTGCGCTATCCGGAAAAGCTGTTCCGTACTGGTGATCCCGGTCCACTCTTTGACATTGCATAACCACGACTTTTTCCTCCTTCCACGGCCTCGTTTACCCTCAATTTTGCCCATCTATATCAGTTTAATTAAGCAGCTGATATCTGTCATGCCGCAGCACGTGTCCCAGATATGCAATCTTGCGCTTTTAGACGGTGTGCAACGATTTTCCGGTCGTACCAGCACGCTGAGGCACTTTTTCGTTGCTAACTTTACGGGTCAGAGTACACGTTAAATAGTAATGGGGACAGAATGCAACTCTGATGTACCCCGATGCAAATGTCGACCTTCTATTCCTGTTCCACTCTGACTGTTGCTTTTTGATTACCATACAAGTTTTTAATAATTCGAATGTCTTTGCCGTCTAAACCAATGTCATTCAAGCGCCTTATAAGCAGTTCGTCCCTAACCCGGTAAAACGCTTTTTCATAATCAATAAAGCACAAAAAGACATGTTTGCATATCACGACATTTTTGAATGAGGCCGTCTAAAGCGAAGAGGGCTTCACGAGTACCAACTCCCGAACGAAAGCCAAACTGACTCTCTCCCAAGTGCTCATGACATTTAGGTCGAATTCTGTTATGAACAATGGTAAGAAACACTTTAAGCACGTGCCTCATGAGACTGATCGTACGAGTATGATATCGATATATATTGTATGATATATGAGTATCGCTAATCCTATAGAGCAGTAATAATATTATAGATAGATATAGTGTCAAATCCAGTTTTTTCGAGTACCATTTTAACCAGCCACACCTTCAAAAGACGGAAGCGGTATGTCTGAAGTCTTCCCCACGTAATACGACCCGACCACGTAGAAAAACCCGTTCACCCGAAAGCAATACTACCTACTATCGAAGGGCTTCCCTGTCACACTAAAATAAAGAACGAATGCTCAAAATAGTCAGGGAAACATCTGGTGATGTTTGCGGACCATACGGAGATAGGTTTATAAGAAATCGCCTAGAATCACGAAACCTCATGCCAGTTTCAACACCATACATGATTACCGTCCACTGTAATTTCGACGGTTTTTTAAGTTTTCCTTGACGCTAGTAAATGCATCTGTTTTTTTTATTGTAACCAAATGGTTACAAGTATGTGTGTCCTCTCATATAAACTTTATGAAGTATTAAGTTTTTACTTTAATTAAACTTTAATAAATTATGCCCTTCGAGTAGCGGCATAATTTTATGGCAGACGGCGGCAATTTATTGGAATTTCTTGCAATATCGCAGCGCTCGACAAAAAGTACTATAACTATGGAACTACTATAGCAATCATAAATAGTATAACTGTGCAATGATCGCATTGAAATTTCGTATATAGAATATTGAAATCTCATTTGGTAAAACAATTAGATAATTATGAATAAATATGAGAAAGTAGAAAAAGTGAAAAAAACTCGGCATTTCTAACTTGTACTCGTTTTACGGAAAAATACGGAACCCTATTAATAAATTTTAAATACTATCGTGATCTTTATTAGATTCTCTATCAAAGGTAATATTTCGTTTTGCTTTTTTAAGTACAAAAATATTTAGATATTAGCTCATAAAACCAATAAAAATTTTGATGTTCGACAATGGAATTTTACCAGAAATATCCGCGAAATGACGAGCGAAATTATTTTAGCGGCCGTCTATGTATCTATGGTAATATTGAGATATTTGGTATGGATTTTAGGATGCGTTGGAATTAGAAAATAATATTACTGTGCGCTCCGGGGCAAGCCGCCAATATTGGTCGTTACGTAGTCAACGGTGTTCTGATGTGCAACCAAATTTGGTCGTTACGTAGCCGAAGGGTCATATGCCTGTTTCCCTGTAACAGAAATCACTTTCAACTTTTACTATAAACAGGCTCGAACACCTAAAGTTCATCCTCCTTGAGGCAGTAATTAACAAAAAAAAATATTTTCTTATTTTATTTTTCCCTTGGTCTATATACTACAGCACGTCTTTTCCGCATTGGGAGGTTTTGAAATTGTAAAGAAAAATAAACGACCCACCCTTTTATACGTAGATATAATCAATGCTAATATGTATTTTTTAGACGATTTTAAGAGATTATGTATTTACCTATTTGATTGTTGTAGGTACCTAGTGTTTTTTGAAAAATAAAAATGATTATGATTATGAGTATACAGTTCTCGCAGTTTATAATTATTAAGGAATTAAACAGGAAAAAAAAATTATATTAATGAAATATCTTTAAAAAACTGATGAACAATCTATTAACAATCCTAAGAAAAGTGTTCAATACATTTTTTGTAAATAAACCCGTGAAACTGGCTTCCGAAATACAACAACCATCGAATAATACGGCTTATAACAAATATTGTAAAAATAATCAAATTGAGAACTCTCTCTACCTTCATCCAGTTACAATACAGGAAGTACATAGATAGGTGTATAAAGAGATATAAATAAAATACAAATAATAATAAATAAAATACACACGGAGCTGCCATGGAATTCCCCGACCGGAGTCGGGCCCATCATAAAACTATTTTTTTTAACACTTTTGAAGGGTGAGCAGTGGATTCCGGACTAACGACCGGCTGTGGTAGGTTTAGGACAGCTGTCTTTCCACGTGTAAGCGTTCACCTCACCACCTATTCACTCCTTCTTCGAAACCATAGAATTTGAGATGCGCAAATCGCGGTTTAAGATAATTTTTCTAGTAAAGAGTTGATTATTTTTCTGAAAAGACCAAGATCTTTTACATTACATTACATTACATTTTCGTCGTGTCCAATTGACGGCTAAAGACCGCTCTTGGACGTGTCAAAATAATTGGGTTATGTTGTAAGTTTCGCTACTACTCTTTACTGAACATACATACATAGTTAGTCAAGAATTAACTACTAGATTGTCAAACTATAAATATAAATAATCAAAATAGAAGCTTAATATTTGAAGTAGTTAGTGATTCGAAAAGATACGTAGTAAAATTATTAATCGTAATATTCAAATTGTCAGTAAAATGTTAAATAATCAAATTAAATCTACGTTATGAATTTTAAACTAAAAGTACAGATATAAGACCATATAAAATAATCAGACAATAAGGCTCTACTTTTTTAAGTAATTTAAATGGGCACAATATTTGAAAAATCGTGGCCCTCAAATTCGGCCAAATTATAGAAAGGGTGGCCTATCAGCATCTCCTTGATGTGTTTTTTAAATTTTATGTCCTCCAGCTGTTTAAAGAGGAGTCCCCAGCTTTAAAGAGGTGAAACAGAGATTTGGCTGGCAGGCCACGAGCGCCAACTTCCACCGCGTGAAGGTGAACAGTGAAGCCGTTCCGGATGACGGCATTTGCGAGATCATGATATTTATTTAATTTGTACTCGTGGTCTTTTGGGATATTTGATTCCCATGGAACAGTTAATTCTGCGATAAGGGCCACCTTCCGAGATAGAGAGTAAAGAGTTATATCTGGACGGAGGGCTGTGCATCCGAGACTTTCAGGGAATTTATACTGCTTAGAGACCGAATCGATCTCCAGAATCTAATCTGAAGCTTTCTCGATTATTGAGAAAGGTTTTGTAGTTAAATATTTTTTGGTTTGGAGAGTAGTGTCAAACCCTTGTTGACACAAGCCACTGAGAGGCTAATTACATCGCGAATAACAGCGAGGACTTTTAGTATTACTTTTTAGAGGATCATTAATATTACTTTTTTGCTGATTTTTTTAAAGAAGTAATGAAATATATATTAATCATTACAATAAATCATTTAATTTAATTTTGATTATGTGATAAGTTATTACTGGAACAATTAAACCGCCACAACGAATCCATCATTTTCTCTTCAAATGTTGCGGCTTGTTATCCTAATTATATGATTATATCCTGCATCTGTCTGGTTGCTTGCGGTCTAATGAACAGTTAAGCGCTGGTAATTAATCGAAATTATCAAATGTATATCCACCATAGAGACACGCAATCTTTAAGAGCCCTATCACATATTTTTTCCAGAAAGGCAAGAAAAGTGGATTTTTGGCGTTCTAATTCCAAGAAATGAAGAGATTTCTACAAACTTTAATTACTGAATTACCTGGACCATTTCTTGATGTTGACCATAGCGGCCTTTAATTTTAGATGTAACGAATATTATTTACTTATTCAGCCCATTTTCCGAAAGTCGTTATTCGTAAAACGCTCGGAAGGCAAACTTTGAGCTCCTTAATACAGTAATATCACTACAACGAAAACCGTATACTATTTTTTTTTATGTCCGTCATGTATTCTTGATGTACACTACGGCTTTATTTTTTCGTTTTTTGACCACATATCCAAGGTATACATTACTTACAATTACACAAAATTTAAAAAAAATCTTCCTGTATCATTCTAATTTTCTCAGAAATAAAATAAGATTCTTATATAATACTTATACTATATTAAAGTTCACTCTTTTAGCAATACGACATAATATAAATTATTGTCATTAGAAAGGAGAAAACACTGCAAAAAACAATTAGAAATTGTGTATATATTTGCTTGCGCAAGAGAAGAGCGCTCAGTGCCGCGGTTTTCTCCCAGGGTTGAATAGTTATTTATTTATTTATTTATTTATTTATCCTATCTTTTATAGTTACATCCAAAAAAAAATGCGTTCATTTTTTCAACTCATTTTAAAAGAATACCTACGTTTTTTTGTAATAAGGCTCTTAAGCAAAGAGGCGACCCGATATGAAAATGTTTACCAGCGCCCCTTTGTTGTAGGAGATTACTCGAGCTGATAGTCGCAATGCCCGTGCGAACAGAGGCTGTTACAAAGTATCTATAATCTAAAAGATTGCCATTTTATTAAAAAATATATTTATTAATACGACGATAGAGATACGAAATTAAATTAAATTAAAAATAAATCTTATCGACTAATTGTCGTATTTTTGCGATAGGCCAATTTCAACTTGGATAACTTCGGTTTGAGTTGAAATTCCAAATTCATATACATTTGAAACAAAGCGATGCATTTTTACACGACTGCCCAAAAAGTGTAATTGGGAGTTAATGGGCCCTTTCTGAGTTGGCCACGAAGACCCATTCTGTTCAGGGTTGGTCACACTCACGGGTCAACACCTATCCGACGGCCTCCACGCATGAAGTGCGAGCCTGGGTAGGACTCTGGCCTTATGGTTAGTTTCCCCTGGGAATCGACCTTCTGGCGCTCCTGGACGGTCTGCGCACCGTGCGGCGTAAGCCAATCGACTGTGCACTCTGACTAACAGTCGGGGGAGTCTGGAAGCAGTACTGTTTCCTATAGAGCGGGGGTGGCTGCGGACCTTAGGGCGACTGCTCTTGAAATGACCATCGGCTACCCGATCCTGGGTGAAGAGCCGGGCAAAGGACGCTGTGGTCCGCGATAGATTCGGTAAACACCGCTCCGTAAGGGAGAGGACCGCGCAAGCGACCTCGAACTCGTAACCAATCGAGAGACGTGAGTAATCTGGTCACAATTAGAAGTAAGGGCGTCAGTGTAGGCCCGCCGGGTAACACTCCTGGCTATCTCGCGGTTAAGGCGTTGACCTCTTACAGGCTTGTGGCGTAGCTAGATGGTGGACTGTTTTGTCCTCAAGTCTTCTGCGCTCACTCCAGGGAGATAAAACGATTAATCGTTAAAACTTCCTGAGGTGACGGGCTCGCCCGCTGTAGTCGACAACCCTAGTTGCCCAAAAAAAGGAGTGTAAATTTTGTTTTCATGGATTGTATGTAATTTTTAAATTTATTGTTCTTGTGTCCTTGTGTTGTTTGTATTTGCGTGGTCGGATATTTTTTTTGTGCAAACATGGAAATGTTGAAAATTCGTGTTATTACGAATATAAAGTTTTGTGCAGATGTTTTCCATTAAAACTTCTTGCGGACGAGCAGAACAGTTTACACAATTGTGTACTGTAAGAAACTGCGGTGACTAGGATGCTCGTGACAAAACAACCGCGAATATTCAATCGTTTCTCGCAAAGTTGCAGGAGTTGCGAAGGAGACTCTTCGTCCCAGCACATACCGCTAGACTGGAGATTCGCAAACTTTTTTCTCTCGTAGACGACTTTAAAAAATTTACTAGTTTCGTTGGAACCCCCTTGCTGGAACATTTCTACCATATTCCCAAAACTCACAAAAATGAAGATAAGACAGCAAATTATCAATATTTGCCTTCAGTTTTGTGAGGAATAACCGCAAATCTCCTTGTTCTGTGATGCTCCTCCTTTGTGTTGCATGTTTAGTGATTTGGTGTAGATGGGGATTTTGTATATAGTTTATGAGGACTACTTTCCCATATATCTACCTAATCCAGCAACTCCAACTCAATAAATAGGTCATTTGAAGGGTATCTCCAAGGTTTGTTAGCCATTACCCTAAGTAATGCTTTATTAGCCTTAACAATTGGGTCTAAAGCAGTTCGCATACATCCTTCCCAACCCAGAATACCATATGATATTTTGCTGTAAACAAGCGCGTAATAAATAGTTTTGAGCGTTTGAAGAGGAACTACTTTTCTGAGGGTATTAATATAGCTGGTTTATCTAGCGGTTTTATATAAATTTGTATGTGATATTTTTTCTATTTGATAAAGACAGAAAAAGCAAGCCAAGATAGGTTAGGAGGACAAAAGATTCGTGTCTAAGCCAAGACTCATGACTTGTAGCGCGAAATGGTGACGTTGATTTCCTTCTCGTCAAAAGCGTTTCGTCTCTAGGCTTTGTTATGGAACTTTAATGGCCGCCTTCTTTATACCTCAACTAGTATCCCATGGATGTTTCATAGCGAGAGAGGGCAGTGGGCAGGTAGGCGCGTACTACGCTGGCAGTGCCCGTGGTTGGTTTACGATGTTCCCCCATGCGATCGCAAACGTGCATCTGTGCTCAGACGCAGGACAAGCCGAGATCGGAAGATACGGCGAGTTTACATAAATTTGGAAAAGATCACCACATACCGCGAATTCTTCGACGGTTGCGTGATAGGACTGAGCAGCAGCCCTCAGCTAAGTTATATTCATATTCATTTATTTCGTATATTAAGTTACACATGTCTAATAGAAGCTTGCAAAACAAATAAATAAATTAAAAGATTAAAAAAATACGACTGCAGTTACAGAAAGTGAGCTATATTGTATATTGTATTCATAATTATTTTTATTACATTTTAATGAAATATGTGTGGTTTATTTATTTATCCATATAGATACATATATATTATTGGAATCTACTCAATTAGACCTTTCATTTGACACACACGATAAATGTATGTTAATTTATCGACATTTGGACATTTGGACATTTAGATAACTACTTACTTGATATTTGAACAGTTAAATTACCCTATGACACTCGCGATGACATAATGATTCTTACGATACCACCCACTTTTAAATCGGTTCATGCGTTTAGAGCTTATTTTAATCTTAAGCGGCTACCTAAAGTATTATGTCTAAACAACTATGTAAAAGGTGTAGAAGACAATAAACTTGATTTGATTTGATTACCATCACTTGAATGTAACTTTGGAGCTGTCATCTGCAACGGGCGATCCCGACACCTCAGGGTGTTATAAAGATATAGATCGTTCTTTCAGCCGTGAGGTGATTACACAGAGTTAATTTCTCCTCCCCCGGTCTGGTCACAGCTTCGAGGTCGCTTGCGCGGCCTCTACCTGACGTAAGCAGTTATTCAATTTGAATATTTTGCGGACCGCGACGTGCTTTGCCCGCCATGGTCACTCAGAGTCGCCAACGAATCGTTTATAAGGATAGGTAACGCCAGGTCAACAGCTACCCCTGCTTTTAGGAAACGAATGTTTCCAGACTCCCCGGCTATTCGCCGGATTGCGCAATCTATTTTGATACAGCCCGGTAAGCAAATCGCCCAGTTTCGCCCGAGGTGTTCCGCACTTCCGAGCCCAACTATCCGACTGCAGGTTGCAGACGCTGGCAGTGTTCACAGCGGCCCTTCCAGGTAAGTTATCCTCGAGGCGGCTACCGGATAGGAGCTGAACCGTGAGTTAGGCCAACCCTAAAAAATACAGGCAGGCCATCAGGCGCAAGCTGCATGGAACCGTTAAGAAACCTTTCATAATGTACAAGTATAGTTGGAAGATGTCGACTACAACGGGCGTATCCGTTACCCCGTGCTTGTATACATAACAATCTTAGATCGTTATTATCTAGAATGAGCGTAGAAGAATCTAGACTATGACGATCCACTATCTAACTCTGCCAACTAGCCCGCGAGGGTCCAACACTTACCGCCCGGCACCGAGTAGTTAACCCAGCGGGCAGATCAAGCGCCGTCTCTAACAGTTACGGACGGATTTCTCCGACATCCCGACTGATCGATTGCGGGGTCCTCTACCTAATGTAAGCGGCGATTTAGTTCGAAACATCGCGGACCGTGGCATCCTTTTCTCGACTGTTCACGTCGGATCGGCTAACCGATCAGTCGTTTCAAAAGCAGCTATCATTAGATCAACAGCCACCACCGCTCTTTAGGAAACAAAGTCGTTTCCAGACTCCCCCGGTTATCAGTCGGAATGAACAATTCATTAGCTGATAACGCAAGGTGCGCGAATCGTCCTGATGCGCCCAAAGAACGTCTTCCAGGGGAAACTGACCCACAGGGTACAGAGTCCTACCCGGGCTTGAACTTTTGCGAGGAGTCTACCGGATAGGAGTTGACCCGTGAGTTGGGCCGACCCATAAGAGAATCGGGTTATAACGGCCCAACTGCACTGAGCCCGATACAACGGGCGACCCCGTGACCCCAGGAAGTTTTAACGATATTGATCGTTTTGTCTCCCGTGGGGTGAGCGTAGAAGACTTTGGGACGAGACAAATTTACCGTCCACCAAAGCTACGAACCGAGTCCGACGTCTTACGGCGAGGCACTAGGAAGGTAAGCTAGTGGGCCACCTCGCCCACTGGCTACCAGTTTTGACAGGATATCTCCGTCTGAAATTAACCTCCAGTATCCTCTGTCCTCTCGACTGGTCACGAAACCAAAGTCGCAAGCGCGGCCTCTTTTTTTTTTTTTTTTTGATGAACTTTTTTTTTTTTTCTTTGTAGTACTTATAATTCATAAAACAGATACAAATTACATGTCACAGTTCCCCAATAAGGCTGGTGCCTTTTCAGTGGGTAACTAACAATAATGTGTTCTTAGCTAACTTATATTATTTATTACCTATTATACTTTTTACGTTAAGTATTTGTATTGACTTCCTAACCTAGCCTAAACTAACCTATATTTCCTATAATAACTAGCTGAATATACACTTATAATAAATATTTACAGTAAATAAATGATTTTCCATTAAATTAAAATACCCACTTCCTAACCTAACCTAACCTATACTATTTATCTTGGTATACACTAAATATGTGTACTTACTTTTTTTACAATTACAATAATAAATGAGGACATCAGGGGAAGAACGATGAGGGTTATGTTTTTGTGTAACTGAGAAAAACGACTTTAAAGATTTGAGGCAAGGATACAAAGTTGTTCATGGTCAGGAGTCATATGTTATTTTAGTATTATTTGACGTCATATTTAGTTAGGGTTGATATTATTGTTTAAGAACCTTATAATATGTGTATATAATACCTCAGTATTCCCCACAATCGATTCGATTCTCATCGTTTTTCCCCAACATGCTATTTCAAAAATGTCCATTTTTGCTATAATATTTCCTATTTCCATCATCAATATTTCCTATTCAATTTTGCCATAATGTTCTTATGGGTACAACGCACATTTCCTCATACTCAGTTTAAAATGAAGAAAAATGGTACATTCATCGTTCTTCCCCTGGTGTCCTAAAATGATTACACTAATAAAATGATTTACACTAGATATATACTTATTCCCTAACATAACCTAACTTATCTTAACTAGCTTGGTTTACCCTAATTATTCTCCATAGTGATGTTAAGGCTAATTTAGCCTAATAGAATTTTTACTTGATGTTAACCTGTTATATTACAGCGTTAATTCAAAATGAATTTTTCGCGGACCTGGGCGTCCTTTGCCCGTAATGCCACACTATATCGAGTGGCCCAAGGTCATTTCAAGAGTGGCACGACAACAGATCAACATCCACCCCCACTTCATAAACTCCACACTCCTTCAGTAATTAGTCAGAATGCACAACCGATTGGATGACGCCGCACGGTGCGCAAACGGTCCAGTAGCGCCGGAGGGCAATCCCCAAGGGGAATCCGACCCACCAGCCGTGAGGCCTAAGACGCGAGAGTCTTTCTCGGGGTATAGTCCCTTACACGGAGAGGCTAATAAATAGGAGGTGAATCGTGAGTTGGACCGGCCCTAAAACACCTATAATGTACAGAGCAGAGGCTCGCGACGATATAGCGAATGCTCGAAAAACTTTTGACGGTCTTCAAAGAAAGAGAGGATCTCAGGAAAATAATAATAATAATAAAACTCTTTATTCTTAAGAAAAGGCGAGCTTATTGCCTGCAGGCAATATTTTAGAGCTAACCTATACTATTGTATGAACATTATTTGCGAGTAGACTACATAACTTAACCTATACAGAAGGATAGAAAGAAGTATATACTTTACTCTTTGTGGGCACAGATTTGCCACATCAAAATAATCTAACACCTATATAAGGACGCTAAAGTTTTAAAAGGAGGGAAATGGGAGGGGAAAGGGAAATTATCTGGATGATTTCAAATGCTCTCTGAGTCTGTTTTTAAAGTTGTTATGCTTGGCGCGGTTCTCACATTTTTCGGCAAAGCATTCCAAAGACGGGCTCCATGCACGGTGAAATACTGGATAGCTATATACTGGATAGCTATGGATAGAAAATACTGGATAGCTATGGCTGAAATATGTGGGAGCCGGCCATCATAGATCTTGCTTATGTTATTCGGCGTCACCTGATTGCAAGATCTGTAGATAAGACAGCGATTATAAAGGGTCACGTACAAAAGACCCGCATGGAGGACTAAGTGTTGGCACCAGGCAACTGGTCAACCAACTCCAACAACAAAACGAATGAAATGAACGGTAGCATCTTGCTACCATTAGCAGACGTTTGTGTAGGGCGTAATAAGGAAAAAGTAGCTTAACCTTTCGGAAGCCAGTCATTCCACGAAAAAATTTCGAAGCCCTCGAAAATTTGTTTGTAGAAGGTGTGTGCAAGCATACTAATATATACCGGTAGCTTATTCAATTGCAGGCTTCAATGACAGAATGTTACCGCTGTGGAGGGAGAAATAGAGCCAATAATTGTATAAATACGGATATAATACGGATAATACGAAAAACGGCGATCGGCGGGCGTGGTCACCCAGGGGTGACCAGGTGGTCACCACGTGACACCATCTTTCAACAACGAAAGAAAGAGGGTGTTAAAGCTATGAGCAATACAAGCAGTGAAAGTAAGTTTATGATTAAAGACACAAAAGTATAAGAAGATATAAATGTTAACACATTGACGATTTCGCTCTCAAGACAACTTAAACAAACACCCATATTGAGACTCAGATGCCAATTCGCGAAGCAAACAAGAAGACATAGAGAAAACACTTTTAACGCCCGTGTGGACCGTAAGCATTTCTTCAAATAACTATAAAATAAATAGATAGGCGCTTTCTATTTACTTCGGATCGCGCGTTGGAGTTCACGTGTAGGCATGAAAATAAAATATGAACATTCCCAAAAAGAATCACATCGTTGAACTTGAAGCGTTATCATTTTAAAAAATCGGTTATGTCACCCCAAGACTTTCTCGGTATGTAGCCGAGCACTGATTTCATCTCAATATTAATTTCGTTAAGAAAAGCGATGAGCCTCTCAGCTGGCAGACGAACCCGTTTGGGATCCGTTACACAACGGCCTTGGGTGACGTGGTCCATTTCCCGGCTCGGCAATAATATTTGTGGCGGAATTTAAATATTATTAGTGTAGCTTGTATATGAGATATTTCAACCAAAACGAATTTAGGCCCAACAAGGACCATCTGTGTACCAAAATTTAAGTCTCTAAGTCCAATACTTCAAGATTGAAATATGACCAGTGCGCCCTCTGGTAGATCAACTTTAACCACAACCCAACTCTTACCATCACCACAGTATACAATACAAAAGCTTCTCTTAGAACAACATTGAAATCGAAGCGAATAAGTCACGAGTCGATATCGCCGCCAGATGTCCGCTACTCGGCCACAAACGTTCGAAATAGTCGCCAGCCTTTACCTGCGCGTAACGCTGACCAAAGGCGTTCATCGAGACGTACCCCTCTGCCCTCATTCCTCGCACCCTCTTTCCGCAATGTCCTATTGCTCCAGACAGAGTCTACTATTGTCTCGGTATACTGTGCCATCACAAATAATGCCTGCATACCAAAATTCAGCTTAATCGGATTAAGCGTTTGAGCGTTATCGTGGAGGAATACATATTTATTGACAACTTCAACCTAACGACTTGTAAGCAATGACAACAACAAACGACTCTTCACAAATGTGTAAAAACTTTATTGGTTATAATAAAAATATCAACATGATATCAATGAATATTCGCTATATTAATAAAAACTTCGATGACTTTATAATAGCACTTCAGGTATTTGACTACATATTTGATGTCTTAATATTGACAGAATGTTGGCTTGCTAAACCAAAAAATCTTTTAGGATTTCATTGTTATTATTTATTTATTTAAGAATTAATTACTATAAAACACTAATTAGCTTACAAAAATAACAGGAACCGAATGGCAAAACCTTAACCTTTTGCTTATTTGTTTCTGTCACCCATCTGGGACTAGCCCGTTCTAGGGTGGACTGGACTCCAATATTACAATCAAGTTTATACAAATATATTGTAAGTATTATACACATATATTACAACTACAAAACGACGGTGTTGTGGTTTATATTCGAGATGGATTGAAATCAAATGTTACAGAAAAATCCATTAATCAGGCGAACTGTTTACACATTATTCTACATAGTAAAATAAACATATTTGAAACAGAGGGAAAACTTGAAACAATCTTATGGAGAATATTAAAACAGAGGGAAATATTTTATTAACAGGTGATATAAATATCAATACAATTAATCATAAGCATTGCCAGGTAGATGATTACCTTAACTTGGTGGCAAATTATGGTCTCCGAGTTACTATAGACTTACCGACTGGAAAATGGCTAGACCGTCTCATCCTGACAATCAACTCCTCAAAAACTAAATATATTACATTTATTATAAAGCCAAATCACGTACAGTGCGATGTCAATGAATAAAAAAGTACAATCAAGTATGTTCGATAAATGAAAATGTATATGCCGACCAATTGAAAAGGTGGATAAGATGAAATATCTCGGAGTAATAACGTCAATATTCTTACGACAAAAACCAGGAAACTCGGCTGTGTCTTTCGTGAATTATGAACTGTACTGCCGAAAAACCTACTGAAACCGGTATACATGGCAATTTTTC
This sequence comes from Micropterix aruncella, assembly GCA_944548615.1. NCBI lineage: Eukaryota > Metazoa > Arthropoda > Insecta > Lepidoptera > Micropterigidae > Micropterix > Micropterix aruncella. Next base: position 5,887,643 of record OX155963.1, on the reverse strand, counting down.
AGAGCATCTTGATACATGGAACGATTTCTTGGATTGGATGTACCAAGCAAGTGATTGAACCTTTAATCAAAGCTCAAAAGTTGATCCTACGGGTTATAAATAAAAATCCCTCTTGATACCCCTCTTTACAGTTATTTCGAGAATATTGCGTGTTTTATGTACGTTAATTGTATGTGAAGCAAGTGCTAATGTTATTCCATAAATTCAAACACTTACAGCCTATGAACCAACAAGTAAAAATTACTAGAAGTGCTGGGGCGGGGCAGTTCTTGGTACCACGTGTGAGAACTTCATTCGATACTTTAACTACTTAGCTCCAAGGCTTTATAATAATATAGAAATTACGATACACAATTTATTTAATATGGTATCATTTAAGAAAGCAATAAAAAAATGCTTGATTGTTAAAGGACCACTCTATGGCAAAACGGAATTTTACAAAAAAAAATAATAAGGTAAAATGAAAAAATAAAAAACAAATACTTAGATTGGTTATTTATAAATATAACAGATGTGTGAGGTTTAGGACTAGAGGTATTTCAATTTCATTTATTTATTCAAAAGCCACGCTGTTTTATATATGTTTTACGTATATGTACATGTTGTGTACATGTGTACATATATTAGTACCTATGTATATTTATTTTAAATATGTATTCATTGTTTATATGTATTACTATGTATTAGTGTTGGGTTTAATAATAATTTGTTTCCACTAATTTGTATGCATGTGCGTATAACTCTCTGTGCGTGTGTGTATTTGAAATATGCAAGAATGAATGTTTTGAACTTTATTCCAATAATTATATAACCGAACGTCATACCTGTCAGCTCGCAATATCCTAACTAAATATCAGCATACCTAGATACGGGCGTTTTTGCTCAGTTAGGTATGCGATGAGCCAACGGCTATGGGTTCAACTTGTTTTTCCTGCACGTTTTATTGTAATGTGTACCGAATAGCATAGCCAGACTTCTTTAAATCATGTTGTTAAAAATTAAAAAAAATAAAAAAAATACACAGACAGACAGACAGACACAGTCAGACTTAATCGTTTCAGGGGTGCTCAAAATGGAAATTTCCGTCTTCATCAGAAAAGAAAGTTACGCGTTCACAATACTTTCACTCCTGGTCGGTTGGTGGGCCGGGAAGGTAAACGAAACGTTATAAATTTAAAAAGTTTTACCACGAAATTTCCTCTCCGTAGAGCCTCGTAATATGAAATAGAAGACTGTCTAAGTTGTTTGACATTATAAATAACTAATTTAGCGCGTGAAGTTTGTAAAATTTGACGTTTCGGCGATGTTGCAACCGCCTAGATAACTGCGGTCGCAACATCGCCGAAACATCGGGTACTACAAACTTCACGTGGTAAATTCTTTTTTATCTTATTTATGTTTTACCATTCTACGACCCACACTAACTAGACGACTTTACCGAAAAAACGCATTAAAAACTGATGAAATGCTATTGCGGAGCATTTGATGAATCCATAAAAACATCAGCGTCGTTACCGTATCATAAATTTTGACACTCGAAAACGAAACGCGGGCCGAAAGCCGTTAATCCCTTGTGATTACGACCATAGGAAACGGAAATGCTCGGGATGCGATCGAAATAGTAAACGTCGTCGCAGCGATGATTATAAATTCATGACACGAACAGTTCACACAAATATGGAAGCGGGACATTCATTTAACCGTATACCTAGGCGATTCATTCAAAGATGAAGACGAGAAATCTTCCGAAAAAAAAACATATCCGAAAATAAAATTGACTTAAAAATAGAAATACAAATATATGTATTGTCCGAATTATTGTGTAACCTATATGGTGATAATGTATTCCTTATAATTCCCTGTTATGGTAACAGATTGACAATGTTACTTTCCCGTCCCACCAACCGACGAGGAGGAAAAGTTTCAGAAAAAAAAAATTACATAACTGAAAAAAGACAGGATAAAATAATAATTGATTCTGGAATATTATTGAGACTTGGAATTGAGACTTAGAATTCAGTATTCAGTATTCAATTTATTCATTCAGAATATACAATAAATGCATGAATTATGAATTAAAGCTAATTATCGCATATTAGAATTCGTCAGTTTAAATGTAGATATAAAACGATTAAAGCATAAATATTAATTCGACAATAGTGTTGACTAAAGTCGGCTTTACACGGCAGACAAATAAAATAAATAAAAAAAAATAGAGCTGAATCCATGTACATGAGTATACATATAAAATAGATAATTATTATAAGAATATTAATAGTCATCAAGCCCTTTATACAAAAAATAATCACACAATAGGAAGTATCAAAACAAAATTGGAAAAAACAACGTATGTATATGATCAGGTATGTTACATTACACATTGTAATCTACATATTAAATATTAAATTCATAATATTATTATTAAACAATAAGAACTAAAATGAGGTACCTGAAAGTTACATATTAATGTTATTCCCATTTGAAAGAATTGGCATGCTCAAAAAAATCACCCAGCTTATAGAAAGCATGTGTGGATTGTAGCTTTTGTTTAATAAATCTTTTAAACGCCTTTGTTTCCATCTTTCTTGTGGAGAGTGGTAGCTGGTTAAAGAGCTTATAGCTCAAATATCCAAAGGACTTTTGTGTCTGCGTAAGGCGTACTTTAGGCAGGATAACGTCATCACGTCTGCGTGTATTATGGGAGTGCATATTCCCGTTTACCTCTTGTTCGTTAATATTTGATTTAGCATATAGTAGACATTGTAAAATATATTGAGACGTAAAAGTCAGTATTTTGTACTTAAGAAAATATGGTTCGCAGTGCGTGTCACGGGATACTCCTGCAATTGCACAAATTAAACAAAACTTTACTGACATTAACCCGTATAAAGAATCCACATATAAAACAATATTATATATATTTTAAATAATGTAATATTCATAACATTAATAATCTTTAAAATTAAAATCAATAAATTATCTTTCAAAAGTAATGAGCTTAGTGTTACTGGTCAGGAGTTATAAAAGCTGATGACGCCAACTCTGCTGGCGATACATTCCATAGCATGGTAGATGAATATATAAGTAGATGAATGTTGATGTCCTAACAATAAAAACCCCTATAATATTATCCGATCTCAATATAAGATGAAGCCTCGGATTACAAATGTTTTATTTTTATGCATTTTTAGCATCGGGCATACCTGAGGACATCGCTAAAGTCGACATTTATCACACTTCCCAAAAAGAAGAACGCGAAGAAATCCGAAGAGTTTATTATGAGAATTAGCCTTCACTCTCCAGAAAAGAGCCATACGTGCGATAGTAGGTATTGGCCCACGGCAGTCATGTCGTGAGCACTTTCAAAAACTAGGGATATTGACCGCATATGCGATTTTTGCTCAAGAAGCTCTTTGTGAATTCTATTGCAATAAGACCTCGGCCATATCCCACGAGGAAGTACATCGGCATGACACCAGGAATAAAACCGAGTATCGCCAACCGTTCGTAGCACGTACTGCCAAGTTCCAGGCGACTAGTCGATACATAGGCCACAAACTTTTTAATAAATTGCCTGAAAGATTAAAAGCGATTAAAAACATCAATATTTTCAAGAGATTCATCCGAATTTATCTGCTTAAAATTACCATGTATGCTCATAACGACTTCTTAAAATATTGTAAAAATACATAGCATCGTATCTAGCCATTTAATCTAATAAATATTATTTATTGTCAATTGTTTTGTTGTAAACTGTTATGATATAGTCTTTGTTTTGGTAAATTGGTAAGTTTAAAGTTATATATTGGCCCGTATTCCGATTCTTGCAAGCTTAAACTAAGCTGTTGCTAAAATTTAGGAACTTAAGCACCTTCGTAATTTTGTTGGTATTCAGTTTCATCAAAATTAAGAACCGGTCTTAAATCTTAAAATGTTCCGTTTTGTCTATGGCCGTTCCAAAGCGGGGTCCTAATTTTGACAGGTCGGTTACTCGCTCGCCCGCCCGCTGTCGTCTCGTCGCCACAAAATGATTGATGCCCCGTTTTATTTGTTTCAAAATATACAAATATACAAGGCTTTTTAACATACAATATACAAGGCAAAAAAAATACAAGACTGTTTAACGTTATCTACAAAAAATATTGACACAGGATTGCCAGGGCAAAATATAGATGTTAATTAAAAATTACTTACGATAATCGGCGCTCATCGTCCATTCTTCGAATTAGAAGCCAATGCTGAGCAAACATCTTTGAAAAAGCGATAAAAAATCATCGAAATCACGAGAGAAACAAGAGCTACACGGCGACTGCTCGACGCAGACCGCTCGATTTAGACCGTTCTAGGTTAAGACCCCGAACAAGACCCATCCGCCATGACACTTGTAGAAACGGAATACCAAAAAGGGTCTAGACGGTGCTTAATGTCAATTTAAGCGCCTGATGAGCTCTACATAAGCACGCTCCACTTAGGACCCATGAAAGGGAATACCAAAACGTCCGTTAAAAATTAGGCGTCGTTTGAGCATGTTTTTAGACCCCAAGTTAGGCACCTGCGAGAAACAGAATACGAGCCATTGTATATCATCTCTTGGCTAAATTGAGTAACTAGTTTAAGATTAATTAATGTCATTCCTACACAATTGTTGTGGTTGTATTGGAAATATTTTTTTAATTATTTTTTATTATTTTGAGCCCGGTCCTGAAGATTTTCCGGAATGATGGCATGCAGGTATCATTTGTTCATGGCAAGACTTGAAAATATTGTGCTTGAAATCGGCCCAACCAGGAAGCGCGCGTGTCATACTTCAATCTCGAATTATTGGACTTGAAGACTTGATATTCGGTACACGGATGTGTTGTTAGGCCAAAACCACATCGTGAAATTTTAGTTGGAAAATCTCATATTTTATGCAAGCGACACAAATATTTTTTAAACTCCGCAATATTTAAGAAAATATTACAAATCAAATAATTTATTGTCCTAAAAACTAATACACAGTTGCCTAGACAGTTGTATTACATTTACATTTAGCCGTGATATGATTGAATTCTTCATTAATGATCAAATTCTTCTATTAATAATCAAAAAATAAAAGGTTACTCGTAAGAATAAAGATGGTATTATTGTAGAATTAAATCGAGTCTCACCATTTAGTTTACCAGATAAAAACACAGAGTAATTAATTCCTTAAAATACCGATAAAAATAAGTTTTTTTAGTACCTATAAAATTAATAAAAGTAATGTCAAAAATATCAAAAAAAAATGTGACGATTGCCAAAAAGTAAAATAAAATCTCTTAGTGATTATATTGCAAATAAAAATAGTCAAGGTATAATAAGAATGTGCCTACTTAATAATAGAAATATTCAATACATTTTAGTCAAATTGAAAATCGATTAAAAACCTATAACAGAAAGAGATATAGTCGAGATACATACAGTTTTTAGAAATCGTTAATGTCGTACAATTCTCTTTCAACGAGATATAATGTGACTTTATTTTTAAATTGGAGCATTTCTCCTTCGCGGCATGTAGCTTATTGTAGCACATAATTCCGAGGTAGTTCGGATCCCTTTTAAAAAGTTCTGTACAGAAAATGCCACTCATAGATTTCGGAAAATACCACTTTAAAAACCACGGAAAATACACAAGTAAATATATTAAAAGGATTAAAAAACACGACTGCCGTTACAAAAAATGAACTACTGTATTTATAATTATTTTTTTACGGGTGTTTTTATGAAATAGTTGTGGTTTATGTATTTATCCATATAGATTCATATATGTTTTCGGAATGTACTCAATTAGACCTTTCATTTGACACTGTTAGGTTTCATTTGACACGATATATTTATGTTAATTTATTGACATTTGGAGATTTAGATATTTAGACAACTATTTACTCAGTGGTGTAACTCGGTCGGTGCAGCTGGTGCGGTGCCCTGGGGCCCACAATGGTTTGGGGGCCCAAATGGAACTTCAGTCTGCGATTGACATCGCATCCAACTCTGCTAGCAAGCTAAGGAAGTCGAAAAAATGGATGTGTCAAACCTCATTGGTGATTTTGCAGTATATACTTCAGTAGTTACATTAACAAAAAAGCGCCGTATTAATATAGAAATATTTTTTTCAAACGTAAACAATAATTATATCCTATATGTTTGCATTTTTATATGATTACTTGGAATAAGTTGGGGGGGGGGGGGGGCTTCTGTTCAATTTTACGAAGGACCCATTTTTTATAGTTACACCACTGTATTGACTTGATATTTTAATAGTTAAGAAGTACGATACGAAATTCGGGATGACATAACAGTTCTGACAATACCACATACTTCTAAATAAGTTCGAGCGTTTAGAAGATATAGTGAAATAAAGATCGAAAAACATACTTAGATGAGCGCTGAACACATTAATTACACTCCTTTTTTATTGAGCAGTCATGTAAAAAATACTATTAAAATACGACGACAACACTAGTGGTGGGGAGGAAGGAGGATTAACGAGCTGGGGGGGGGGGGACGTCTACTTGCCGGGAAAGTCTTGTGTTTCAACCGTTTTTCTTTTAAATGAGAGCAATAATAAATTTATTTTGTCTTTTAAATAGATATTTGTTTTACTTTATTTATTTTGTAATTTACAATTATCTACAGTAAATGGACGTATACAATTGCAATGTCATAGCTAAGAATGCAGCAGCAAAAAACTGATAACATGTTATGCCAGAAACTGTTGCCAGTGATCGTATTTTAATGTCGCCTAACTAGGCAATAGCCTGTTTTAAAGTGGACATTTAAATTATTTTAAATATATTATGAACTAATATACAATACTAAGTAATTTAGAATACAGAAAATTTGGAAGAATGTATACACTAAGAGTTATTATTAATTTTTACAAGCTGGAAAATTTAATATAATACTGATAATATAAAATTGCTAACTTTAATATAATCATAAAAAAGATGCACAATTAGCTAGTATTCAGATAATATTATTTGCTTAAAAATAGAGTGAGATAGTCAAACCTAATTTAAAATTAGTTAAAAAATAAAAGAAAATGGAATTAAAATACAACATGAAACGAAAGATATAAAATTGTTAACCATAGCATAATCATAATTAAAAAATGATGTACAAATAAATAGTATATAAGTTATTATTAAAAATACAGTAATATAATCAAAGCTAATTGTAGAAATTAAAATCAAGTTAAAAAAAAGTACCTAATACGGTAATAATAATGAGGTATTTTCAATGAATATACGCATTTATAATGACATAATAAGTTCTGCAATTACATTTGAAAAAAATAAACATTTTATTACATTTATAAAAATATAAATCTTTGCGTTGCCGAAAAAAACCATTGAATTAAAAAAAACCATTAACCAAGTCATCAACCCTAACGACCGAAACATGACTGTAAACCCACGTGAATAACCAAAATCAACACAACACAAAACAGGACCAAATAGAACATCATAAACTCGCGCAACGAGATCCGCGAGGAACATTAGCATCTGCGCGCTAAATAACAAGACAAAACGATTATGCAAATGTTTCTATTATCAAGCATCGCAAACCACCTACATCCTTGCGGCGTTGTAATGTAATGTAACACACTCCACAATGCGGAAGAAGATAATCGGGTGCTTATTCAGGGTACATTTGTTATCGAAGAGCCGGTGTACAGAAATCTATTTTGTACATCCATTATATTTAAATTAACCCTGTGTTTTACCATGGCATTCAGTCCGTTCGTTATGAATTCACTGATTGGAGCAGGTGTGCGCTAACTGAATACGATTTTTGTAAAACTATGATTGTGTAAAGAAATAATCTGTAGAAATTGAATTTTCTGTGCCCAGAAAGACTCAAAAATGAGATTTTCTGGGCAGCATCCATATTATAAACAAGTAAATATATTAAAAGGAATAAAAAACATGACCGCCGTTACAAAAAGTGAACTACTGTATTTATAATTATTTTTTAAGCGTGTTTCCATGAAATAGTTGTGGTTTAGGTATTTATCCATATAGATACACGTATATTTTTGGAAAGTCCATAATAAGACCTTTCATTTGACACTAAACACGATATATTTATATTATTTTATTACATTTCGAGGTTTAGATATTTAGACAACTACTAACTTGATATTTGGACATTAAAGGTACCCTATGACACTTGGAATAATATAACGATTCTAACAATATTACATACTTTTAAATCGGTTCGTGCGTTTAGAAATTATAGTGGAATAAAGAAACAGAAAACATTTATAAACGATTTCTGTACACATTACACTCCTTTTTTGTTGGGCAGTCGTGTTGCATTCAACACGATTTTTTTCGTTAAGTATTAATAAAATTTATCCTGCGACGCAATCGCATTATTTCAATTGTTAGGCTTCTGCTTTGATTATTCAACTTTTTAACTGACTATTTTAATTATTGTGTGTTTAGTAGGTAGCCATTGACTATTCTTTAATTTGTTTTGAAATACGATTCTACGACGAATAACTTTTAGTAGGTTCCAAAGTTTCTTAGATACTATATATTTTTTTAAATTAATATATGTATGTAACGTAAAGATTAAAGTAGTAATGACACTTACTACTTAAAACAGAAATATTTTGACACGTCCAAGAGCGGTTTTTAGCCACCAATTGGACACGACGTAAATGTAATGTAATGTAATGTAATAAGTTTAGAGGACTGATATGGAAACCCCGGTTTTTAAGACAGTTTTAAAACAGTCCGAGCAGGCGTTATTTATATAAAAATAAAAATGGTGACTTTAACATAAACATTCTGAAAAACATTTATCCATCATATCATAGGCAGATAACTTTCCCAACTGCTGGCATAATATGGAATGTATGTTGACAAAATTGACATTGACAAATTGACAAAAAAGTGTTGCTTAGGCAATGTTATATAAGATATGTTTATCACTCTACTATATGTGACCATTGGCAATAGGATTCATTATCATAACGTAAAACAGCATTAACCTAGTATTATATTTTATTAAGTATTATGGCAGTGCCTATGTTTTAATGCCTTAGGCAATGCCTAAATTTAATCATTAAGTATAATAATGTCAATGTTTGTGGCCTTACGTAAAATTAAAAAATGATAATACTGTGATCTAGATCTAAACGATGTATATTTACAATTAAAATAAAATAAATAAATAAGCAAATAAAAGTCGTATACTGGGGTTCGTGCGATACCCCAAACTAATGCCAGGTTAATGAGAAATAATTAAAAACAATACTCTGAAAGTGAACTAGAAATTAGAAAAAAAACACGATCATCCCTAGGATATTTACATTACATTACATTTTCGTCGTGTACAATTGACGGCTAAAGACCGCTCTTGGACGTGTCAAAATAATTGGGTTAGGTAGTAAGTTTCATTACTACTCTTTACTGAACATACATAGGTAGTCAAGAATTAACTACTAGATTGTCAAACTATAAATATAAATAATCAAAATAGAAGCCTAATATTTGAAGTAGTTAGTAATTCGAAAAGATACGTAGTAAAATTATTCACCGTAACATTCAAATCGTCAGTAGAATGTTAAATAATCAAATTAATCTACGTTATGCATTTTAAACTAAAAGTACAGATATAAGACCATATAAAATAATCAGACAATAATTTTTTAAGTAATTTAAATGGGCACAATATTTGAAAATTCATGGCCCTCAAATTCGGCCAGATTATAGAAAGGGTGGCCTATCAGCATCTCCTTGATGTTTTTTTAAATTTTATGTCCTCCAGCTGTTTAAATTTTGTAGGGAGTAGATTATAGAATTTAATGCTATGGTACAAGTAGCTTTTTTGTACTTTTGTCAGTCGTATTCGGGGTACACATAAAAGGGAGCTACCGCAGGTATGATGCGAGTGAATATCTGCATTAATTGGTGTTTCTGCCAGGTGCTGTCTAGCATACATTAAACACATTATTCTGAACTACAAAACGCCTATTGAGAATTCAGCACATTATTATGAAACATTCTGAATTCAGAACAATGCACACTAACCAAGACACAGGATAGATATTGAATTAAAGGGAATGGTTTGCCAGCGCTGCACCATTCGCGCGAAGACTATCAATAATCTTTGTAGCTGCCGGGTCGTTAGTTGGTGCATTTTAGTATGCGTTATTAGCGGTCACTTCCGAACGGCTTAGCGAGCATCATACGAAGAATTGCTATCATTACTACATAGCTCGGAGACGCAAGCCATTCCTGCATCGAATACAATAATCAACTTTGTTTCGGTTCATAAGAGAATCACAGAATAATAAATGGAATATCTAAATATGTCAGGCCAACGTCTAGTCCCCCCGCTCTATTAAAAAGTTTTGAGACATGTGGTGCATTCCTATCATAGCACCTTTAATAATAATAATAATAACTCTTTATTTGCACTTAATGAGTATACAAAAAGGCGAGCTTATTGCCACATGGCAATGTCTTACAACTAACCTAAACATAGTGGTACATGCGCGCATTGTGAAAATAAAGATTATTACATAACATAAAGACAAGTGGAAGAATTTAAAACTAATAATGCCCGAGGAGAGGAAATTGGGAGAGGAAGAGGAGAGAAAGGGAAGAACTGGTTACGTCATAGAAAGGTAGTAGTCCTTAAGGTGAGTCTTAAACCTTCCTAGATTCAATCTATTTAATTCCTGTCGGTATGGTTTCCGCCCAGGGATTACCTCTGCTCTTGTTAAAGATGACGATGCACGTAGAGCAACGGTGCAGACCAGACACGACTCACTTTATTTGTTCTCCTGGAGTATCAACTCCTTCAGCAGCGCCTTCAACTCTGTCGTCGTCGACTTGATTGTTGCACACTGGAGAGTTGTCACCAGTGCAGGATTTACGTATAAGCTACACAAGCTATAGCTTAGGCCCCCATCGTCGTCAGAATGTTTGACATCCCAAAGGTTCCCCGAGATTTCGACGTCCTAAGGGCCCCTATATGGGTTAATCCGGCATTGGTTGTCACGTCAAACGGGCGAACATGAGAACCCAGGAAGATACAAATATATTGATTGCTCTTTCAATCTGGAGTGAACATAGGGACTTAGGGACGAAACAGTCCACCATCCATCTAACTACGACAACTTGCACGTGAAAGTCCAACGCCGTACCGTACGTCAATAGGAAGTTGATACAGCGGGCAATCTCGCGCTCTCACTACCAGATTTAGACGGATTTCTCCGTTCTCTTGTCTGGTTACAGGTCCGAAGTCGCTTGTCGCTAAAAGTAAGGAAACTTACATATGTTTTCAAAGACTTTAGAAGCATCCTGAATACGTAAGATAGTTACTATGCCGTAAGATAGATACTATGCCGAATGCTAACCATCCTAACTTTCGAGATCATAGTCCTAACCTACAGGAAGAGCAGCGAAAATTCACATGTAGTGAGAGACAGATACAGAGAACAGGGCATATATAGAGTTGTCAACTACAACGGGCGAACCCGTCACCTCAGGAAGTTTTAACGATAAGTGTTATCTCTCCCGTGAAGTGAACGCAGAAGACTTGGACAAAACAATCCACCGCCAAGCTCCGCCACATGTCCGCACGAGGCCAACGCCTTAATCGCGAGACAGCCAGGAGTGTTACCCAGCGGGCTTACACTCACGCCCTTGCTTCCAATTGCGACCAGATTACTCCGGTCCCTCGATTGGTTACGAGTTCGAGGTCGCTTGCGCGGTCCTCTCCCTTACGAAGCGGTGAAACGGTGTATACCGAATCTGTCGCGGACCACGGCATTCTTTGTCCGGCTGTTCACCCAGGATCGGGTAGCCGATGGTCGTTTCAAGAACAGTCGCCGTAAGGTCCGCAATCACCCCCGCTCTATACGAATCGGTACTGCTTCCAGACTCCCCCGACTGTTAGTCAGAGTGCAGAGTCGATTGGCTTACGCCGCACGGTGCGCAGACCGTCGAGGAGCGCCAGAAGGTTGATTCCTAGGGGAAACTAGCCCTAAGGCCAGAGTCCTACTAGGGCTCGCACTTCATGCGTGGAGGCCGCCGGATAGATGTTGACCCGTGAGTGTGACCAACCGTGAACAGAATGGGTCTTCGTGGCCAACTCAGCAAGGGCCCATTAGCTCCCTTAGAGAACAGGGCAATTCAAGATGAAGAAGAATGAAGACACGCCACAATAAAACAAATCCAGAGTACCATACTCCACAAAGCCTCCCCCCCCCCCTCCCCTCATTAACAACAAAGAAAAAATGAGAAAGATCTCATACTTTTATATAGACTCCAGAGATGAATGGTGAAATGAAATCATTTATTGCACAATCAAAGGAAATGGAAGAAACCGCCGCACCGGGGCACAGCACAGCAGCGATGTCGATTTAGCTGAGTGCTCCCATCAGACATTGAGGGCCGATTCCGCGGAGGCAGGTGAGTTGGTAGTCGGAGAGCTCACTGACTGCATTTAAATATTAGATTAGTTTTTTTAATTGGTGAAACTGTATTTCCTTTTGATGTTATTTGTCACTCTTATTGCATGTTTTAGTGCTTTATATTATAATCCATGTTAACATCTTCATTATAATATTTATTCATGTTCACATCTTTATTGGTAACGGATCATATCAAGTCATTTTCAAGTAATTCTTTTTAACCCATTTTCATCAATCTGACTAGATAATAAAATTTGAAAAAATAAATAAAATGAAAGATAAATCGATCTCGATACTTTCGGTAACCACATACTCCAAGTTTTTATCCATCATAGAATGATTTTTTTAGTTAATATTTCTTTAGCCCAAACTTAAATAACGATGTCATGCTCGAGAAGCTATACACGTTGTGGGTCTGTTAACCAACTTGCTGATATTTATGGCAAGTTACTTCGCACATTGTCCCCAGTTGGTGGCCATACCTCAGAAGAATTTTCTACTCTCGTCTGCGAAAGCAAAGGAAAAGAGAACCGTTTGTTGTATTTGGCGTCCAATGTGGGGCTAATTTTTATACTTTTTTTTTAAATATTTATTTATTTAATTGATCTTCAAGAAACATACACCGCTCCATCAATTATAACTAATTATCATATTACAATGTTTTGCTGGACGATTAAGTTAAGTTATTCCTACAGTACTGTCTTACATTATTTTCTTATACAATATTTATCTAAATTAATGCGAATTATGTGAAGAGTCTGTCCGCCCGTCGGTTCGCACCTGGACGTCCAAATCTTTAGGTCCTAGGAAAAAATAGTTACCGGCAAAAGATTTGACATGATCTAAAACGGTTTACCCGATTTTTATTGCATTTCATTTATTTGCTTTTTAAAACTATTTCTTTAATTAACTAGTTTAGCTCCAATTGGAATCTTCGTTGCTCTACGTTGGACTATTTCGAGAAGACCTATTTTGGTTCCAGATCTGATACCCGAATTTTAAAAGTGTTCTCACTTACATAAGGTCCAGAATCTATCTTATATAAGGTGTAGAAAAGGGTTGGCGTCAAACACTAACAAGCGTTGCTAAGGAGATATACTTAAAAGTTGACTTTTTCCCCACTCTGCAGGTACGTGTTCGCTCCACTTAATTTAAACCTTACGTGAGTTGTAACCGGATTCACTAGCGTTTAACCAAGGAAGTAAATGATCTTCTGAGTATTCTTAATATGCAGAGCAGTACATTTGTCACTCTTCAGACTCTTCAGTCAATACAAAAAATAGAAAAACAAAACACAAAATTACAAATTAAAACTGAAAATAGACAAAGACTAAGTCACTAAACTACAAAAGCTGTAAATTAGGGGTATCCTTATAATATCTTTTGGCATGGTTGTAAGGACAAGCCTACTGATTATTTTATTTCAATGGAATTAAAATAAAGTGAAACAAAGGAAAAAACAAACAAATTAACAAGCTATATTTCTAAAAAAAAAACTAAAAACCCTTGGCTTCTAAAAATTTTCTTTTAATAGCATATTCTTGTAGTCGTCCTTAAATATTAAATTAAACTCGTTTGTAATGCCATTCCCAATCGATTGTTTACAATCGAAGAATAATAAGAGAAACTGCACTAGTAATTTGTGGTTTTGTGGGAATGATTACGAGTTGTTCACGGGCCGTGTTACGAGTTGTTACGGGACCAAGTCATAAGTGAGTGAAGATATCGAAGCTGTTTAGTTCGCACTACCTTGAGGATATGGGTCGCAAGAGCTGCCTGTTTTACTCATACTTAGCATCGAAGCCTTGGCAAGGAATGGTGGCTTCGGGCATGGTGACACATTCCCTCCACGTCATCACGTAGAGGAATCCTAAAGGAAAATCTTGCGCAGGCATTTTGCATACTCTGGAGTCTCCACTCAGTCTTTCTATACAAACAGGGGCCGTACACATAGTCGCCATAGTCCATTATAGACAATATTCGAGCATTATTATTATTATACTGTTATTAGTATACTGATAGGTTTGAGTTCCCGTTTATAATGCGGTTAATCTTACTAAAAACGTAACATGCACTGGCAGCCGATAAGAAGTTTAAGAAAGTTTAAATAAAACTGCCAGTTTAATTTATTGTCTATGACCTATTATCGTGTCGTCTTTAGGTACTACCACGTGACTAGTGTTTCCACCTGAAAATATTGTTCACGCCATCAGCGAGCTCTTGGTCCATAAGGTTATGCGATACCCAATGCGATCGCATCGTCGGTCGCCCGTTACGAGACCACAAACGAGGGCAAGTAACAAAAAGCCCTGCCTAACATGCCGCTTCCTCCGACCGTGCACATTTACACCCGCGCAGCGGCTACCACCAAAACATACCTCGATAGGATCAGTGTTGAAAGTTACAACAACTTCAGTGAACCCAATATTTATTTTCTTATAAAATAATTATCAAAATTTAATCGAACTAAATAAATTACTATTGAACTAGGATATAATAAGGTAGACCTGCCGAAATACGCATCAGGAAAATATAATTTTTCGCTATTTTTTATTCGGCCCTCGCCATCCTAGACCACCTTAACCCCTCTTATTATCTCTGAGCTTTCTACCCCCCTCCCTCCACCTGAAAGCCTCCAGCGCCCACAAGGTGGTTTGAGAAAGGCTGCTATAGAGGGGCTATTGGTGAGAAAGCGTACTCAGGCCAGACACTGGTTTTCTTAGCGCCATTCTAAAATTACCATTGAAATTGACATAATTGTCAGTCATAAATTGGCGGGATCTAATGGGTCCTGTTGCAGTTTAGCCACTAAGACGCATGTGTAGGATCAGCCAAACGCACGGGTCAACACCCATCCGGCGGCCTCTACGCAGAAGTGCGCGCCCGGGTAGGACTATGGCCTGCGGGCTAGTTTCCCCTAGGAGTCAACCTTTAAGCGCTCCTGGATGGTTTGCGCACCGTATGGCGTCAGCCAACCTACTGTGCATTCGGAATGACAGCCAGGGGAGTCTGGAAAGTCAGTATTGTTTCCTACAGAGCGGGGGTAGTTGTTAACCTTACGGCAACTGCTCTTGAAACGACCATTCGGCTACCCGATACCGGGTGAAGAGCCGGGCAAAGGATGCCGTGGTCCGCGATAGATTCGGTAGACATCGTATCACCGATACGTAAGAGAGAGGAACGCGCAAGTGACCTCGAACCCGTAATCAGCCGGGAGGAAGGAGGTATCGTGATGGTTAGTCCCGAACTGTTAGTCAGGGGGCAAGGCTGGGAACTTTACCCGGTGCCCCGCCGTAAGGCGTTGGTCTCTGACAGGCATGTTGGCATAGCTAGACTAGACAGTAGATTTGTATTGTCTCTAAGTCTACTACGCTCGTCCCACGGCTGAAAGAATGATCACATATCGTTATACAAGCCTGGGGTGATGGGTTCGCCCGTTGTAGTCGTCACCGCCCCAATGTCATAAATTGGCTTAATTTTACTTAATTGTCTATCTATACCAATTCAGCTTGGCTATCCAGGAGTTGCATTTATTTATTTATTTATTTATTTAACAGGTAAAACATACAGCGCTACAAAAAATATTACAATTACATTAAATACAATATTTCTGGCCGATGACATGCTTTCAACAATAGTTTTAGTTAGTTAAGTCTCCAATACGCACGGTGCATTCTGTGGGGGTTGGGAGGGGAAAAGGGAAGGAAAAGGAAGGAATGGGTGTCAATAGATTTTAAGTAATAATGTGCAGTACAAAAAATAAGAAAAATTTAAGAAAATTTTGAAAAATTAAGAAAAATAAGAAAAAATTACTCCATCATATAAAAGAGTGATAAACCAAATAGTCCCTAAGACATAAGTATCCCATGAGAAATGTCTATGTCGCATTTTCGATTAATTTTAAGTATATGCTTTGCTTACATTTATTCCCTTTTATGTTAAATAGGTCGATATTCTGGAAATGATTATCGTAAGTTGACATTAAGCGGTACATGATGGAGTTCTGGGCATACCTAGTACGGACGCGCGGGACTTCGAATTATGAGCGAGCTAAACTATTTGGCGATTTTATTCCAAGTGGAGGCTTCGTAAAAATGTGAAACTACCTCTGTACGAGGACAAGTTGTGTTTAGGTATGATTGCCGTTCGATCGGGTCCTTGGAGCCTCGGGTTTGAACTTCTATTCTATCGGATTTGAGCCCACGAAAATAGAATCTTCTATTTTCATGGGCTCAGCTCGAACCACCTTCAATACGAATACAGGTATAGCTGCCGGCGTGAGACATAGTCAACGGAATGGTGGAATGGTGAAGCAGAATCTCGCAGATACGTTCTGTAACCTCTGGATTCAGATGCCCGGGCTATAGACACAGTCAACCTAGTCGAAGATAGGCAACACGAGTGAGGTTATAGAATAATTCTAACCTCTTTGCTTATTCAACTCTGGACACGGTAAGTCATCTTGAGCGAGCAAAGCACAATCGATCCTTTCTGCTAACGTGATCTTCGCATAGGTGATGCTGATCAAAAAATAAGCTGAGATTGTGAGCTAAAATGACCTTAGGCATAGAAATTCCATCTAATAAAATATCAGATTGTTGAGATGAAGAGAATTTTCACAAAAAATCAAGAAACTCTAAACTACTGCTATGGGCACCACCATGACTACAAAAACGTAGAATATTCAGTAGAAGAACATGAAGCTTACGCCAAACGCGAAACCCCAAATTACGTGCTCAAGAGGTGAATTCATCAACAGACCAATTTTATTGCCAACTTACTAATACTAGTAAACCATTTTCTCTTGTATAGATCAACATGACGGAGGTTTTAATGTCAAAATTTAATGTTCAATATCAAAAAACTCCATGATTTAATTTTAGTAGACTGAATAGTCTAACTGCGTCAAATCGTTGACGAAAACAGGCCTTTCTTTCCATGTAGTTCTAAATGTTTCGGTGATGAAAAAAAAACAATGGACCAAATGCCAGTTACACCAAAAAAAACCAGTTCACTTCATTATACATTATTATGACTTCTCTCACGCTTTCTCCTCTAAAACCCATTTCACTTGCCGTAATTTTTTTACACTCACAATTCACTACGATTATCATTTGTTAAAAATACCTAATTATAGATTTATAACTAAATAAGTCGGTCAATGTCGTTAAATATAAAAAAAAATGCAATTTGCATGAGAAAATTGCGGTGCAGAGCTGTTCTAATAACGAAAATCCAAGCTAATACGAAAAAATTACGGCTTCCGTATAGGGAAACAAGTACCTAAATATATTTTACAAAAATAAAAAACGCGACTGCCGTCACAGAAAGTGAATTATTGTATTTTTAATTATTTTTAGTATGGTTTTTTTTACGAAATATCTTTGGGTTATGTATATCCATATAGATAAGTGTATGATTCCGGAATTTACCCAAACAGACCTTTCATTTGACACCAAACATGGCTATTTATGTTAATTTATTGACATTCGAATATTTGATATTTGGACAATTGAGGTTATCTAGGACACTCGGGATGACATAACGACTCAATAGCACACACTTCTATATCAGTTTAAGCGTTTAGCAGTTATGGTGGAGTAAAGAACGGTTAACATATACAGATTAACCCTGAACATATTACACTCTTATTGTGTCGGGCAATCGTGTAAAAGCTAGAATTTTAGCCAATTAACGCGAGGCCCGCCAATTTCTCTAATTACCAGATAAACCATAAAGCCTGCATAAATCACATCAATCAGAGCAAATCTGAAGTCTTCTGTCTCCGGATTCTGTCTCACAGTCTCGGGAGCATTCCTGTCTGAGGGAGCACAAATCATCCACACACTCCTGATGTTGTTTCTCACAAGGTTATGCCATCCCCCGATTTGAGAGTTTACTAACCCGTCTGGAAACATCCCCTTTTATCCGAATCCACGTGCAGTGTGCGCGAGCGCAGGGGGAAACCGAAACAAAGGTCCGCGCACACAGTTAGCTCGGTCGGCTGTATCTGAGCGGCCATCGCGGAAGTGGTTTCGCTGCGAGCTGAGGAAAAAACCGAGGAATAAAGACGCGCTCAGAGGCGGCTCCGGAGAGAAAACCGCCTCGACTCCATGCACCTACTGCTAGATCACGGAAATATATTGTACTTTCTTCGGATAGTCGTTCATTTATAGGTTAAAGAAATATATACACAGCCAGGTGGCATAGTGGTTAGGTCGCATGATCTCACATTGCAAGGTTCCGGGTTTGATTCCCGGCTGGGTCACCATTTTCCGATGGGATAAAATTACAGAATCGCATTTTTAATCATGTCGATCGAATGCATGATCAAGACACGCTTACACACATATTACACGCACACATACATATAAACACTTAGTAGTAAGGTTGGCTGTAAGAGATTGCCATATAATAATAAACCCACCCAACGGGACATTTCGTAATAAAGAGTAGAAACAAACAAACAAACAGACATATAGAATAATTGCGCTTTTTTCCGGATACCTCGGCATTCATGTTAAGGTATATAAAATCTCTTTCAAGAACTTATCGGAATAATATTTTTTTATGAATGCGAAGACTAGCGGTTATTTAACTTTATAAAATAGTAAAAACGGATTTTACCGTGCGAAGTTAGTAGCACCCGATATTTGAGCGTTGCTGCAAACATGAATGAATGAATTAAAATCTCTTTATCGCACTTATTACTAGTTAAGCAATATCTTCCCACATGTTGATTGGCCAAGAAGAGTAAGCAAAGTTAGAGAAGGTACTATATGATACGATAAAATTTAAAAGGGAATTTAAAATTTTCGAAATGCTTTGTATACGTATCTAAAGCCAAAAGTAATTAAATAAATTAATATTCGAATAGGCCATAATAAAATGGTATTTTATACATAGGTACA
Source organism: Micropterix aruncella (assembly GCA_944548615.1). Classification (NCBI taxonomy): domain Eukaryota; kingdom Metazoa; phylum Arthropoda; class Insecta; order Lepidoptera; family Micropterigidae; genus Micropterix; species Micropterix aruncella. The sequence goes on along the minus strand of OX155963.1, from coordinate 5,868,275 downwards.
TATATAAATATATGAATATATATACTTCCAAAATAAGGTAACAAAAGGGAAGGGATAAACGAAACGTTCATATTCGTGGTTTATATTTATTCTAAAAAGCAGTGCTTTTTCAATGATTGCTTAAAGATGGAAAGCGAGCTAGCGCCCCTAATAGCTATAGGAAGCTGAGATCACGACGTTTTGGGAAGAGGTAGCAACAGGGGGAGCGATGCCGATGAGAAGATAAGGCTTTTCGATAAGATTAGGTTTGAGGCAGCCGGAGACAATTCTCGCAGCATCTCTCGCAGCAATGTCCACCATTTTTGGGTGTATTTTTCCTGGAGTTATTTGTCATGCTTGTCGAATCTGTTATGGAATTTTCGAGTATAATTTTCGGCAGCTGCACTGTAATGGATAACACCGTCAGCATGTTTTCATATCTACCGTCTTCCATAATCTAATCTTTCGATGTGACCTGCCCATTGCCTATATGCTAGGAATGCAGTTTTTTTCGAATTCCCTCTCAATTTCTCTGCTGAATGAGATCGGCTGAGATGCGTATCTAGTGTACCGCTAAGCGGATGGTGTAATCTAGAGATGTCTGCGTTTGCGCCCCGCGCGGTGCCGGAAACTGTACCGCTAATTACACGCTGCCAGATACGAGAACAATATGAGAAATTTAGAGCCGCAAGAGCAAGCCGCCGCGCCGACCGACCGTTCCTTCGAGAAGCGACACGATTTATAAGCTTGCAAAGTGCACACGTATGTACCAGCACCTATAATGGTTTAATGCGGTTTAATGTATGTGCAAGTGCATATAGCATATGGGAGCTAATAGGCCCTGTTGCAGTTAGGCCACTAAGACCCATGCGTGTAGGTTCAGCCAAATTCACCGGTCAACACCCATCCGGCAGAAAATACTTTCTATGGAACGGCGATTATTACAAACAAATCGACGGAGTAGCAATGGGATGCCCCGTATCGCCGATAGTTAGTGACCTATATATGGAATATTTTGAGGAATTAGCCATAAAAACCTCCAAAATTAAACCCATTCTCTGGCTTCGCTACGTGGATGATACCTTCTGCATCCTGAAAGGCAACATTCAAACGGTGAAAGAATTCCTGGGTCATCTAAACTCCATACACCAAAAATCAGTTTCACCTATGAAGTAGAGAAGGACGGCTCCTTACCATTTTTGGATGTCAAAGTGACGAGGAGAAGTGACAATACTCTCGGACATACGGTACATCGGAAGCCCACACATCCGGACAGATATTTGCATGCAAGCTCACACCATCATCCCTACCATCTACGTTCAGTGCAAACGTCGCTCGTGAATCGAGCACGCGATCTATGCGACACTGAGCATTTTCCGAAGGAGATGGAACATGTCAATGATGTCCTTAGGAAAAATGGATACGGAAAATATCACGAGACACGCACACGATCTAATACGGACGAAACTCAAAAACCGAGCAGATCAAGAGCATTCTTACCATACGTCAAGGGCGTGACTGATCGAATAAGTAAGATGCTAAACAGATTCGATATAAAAACGATCTTCAAACCGACCCAAAATATAGCTCGATTTTTGAGGCCTGTAAAGGATGTAATACCACTGCAAACCCCGGGTGTGTATAAAGTCGAATGCAGCTGCGGTCTAGCCTACGTTGGACAAACGAAACGGCCCATAGCCACGCGACTGACAGAACACATCAAAGCTGTTAAAAACGTTCAGCGAGAAAAATCGGCGATCTGCGAACATATATTGGATAGCGGAAGTAACCACTGGATGCAGTTTCAAAATCCCATTGTTCTATCCAAGGAACAATTCTACTTTCCTCGCATGATCCGGGAAGCCATTGAAATAAGAAGAACTCCGAACTTCAATAGAGATGACGGCTACAAACTCTCTTCTACTTGGAACCCTCTTCTTAAAATGTTCCCGCCGCCGAACGCCGAACGCAAAGACGTAAAACAGGATTCAGTGAGTGTTGTGTGCAAGACGGATTTTAAAAATTCCCGCGCTCCGAGCCCGGCCCCCCACCACCGTTATAACCTACGCAGTGGCGGCAGCGGTTTGCGGCCTACCCGCAAAACAACGGACTGACAGCTCTTTAGTCTACCCTAGACAACGGCGGCTGCAACGTCACCGAAACGTCGGGTCCTACAAATTTCACGCGGTAAATTCGTTTTCTATCCTATTTATAATGTCAAACAACCGCGATAGTCTTCGATTTTATATTTACCTACTTGTATTATTTACATACATTTGCATTTACATACACGTATTTCTTAGTAATATATAGTTGTAATATTAAATTAAATTGATACCTTGTCGTTTTAAACGAGGATATGTGTAATAATTTCAGCTACCTTTTCCCTGCCGGTCTCAAACAGCCACAAAGTAAGTTTTCCCTTTTTCATATTTGTAAGCTTTTGCATTGTTTTAACTTATCCTGAAAGTAATTGTGGAGTTTAGGAGCTACACAACTAAAGTGCCTTTGCGCAAATGTAGTTTTGGTTTTATAATTAGATGTTTTTCTGACGCGCAACCTCTAGTTACAATGTTGTGGTCAGTGATGTTGTGTGTGTGCGGATTGTTGAGATAATAAAGTAGGGTTAATTTTACATAAATCTGTCTAATGTCCAAGAGTCTCAGCTCTTTTAATAGTTCGTTTGTTGGATATCGATGTGGCTTTCTGGACATGACCCTCAGGAGAGCTTTCTGCGCTTTAACAAGCGGATCTAACGCCGAATCGTAACCCCCCCCCCCCCCCCCCCCCCCCTAATATTCCATATGTAATCGTGCTGTGAGCTAGCGCGTAGTAGACTTTAATGAGGCTTCTTAACGGTAGAACATTTCTAAGGACCTTAAAAGCAAAAATCAGCTTCCTGATTTTACCCGCAGTAATAAGTAAGTGAGGATCCCACTTTTAGTTATTGTCAAAGGTTATGCTTAGGTATTTCACTTGATATTTGTGTTTAATAGTTTGGCATTTACAGGGCGTGCTTGTTAAAGGAGTGTTCTGAAATATAGAGCGGGGGTAGTTGGTAAGCTTACGGCAACTGCTCTTGAAACGACCAATTGGCTACCCGGGTCCGGGTGAAGAGCCGGGCAAAGGATGCCGTGATCCGCGATATATTCGGTAGACACCGAATCAGCGCTACGTAAGGGAGAGTACCGCGCAAGCGGCCTCGAACCCGTAACCAGTCGGAAGGCTGGAGAAATCAGGCCAAACTGGTAGCCAGGCGATGCGAGGTGGCCCTACTGGGTTACCTCCCTAGCGCCTCGCCATAAGGCGTTGGACTCCGGCGGATTCGTGGTTTTTACGGGACGGTAGATTTGTATCGTCCACAAAACCTTGCGGGAGATAGAACGATCATTATCGTTAAACTTACTGGGGTGCTGGGTTCGCCCGTTGTAGTCGTCAAGCCACAAATATGGTTTAATATTATGGGGAATGGCAGTGAATTTATAAAAGTGACAAAGCAACCTGGCCACAACCGGAGCAGCGGGATGGAAGAGTCGTGATGCTGTTTCTCTCGAGTCCGACTCATCAGAGCTAGGATGGATATGGGCAACAGTCAAGAAGCTGGATTAGTTAGGAGTTGTCAACTACAGCGGGTGAACTCGTCCCCCCAGGCTGGTATAACGATATATGATCGTTCTTTCAGTCGTGTGATGAACATAGAATATCTAGCTCCGCCAACCCTTACGCGAGACACTGAGAACTAGCCCTTACGCGATACAATCAGAATGCTCTTGGTCCTCCCGACTGGTTACGGTTTCAAGGCCGATTGCGCTGTCCTCTACCTAATGGTTATATAATAAGCAATTCAATACAATGGCCAGGAAAATATAGAGAACAAGTAAATATATTAAAAGGAATAAAAAAACTCGACTGCCGTTACAGAATAGATTATTGTATTTATAATTATTTTTAATACCGTTTTGTTATGAAACATTTGTGGTTTATAGATTTATTCATATATATATATATATATATATATATATATATATATATATATATATATATATATATATATATATATATATATATATATATATATATATATATATATATATATATATATATATATATATATATATATATATATATATATATATATATATATATATATATATATATATATATATATATATATATATATATATATATATATATATATATATATATATATATATATATATATATATATATATATATATATATATATATATATATATATATATATATATATATATATATATATATATATATATATATATATATATATATATATATATATATATATATATATATATATATATATATATATATATATATATATATATATATATATATATATATATATATACATGTATATTTCCAGAATGTACTCAATCAGACCATTCATTTGACACTAAACACGGTATATTTATGTTAATTTATTGACATTTGAACATTTAGACAACTACTTACTTAATATTTAAAGTGTTAATGTACTCTACGACACTCGGAATGACATAACGATTCTAATAATATTACGAACTTCTAAATTGGTTCAGACGTTTAGAAGTTATGGTGGAGTAAAGAAACGTAAAACATACATATATGAACCCTGAACATATTACACTCCTTTTTTGTTGGGAAGTCGTGTAAAAAGCAACGAATTAGATACCTACCGAAGCGGATTGATGAGCAAATCAATTGCTCACGGGAATTTAAAGTCCGCAAAGAATTACCCTTGAGATGTGGACTGAGTATCGCCACATGCTGAATATGCTATAGCGTGAAAAAGATACAAACTAAAAATAAAATGAAAATAGGAGTAATCTAGCTCAAATCAGACACAGCTGGAGTTATGGAATAGATGGTTATAATACTTTTTAGCATAATAATAATAAAGCAATCAAAATTTATATAATAACGAAATAGAAATTGAGAAAATTTCATTAAATTCAAAATGTCAAAACGTTAAAATTATACAATAACAATTTTAATAAACGTGGTTCACCACATGGCAATACAGTAAAGAATTTTTAAAATAAAAAAAAAATATCAGAATGGCGAGGAAATAAAATTTTATAGAATTATAATACACGAATGTCGTTAAATTTGTTTCTTTATTCCATTTTTCCCGAAATTATTTATGATTAGTTTTATTGTGTCATCTTTACAAATTAACATCCTTCCAGAATTTACACAAAAAAATATATATATATTCCCCGACCAATGCCTTCGCACGACCTAGGAGAAACTTCGTTCTCTAGGTTTTGTTTTCCAAAACATATACAGGGTTGTATAAAATCAGAGACTATCGCGGTTGTTTGACATTATAAATAAGATAAAAAACGATTTTACCGCGTGAAGTTTGTAACACCCGACGTTCCGGCGAAGTTGCAGCTGCCGTTGTCTAGGGTAGACTGGGGGATAGGGTTTTTTATCGTTTTTAATGTTATTTATAATATACAGGGCTAGTTTTTATCGGTGATCACCAGACAAGTGGGTGACTACACTATCGTTTCCGATACCTCTCAGGTACTCTACAAAAAGCCATTTCAGTGGTGCTTACTACCATGAAACTTCTTTGTACATGTTTTGATAGATTCTTGGTAATTACTTTTTTATAACATCAAAAATAAATAGTTTTCTATTGCTCCTACAGAACAATGTGTCCTTTGGCTATTGAATTCATAGTATCAATATCAAGCCCCACTAGCCCCAACATTTTTATATACATGTATATATTATATATATTTTAACTGTCAAAAGTTACCGACAAGGCATTTAAATTCAACGTACGTATGTCCATGATCTAAAGCGTAAAGCTTACTTTGACATCATTTTGATTTAAAAAAATCAGTTTTGACAATCAATTCGCAACATAACCCACTCCCCGCACTCCCGCGAGTTTGCTGCGCATACGTTTAAACCGTATTTTGCGCTCTGTTAAAGTAGCCCCAAACTGTTAAAGTTACCCCTTAAAGTCAAACTAACCCCACCTCGTTTATCGGTACCGTATCTGGTATGCCTTGCCCTCTAACAATATATCGCAGGAGGTCGATGACTGCAATAACGCTCTGGTTATTCATTATTATGACTTTCAAGTCATTTGGAAAATGCATATGTTAAAATTAAAAATACTTTCCTTAAAATGGTTTTGCTTCTCCCGACCATTGTTTGCCTGGTTATTGTTATCCATTTAAGCGTTAATTTAGCTGACATATTTCTTTGCATTTGACATCGGTTGCATGACATTGTCATTTCCTCTCTCTGTCTATTCCTGCCGCCATAAGTAACTCCAAGTAACTTTCGTTACCGCTATGCTATCGTGATTTTCATGCAGTAGTTTCAGCATGTGTTTTTTGCATCATTTTGTGTACTATCACTCTATTTCCCAAAAAAAATGATTTGCGATACAAGGATATCCTTGTATCGCAAGGTATTTTTTATATTAGTACATTATATTAGTATGTATAGATATGTACATAAAGATTAAAAAGTAGTATAAATCTCAATTTTTATTATTTTTTTATTCAGAAACCGAATCCCAAAACCTCAGCATTATGCTTATTTGATTTTGTCACCCGACTGGGACGGACTAGCCCGTTTTTTACAGGGATTTAATATTACAAATATTACATAATATTTAATATTATGTCAACATTTTAGAAAATGCTCATAAAACTAAATTGCCTTAAAATTTGGTAATCAATAAAAAAACGCAATTTCATTATAAATTCCACATTCAATAGAAAATAACATTTTGTAGAGTGTGACAAATAGATGAATGATGACTATTTTACATTACGATATTGAATATCGAACATTACGATGATTACTATCATATATAACGATTGACATTATCGTAGATCTCGAAAATATTCATACTACTTTACCGACGTGAAGATTGTTACGTGGATACAAAACGAAAACAACTCACGAGTTACCAGCTTTGGCGTTAGAGTCGAGTGTGTATCAGAGAGTAGGCCTCTCGCCAGCGCCCCATATGGTCGCGCCGTTCGATTCCTGATCTGCGAGAGAGTTGACGGAAGACAGTAGCCGTTTGAAAGGTCGTTTGTGGGAGCGGTCGGTGCGGCGCTCGAAGCGGTCGGGCCTTCTGCGGCTGACCGAGATCTCGCCGAGATATCAACACTTTTTCTGGCGCACGATGCGCCGCAGACAGTTGCAGCACATCCGTTACTAGACGAGGTGAGGAATCTTTGCCGCGGGGCTCCAGCCAGTTTCTATTTCTCTACGATGCTCTGAGTACGCAAACAGAGGCTGCAGTCGCTGAGATATTCAAACTTCAAAGTCATTAGAGTCATTAGGAGTCAGTAAATTATAATTTAGCCATACTTTGATTATAGATAGTCCGTTTTCGGTTTAATTGTACACATCGTCCCAGGATTCTCCTTTGAATACAATAACCGTATCGCCTGCAAAGGAGATAGCTTCTCCTCCCTCAAAGGTCATGTTAGTAAGGCCATTAATGTAGATGAGGAATAAGATTGGCCCTAATATACTAACTTGCGGTACACCGTACTTAACATGTGCTTCCGAGCTGACCGTCTCACCAACTTTTGTTATTTGTATTCTCTCAATAAGGTAATTTTGGAACAATTTAAATGGTAAGCCACGCACTCCAATATTTCGGAGTTTACTCAATAGTATACAATGTGACACGGTGTCGAAGGCCTTGACCAGATCCAATAATACCGCAATGCATTTTTCTCCACTATCTAAGGCATTAACAATGGAAGTAGTTAGGGATAGGAATGCATCCTGAGCACCTCGTCTGGATCTGAAACTTTTTGGTTTCCAAAAAACTAACCAAACGTTTCTTTGCAGTTTCAATTATTTTTGAGACAGAATTTAAGAGGCTGATAGGTCGATAACAACTGACGTCCTCTCTATCACCACCCTTGTAAATTGTATATATGACAGATTTTTTAAGGTGATTAGGAAATACACCAGTGCTTATACTAAGGTTAGTTATATGTGCTAAAGGGGATGCTAGGTGGAACATGTTTTGCTTTAAAATTTTCACCGAGATTTGACCAGTACCTGTTGTGTTCGTATCTTTTAGGTCACTTGAAACTCTGCATATTTCGCCAGGATCTGTGGGGGAAAAGTACAGTGATTCGGAATTGCAACTTCTTGTATCTTTTAATTTTGCTAAATCGGTTTCAGTTGTTTGCAGAGTCCGGATTGTTTTTTTTCTGCTAGTAGAGATTTCTTGAAGACTCCGTCCAACATACCCACAACAAAAAAGTAATTTCTATAGAATCGAAACCGCAAATACGCTCAAATATACACGAGGCAACTGCAATAGAATTCAAACTAAATTCGACATTTTATGCACAGTCAACCTATGACTAATGCCATTTCTTCTGATCGATACGAATTGACACAGTTACTCGCCCCCACCGGTAGATATTGCATCATTACATACCATATAAAAAGCAGTACATTCGACACATATGTTATCATTCCCTGGCGGACAGTAACCGCTCATCTACAAGTAGGTACTCGCGCTCTTCATTATCTTCGAGTCAACAAATCACGCATAGTATACGCGACTATCATTATCTTCGAATCTATCGCGGCGCCTCACACTTCGGACACACAACCACGACATCACCTCGAGCCCACACTACCTACACACCGGCGAAATATCAATCAAGGCGTTACGAACTGGCAAACGATCACAGACCTTCTGAATAAATACTTTAACTTCAACTACAACGACTTTCAATAACGGAGAAAACTTCTTGATGAGAACCACCCTTCACTCACGAATAATTGGAGTCTAGTGAAGGGTGGCCACTCTCACAAATCCTACATTTGCATAGTGGTTATTTACGTAGTCAGCAATCCATTGCCTATTCAAGGAGGTGTTTGTCACTATTATGCCGTTTATTTTCAGGTAGGTAATATTTTTATCATCTATATGCAACTAGAATGCAACTATCTATTTCTAGCATTGCAAATCACAGAAGAGGTTGGAATATCAGTAATGACAATCTGGACGATTTTCTTTATTTTTGAGGGAATAAGTTTAAGAAATTACGCACTAAAAATATGTGGGACCCCACACGGTACAAGAGCACTTCATTTAGATTTACGACAGCGAGCGGAGCTGGCCAGGAAGTGTAAGGTTTCTTTTCATATCTTTCACAAAGGACATTTCAAGTGGACGACAAGGGCAGGCGAGCGGCCGAGAAAAAAACGGCCAGGCAAGGGAGTCGTGCAGTCGTAAATTTAATGGACGTCAGGCCGCTAAATACGGATATAAAAAATAATCTTATGATAATTGTGAAATAAAGTCAAGTATAAATATCAACATCATTTACAATAACAATACTCTCGAATGCAGCAATCTAGGAAAACGACTAACTTCTTTATAGTTAAGTTACAGTAAAGTTTCATATATGTAAATCATAAATAATATTAAAATAGGTAAAATGGCGTGAGAGTCGCGGGCGAAATAATGTAATAACGATCAAATGTGTGTCGCACGTGACTCTCGATCACTAATTAGACTTAAGTAGAGTAATTAAGGGCGAATGTAAATAAGACTCAAAACGAGACGTACGGATGCCGCCATTAGGGGATGCGGTTTGTTGATTTAAATAGCCAATAGGCGAGTAACTGGCACTCGCAAAAGGGGACGTACGAATCTCTGACCAATCAACAAGAAGAGCTTATTTGAAAGCTTTGACGTCCATTTTGAAATTAGGCCAGTCAGTCTCAAAAGAATCTTTGACTCCGGCAGATGTCAGTTGCCGAATCGGCGCGTAGATTGAAAGATATCGCCCTCATAGTTTAGGACGCGTCGGATGTGCATAATAATTGCACATTTGCATAGTAATTGCAACTCGCGAGTTGCAATTGCGAGTTGCGAGTTGCGAATATTGTGAATTGTGTCGTGTAAAGAGGACTTGCTGAAAATAAAAACCGCATTAATAACATTCTCTATATTTACTGAACCGTTCCTTCTTAAGTTCTGTGGAATTATTCTTCGGGAACGACTAAATCCAGACAGCCTGCCGAGAGCTGTGTATACGCCAAGAAAACCCTATGGAGCAGCTGACGACGTGAGTAAAATTAAAAATTAACCACATACAGTCTACTACCACACCGCGTCGTACGCGGCAGCTTTGGCTTCCGCGATTAAGGTCCTGGACCCTGCGTTCGATTCGACGAGTTCGTCGGCCCTGAAGCAGGTTTCGTCCACAATCATTTCCAAAATCATTTATACCTATAATAATAATTATGCCTCCTCCTATACTTATGTATGTATATATTTTATTGTGTTTTAAGTGGGTGTACAATGTCTCTTCGCACAACAAGCTACTGGAAAGTGAAATCAAAGCATCAAGTAGGCGGTAACCAGATCTTTCAATAATATAATACGCTTCTTATGAAGCATTTTCATTTCCGTCTCAACGCTATGGTTGATTGTATATTGTTGTACTGTGCACTTTGATTGTTGTAATCAGGCTTTGGTTAGTCAATGCGTGATATTTCGGAAGCACACTTTGGAGCTGTCATTTGCAACGGTCAAACTCGACACCACGGACTTTTATAACGACATAGATCGTTCTTTCAGCTGTGAGGCGATTACACACACAGTCCACAGTCTAGCTCCGCCAACGTGCACGTAGGAAGCCGACGCCTTTCTGCGAGACACTGGAATGTAAACCCAGCGGGCAAACCTCATGGTTTTACTACCAGATTTGGCTAGATTTCTCTGTCCCCCAGTCTGGTCACAGCTTCGAGGTCGCTTAAGCGGCCTGACGTAAGCGGTTATTCAGTTTCGATATGTTGCGGACCGCGACGCCCTTCGCCCGCCATGATCACTTGGGATCGGGTGGCCGACGAATCGATTCAAGGGTTGAAAACGATTCAAGGGTGGATAACTACCATCCGCTGTCATAGCAAACTTACATCTCCAGACCCCTCTGGTTATTTGCCAGCTGGGTATTCAACACCTAGCAAACCGGATGGTGCATTAACTGCTCAGTTTCGCCCGATGTATTCCTCTGAATCCGCGATCTTCTGATCCTAACCGCCTCCGATTGCTAGATTACAGCCGTTGTAGAAGCTCACAGCGGCCGTGACAGGGTTAGCCCCTCTTCGAGGTGGCTACCAGATAGGAGTTGAACCGTGAGTTGGGCAGACCAGATGACATAGATTTTTAACTAACACCACCCAAGCTGCACGGAACCATTAGGAACCAAAGGCACACGGAGATTTGGTAGACACAATTTCGGAGGCATACGGAGAAAAATACCCCAAGTCTAGCCGCAGTTGTAAAACGGAAAGTGTCATACTAAACGTGGTACACTTTTTAATCTGTATTTTTCGCAGTCAAATAAAGGAAAAGTAATTGTAAACACTTCTGATATAACAGTAAAGCCATTGCACTGGATTTTATCACATCATTGTTTTGAAACAATGATGCAAACGATTTCAACATATCACTATGTTGGAAACGATTAATGATACCATTGCTGAGTGAAATTTTTGAGTCGTTATCTGAGCTACTTACCTGTGTAATTAAATCCTATGAATTGTTGTTTTTTTGTCATCATCATAATATTTGAAGTGTATTAGGTATATTACGTGTAAATGTCTTTGTAAAGTGCATATTTAAAGTTAATTCATAATATTTAAAGTGTATATTTATTATCGCAATGTAAAAAGTTTGTAACAAGCTTAACATCTACACTTTATGAAAAGTAGGTAATATCTACACTTTAACAAGGAATACAATTTATGTTATAAATTGATATACCCACGTCAAATTAGTCACGCTTATATGTGATGTGATGTGATATGGTTTATATGTGAGGACAAGCATTTTCATCATAGTAAAAATAGGACCAAACATGTTAAAAGGAAAAAAAAATAGTTTAAAAAAGGAATTATAAAAACAAAAAAGGATAGTTTAAGTAAAGTTAAAAAAAAACAACTGAATTTAAAATAACATAGTTTTAAAAAATGCATTTTAAAGTCAATTATATTTAAAACAAAAAAGAAAATGTAAATATTTAACAGAAAACACAAGAAATATAAATATTGAAATTTAAAGATAATAAAAGACACTAGACTAAAAGTTATAAAGTTTATGAGAATTCAAATAGTCTTAGAAAAAATATCATAGCCACAAAGAGGTAGTCAAATAGAGCTAGATCGATAAATTCCATAAATATCGTGTTTCGATATTCCAAATTCAGATATTGATATTAGAATATCTAATTTCCGATTCTCGTATTTTTATTTTTACATGTTTATATTTTTCGTACGAAATCAAATTTCCAAATGCGCACTTTTAGAAATAGTTTAGAACAGCAGACAAATACATTCCGAATACTGGACGAATTTCGAATACTGGGCGGAAATTTCGCATATGAAAATATGACATTCGGACATCGGACTGCGAGTTTGGAATAATGGAAATTTTAGGTTACGAATCTCGGAAATCGAACCTAGAATATCATTTTAAATGGCACTACGTCGAGTTGCTACATAATCGTAGTGGGTGACAAAGGTTGGGGCGGTCACGAAGGATGTATGTCGCGCCGGGCACGACGGGCACGGCGCGCGCGACGTCCGTTGTCGTGCACGCGTCATTACAGCGCCGTGCGCGCGACACACTAAATGACATAAATCAACGAACAATTGACTAACACCAATACAAGTCCGATCTATGGTCTAGCGGCCGTTATCAATACGAGCTTGAGCTGAGTCGCGATATGTATTGACATAAAAAGTAAATATGATTGATTACCACTAATGTGGTCTTTGTTGATAATTCCTATTCTGAATTATCAGCTGTGTCAGCTTTGGCTGCTTTAACTCAGTTTTGATCATTTTACTTTACAATATTTTTTTTATTATTTATGTATAAAGCAATTCACAAAAAAATACAATTTACAACTGCAAACATGAAATGAAATATTACCTATACCAAATTAATTAAACCACAGCAAGAAATTAAACTCTTATAAGATGATGTTTATTGTCCAATGTCGCCCAACTAAGCAGAGTTTGTGCTTGGGCGGACATTTTATAAACCCAGAGTACATTAATTAATATAAAAGAGTTATAAAAACAAAATCACAAATAAAAAAGCTTAATTTTTCAAAGTACGGAATACGTGAAATTATCCAAAACATGATACATAGTTAATAAATAATCAGTTTAAATAATCATAATCAAATAATAATAAAATGCAAAATATGTATTTTTAAAAAATACCCAAAAATAAATAAAATAAAATGATAAAAACATTAATAATCATATTCATCAGAGACTCATAAACATAATCATATAATCAGTCACAAAAATAATTAAAAAGTTAAATAACAATTAAAAACAGTTACAATATTCGTAATCGTCATAGTTGTAAAAAAATATTCAACAACAAATACTCAGTTAAATATTTTAAATTATTTTTTTGTCTATAAGAGAGTTACCATCACTTAGCAGCCACTTCTTTAACTCTTTTTTGAAGAATTGCTGACTAGGTGTCTCTTTATATTGTTTGATTATTTAGTACTATTGTCCACATGAAAATTCTACGAAATTATTTAAAAATTTTGATTGAAAATATTGGAAAATGTTGTTTCCTCTATATAACCTAGAAAATCTGCGCTTGGATGTTCAACGTTCATACCTTGCAATACCGACGTTCATACCTTATACCTTAATAGTTATATTTTTCAATATTATACTTGTTATTTTTGTTAGTTTTTGACAACCAAGTGTAGGAATTCCTATCCAACTGGTTTGAAATTAAAAAAATAAAACAAAAATAAAAATTTGAAAACATATACAAATAGGGAGAATGTTATAAATTTTTGGCCCAATGAAGGAGAAATTTCTTTGACCTAAAGTTGTTCTCATGAGAGGCAATCTTCAGCTGCTCTCCTGGTTGCTAATGTTTGTTGCGATTTTGCTGGTTTTCGTACGGAGATGAATTAAAATATTTATGTACGTAAATGAATTAAATATCCTTTTACAAAGAATGTATACCATTGGTCTTTCCAAAATATTATGTCATAACTACCTGAGCTTCCTGATCTTCAGAAAGCTCACAACATTTTATTTTATTTATTTAGAGTAGGTATTACAAAATTTAACTAGTACATTTTACCATGTCACACTGCATGTAAATGAGGCAATAGCAGAAAACTGATTCTTATTGTGACTGAGACATGGTTATGACCGAAAGTCGCCTAACTAGGCCTGAGCCTGTTCTAAGGCAGACTTGAGCAATTTTCTTTGTGCATTATGATTACTATTTATTAACAATGCATATATTTCTAGACACAATCAAATAAAACTAATTATTAAAATAGTCTACAAAAAATTAAATTAAAAATAGAAAATTCAAATCTTTTTAAAATAAAAATAAAATAAAATAAAACTAAATCTAATCCAAATAATAACATTATTATAAATCTAATCCAAATAAAACAAAATTAACATTAGAATAGTCAGAATTAATAAAAATGCAAATTGATTGTCACTTTTTAAAATATCAATTGCTTAATAGAAATGAAAAATTTTAGAATGATATAATTTCGTATTTTTGTCAATTTATAAAAATGGAAAGTATCTCAATATTTAATGTTAAAATTATGTAAATTAAATTAAATTAAATTAAAACTAATTAAACTAGTGCTAAATAATAATAATAATAATCATCAGAAATATAAATATATAAACTTAAATCAAACAAATAATCGTAAAATATAATTAAAATGGAATTGTAATCAAATACGTAATTAAATTAAATGAAATAAAATAATGAATAGGTACAAATTGTTGAAAAATTAAAATATCAAAAAAAAAACGTATGTTTAAATATTCTTATCGCAATTATTAACTAAATAATTATCTTTAATTCATTCTGAATGTGTTGATTTTCCTCTTTTAAAAACCATGCTGTCAATAGTTTTTTAAAATGTTTCCCATTTTCTTCAGTTTTAATGTTTTCCGGAAGGGCGTTGAAAAATCTTGAGGCACAAAATCGAAATGATCGTTGTCCAAACGTGGTTTTCATTTTGGGTATCATTACATTCCCATTACAGGAGTTTCTAATATTGATTATTTTTTGGGTAGCGATCAATTTTGTATTAAATTTTAAGTTTATACATTAAACTGATTATAAAATTCTCTTTAGACTATTTCCTTTTAAATAAGTCTAGCACGTTTTAATCAAATTAAGTCAAGTTAAATCTATACTCTTATATATTAAATCTATAAAAATAATCAAGTTAAATCTATCCGAGCTCGATTATGTACGCCTTGAATGCATCTGAAAGGTTATCAGGTGGGTTGTCAGGTGTATGGCATATCAGGTTTTTCAGGTAAATGTTTAACAGTATGTGACATCAGAATTTAGGAAGGGGTATCAAATTTTAATAGAAATATGTAGTACACAGTCGAATGCACGATTCAAGTCGCGAAATTTGTGGTTGGCGTATAGTACCTTGTTAAGTAATTATATAGTAGATTAAAACATATTATATATGAGGCTTGTTGATTAGGCTCGATTATTAATTAGTATAGTATATAATATAATTTGTATATTGACCGATGGTTTCCTACTTTTCAGTATCACCTCCAAATTGCTGGCCGTCTTGTTCAGGAGCACCACTGCAAAATGTGTATATTTAGGTATGTACTCACTTGCATGTCCATTGACTTTGGACGTCTTCAGGTGCGCATGGTTCCCGTGACCGTTGTTGGAGTAGCCGTTCTGCGCGTAGTAGTGTCCGTGGCCGTGGCCGTTCAACGCGTGACCGTGGCCGTTGATCGCATGGCCGTGGCCGTTCATGGCGTGGCCGTTGCCGTTGACCGCGTGGGTGGGTCCCACGGAGGGCCTGGGGCGCGGCGGCTGCAGGGCGATCGGCCCCATGGGCGGCTGCAGGCCCTGTAGACCCATGGCGCCGCCCGCCTGCGGCCCGCCCTGCGGTTGCGTGCGCATGAATTTCTTCATCGCCGCCGGAGCATCATTCCCGTACTTTAACCGCACGGTAGAGCATCTTTCGGGGCGCGAAACGGGTGCACTGTACACTTCACATTATTAATGCTGACCTGCGAAACAAAAGAAAAGCCAGCTATAAACAAAATAATAAAAGCCTACCTACTGAATGTATTGCAAAAGAGAGTCAAAACCTAATTGATACAAATCCTAAGAAATAAACAAAATGTAAGGTTTTGAAATCGTGATAATATTATAATTTTCTATACCCTTCATTATCGTAATTACAATCTTTACAGCTAATCAAACTTAAAATGTCGGTTAAAAATAACTATTAAAAAAACCAGTAAAATATTTTTTGGGTCGATTTCATAGCCACGCCACGTTTGTTAGATTACGTATTTTCTCGCTAATTTACTATATTTTCTTCATTCTTCTTCAGAATTTAGCAATTCTGGCAAAATTTCAGGTGGCCGCCTTGGATTCGTCTATGTAAACATTAATTATATAAACTTCCATTTAACTTCTACGTAACGTAATGTCGAAACCGGTACTAAAAGTTGTCTATTATAAAAAATTATTATATTGTACGCGCTTGCACACAGCATTACATCATATGGGATTCTTGGTTGGGGCGGTGCAGTATTATCACACCTCGATCCACTTATTAAAGCTCAGAAGGCGCTGTTAAGAGTTGTCAACAAAAAACCGTTGAGATACCCGTCTGAGCAACTTTTTCGTGAGTTCTCTGTTCTTGACGTACGGCAAACATTTGCTAAAACGATAATGCTCTATTATCACAAACATAAAGAATTGCACCAGCAAACAACCCATAAAATTATAACACGAGCGATAACTAATAGTAACTACATAGTGCCCAAACTGAATAGTACCCATGCACAGAGACATTTTCTCTACTTGGCACCGTCGTTGTTCAATAAAACTAAGGATATACCCGGCATTTATACTCAAGGTATAAATATAAAAATAAATATAAACAAAAAAGACTAACCCACTGGTTGATCACTTAGGGAAGGAAAGAAACTGAAAAACTAATTTGCTTTATTCCTAACTAACTTACCATTCCTAACACATTATTATTCACCTACCATATATTTATGATTGGCATGCTTTTTGTTCTTCATAGTATTATTATTACATACCTTTTAAGATTATTTGAAATTTTATTTTTTACTAAAATTTTAGTTTACTTAATTTTATTTTTCACGGCATTCTTCAGCGTATTACTTTTTTATTTAGCATTAGGCAGTACCTAATTATACGAATCTGAGCCTACCTTAGTTCGGACGTCTCGTGCGATCCAGTTAGGTTAGGTTTAATTTATTTGTAACTGATATTATGATTTTTTGTAAAATAAAAAATTTGAATTAAAAAAAAAAAAAAAAAACATTGTATTAGATCGCTCAACTCTATAGTGGGAATTGGCAACTATTCTAAAAAAGCAAAATGCAAGTGTCGCTGATAGCATTGACGGCCAAACTAATCATGATAATATTATAATCGTCTATAAGCGTCATTATCATAGTTACAATCTTTACACGTAATCGAAGTTAAAATGTCGGTTTATAAATATTTAAAAAAAAACGAAAAAAATATTTCTCCGGATCGATTTCATAGCCACGTTTGTTAGGTTGGTTATTTTACCAATTTTCGATTTTTTGTTGTATTTTTCACAATTTAGCAATTCTGACGCAATTTGATATGGCTGATCATAATGGTCTTCTTGAATTCATCTGTGGAAGCATAAATTATATATGGCATTAGGTTTCTCTACTCTATGTACAATTTGGCAAACAATCTGAAACGGCGAAATGCAGGTGTCGATGACAGCATTGAAAACCTAACTGCAATTTATTTGGCCATCTATAATATCATTGATAACGAATGGTTTTTTACACCTATGACTGATTGATTATTAAACCCAACAAATTAACCAAAGTTAAAAAATTAAATTCTATTATTAGTGCTATCTATCGCATTTTATATAGGCTGATACATCACATAAATAATAAGAGATAGAATGCCATCTATTAGTCTATCTGAAAAGTTAAGTGCGTAATTATTACGTATTAAAACCCGTATACCAAACTAAAAATTGACATCTTTATGTAATTAATATTAAAATGATAAAAGCTATGATTGAAAATTTTATTTCTTATTATATTATTACTTTATACCTTATAGGCGTGTTTAGAGTTTCATTTACAGTGCACAGCCATACTGTTATACTGGGGAAGTTGCCATATTGAACATAATAATAAAAGATTCATATTTTTTTGAACTATGAGTGCCATTTACAAGTTACGTTTTGTTGTAAAATCATGGTTGCCAAATTGTAGTACAACGTTAATGACCTAATACACTATATAGTCGATGGTGAAAGCAAGCAATTGTGTATTTAGCAAAATATTAGGTTTAATCTTTATAAGCCTTGATACAACAAGAAAAATTGTTTTGATAACGTTAATTAGAAGATAATCAACCTAGTGCAAGTTTTTCAGCATCATTATTTTAGTGATAATATAAATCATTTTAATTATTCTGTTCTGCAATAACGTGTTTGGTAATATAAGTAGTACGCTTTAATAATAAAGACCATTTTAGAATATTTGGATTTCGCAAGTATTTTATTAACGTTTTTTTTGGTCGAGTAAGTATTTTGCTTTTAAACATCTAGGTACGCTTAGGGGCTCTCTAGACGATCAAGCATGCTTGTCAACATCGCGTCGCGGTTTGGGAAGGGATCGTAAACCGCAGGAAATATGCATTTCTTTTTTTAATATTAACCAAAAATGCCTAATTTTGTAGTTTTATACCAGGGAGTCACGTTAATTAGATGCTTGACAAGCATGCTTGATCGTCTAGAGAGCCCCAGAAATAACATCAATAGCCTTATAAACCATGTTGATTATTCAAAAGTCTATTTAATTCGTCAAGCTAGACGAAGCTTCAAATGGTTTAGATTTTTTTTTCTATTTCTCGCAATGGTTCCCATTACGGTTTATAACGGAGTTATTGCGAGAATTATCCAAACGCACTAATTTCACGGCGATTATCGCATTTCGGCTTTAAATGAAATCGATTCTTAAGGAGTAAATTCCAAAACAATTTGCTTATTGCTATAACTTATTTATTTATTTATTTATTTGCAGCTGTTATAAAAAACATATACAAAAAAAAACAAGAACACACAGATTAAAAATTAAAACTATAAATAGACAAAGACTATGAAATAAAGCTACAAACGCTGCGAATTAGGGGTATCCTCAGGATATCTCTTATCCTGGCTTTCAGGACACACCTATTATAATAACTTGTATACCTTTGTATAACTTATATAAAAATAAAATGAATATGAATATCAAAATGCAACCGAATGTAGTATTGCGTAATAATATGTGGATTTTGTTGACATTGTAACTTGAACATCTTGAAGCAACAAAAAAGACACAAATTATAAGACGTGAATAGCATTAGCCATATAATAGACCGTGTATAAAACCGTGAGAAAATAGCATCGTTAAAGGCTTGTTTCGCTCTGACAATAGCCAATGATTTGACGTTGTACTGCCTCCTGCCTCATCAGAAATAGGAGATACAAAAACGAAACCAATTGACCGAAATATTCTAATGGCGTACAATAGCGTATTAGCCGCTCTAAATCGGCGCGTCCGTTTTTATCTCGTACTCATCTAAATAAGCATTCTAAGGCCGACTGTATTAAACGTGTCATTGTATAAACTATCAAATTCTAGCTTAGACGGCACTATTCATTTTTTGATGATTACTTCCTCTATGATTTTACTGCCTGATTACCATAAGAAATGGCGTTTTTGGCAAATGCTACGCTGGTATGATATTTGGATCGTGATCCAGGATCATGATATTTACCGAGCGTGTAGTACCTACGTAAAATAAGTAATACGTATCACGGATCGTGATACATATCACGTGATTTTTAGGAATTTAGAAATCCAAGTTCTGGGATCAAGCAGAGCAAGATGAGACGGCTTCCGCTGCACCTCAAACTAGCGACCAAAAATATTTAAATATGTACAAAACGCCGTTCATGCAGTTAGACTATGGAACCGGCTCCAGTTAGGGCGACATGAGACCTCAGAAAAATATCCGAAGTGGGCGGATACGCGAAAAAATAGGCGGAGTCAATTTTGTAGGGTTTGACCAATAAAAATCCAGCGTTGACGAAGCGTCAAGCGCGATTCCACGTCCGCTAGCGCCGGGAACCAGACGCACACTAACTGGTCAATCGCAGCAGCGCTAGCACAGAAAAACTATCTTCACGCAGTGGTGGTATAAGGGTGTTAATAGTATTCAGTATTCAATTTATTCATTCAGAATATACAATAAAAGCATGACTTTAAAGCTAATTATCGCACATTAGAATTCGTCTGTTTATATGTAGATATAAAACTATTAAAGCATAAATATTAATTCGATAATAGGGTTGACTAAAGTCGGCTTTACACGGCAGACAAAAAAAATAAAAAATAGTAATAGAGCTGAATCCATGCACATGAGTATACATATAAAATAGATAATTATAAGAATATTAATAGTCATCAAGCAGTTTATACAAAAAAAATAATCACACAATAGGAAGTATCAAAACAAAATTAGAAAAAACAACGTATGTATATGGCATGTATAATGACGTATATATAATAAAATGGCAAAGCATATTTAACGTAACTCTCGTAATTTAACATTGAGAATAAAAAACGATTCTTTATCAATGTTATTATAGATGACCAAATAAATTGCTATTCGTTTGGCCATCAAAGCTATCAGCGCCACCTGCATTTCGCCGTTTCCAAAGAGCTGCAAAAATCGTGCTATGGAGTTGATCAATCTAATACCTTACACCATATTATCAATGATAATATTTTTATCAACTAACTATTCATTAATATGCGGAGTGAGTTTTAATTAACTAACTTTTTTTCAGAATTCACTAAACTTATTTCTAAAATTTTTAATTTTTGTTTTGATAATTTTTATGTTTTTATTATTTTATTCCAGACAATATTTGATCTATTTTTTACCATTTCATTGTTTAATTGTTTTTCAGAATTCACTGTAAACTTATTTCTAAAATTTTTAATTTTTGTTTTGATAATTTTTAAGAATATTAATTTTTGTACTGATAATTTTTGATAATTTTGATAATTTTGATAATTTTGTAAATCATGAGATACGGCACATACGCAATTATAAATTAAGCATGCGGAGTACGCATATAATATTATACCCTAATTAGAAACAAAGTAAAAATGTTAGCGATAGCCATGTAATATTAGAGTATTGTTTGTGTACCTTTTATAATAAATAAAAAAAAAAAAAAAATCCTTGAAAGGGGTGGGTGAATCAGTACGAGCAGATAACAAATTTTGATTGAAAATTGTAGGAAAATAAAAATAAATCTTTTTTTTTTTTTTGTATAAAAAGCGCTGAGCTGTAAAAGTATATCGTTAAATCGTTTCTTAGCGATATTTTACCTACCGATAGATGGCGCAACGCGCTCAAACGCTTGTCAAACTTTTAGTTCTTCAAATTTGTAAATTAAAAAAAAAAACAAAAATATTTTTTTATTAGAAAGAATATATTTTTTTACTTTTTTCAAAAAAAAAATAAAAGTTGTTCGGTTGCTCGTACTGGGTCACCTTCTTGAAGGATTCCGATTAATAAAAACTCGCTCCGTATATTTTTTCCCATATTTTATAATACTTACTTTTTTCCCATATTATTTCCTGTGTAATCAAAGTTTTACATAAAAAATGCAGAAACCCGATTGGCTAGAGACTGTTTCCTTAATGCACACATAGCAACACCTTCTAACGTTTCAAATGAAAGCAGTCTTATTCGCAATCTATTCGTCTCATCTGCCAAATGATCTCCTTGACAATAACATTACCACCTGTCGCCTATTGTAATAATTCCCACAAAAACTGGAATCAACATAATATGCGTTCCGCTTTTTATCACAATTTATAGCATTGTAGCGGTGCATTTAGTGGCCTATTTCTCACCCTTCCAACAAAAGCCACTCTCCCCCGTTTGCCGAATTCTTAATGAGATCAATTAAAACTTTTCACCAGGTGAGCAACAATAAGAAATTAATTTAAAACTCATTAAGCTCGCCGCACGAACAAAACATTCGAGCCGTTCGACTTAATTAAATGAATGCACTTAATGTACTATTAAATTAATGTAAGTAACGAAAGAACGGTGTTTTAAAAGCGTTCGGTTAATGATGATGGTACAAGAGGATATACATATATTGTCGTTGCGAATTCCATAACTTGAATATATTCGCAAAAACATACAGAGAAAACAGAGTATTTCTTTCCATCACAAGTGCGACCAACTGCTCGTGGATTCTGATAAAAGAGGATACTTCCAGCCGGTATCATGAGCCCCTAAATCGAGTGATGGCATGATATCGTTAAAAAATAAATAATAGGAGTGGGTGGATGAATTATGCGTCCTCAGACTGGAGTGCTCCCGAGACGATAAGCCGAATAATCTAAAGCAGAGCTATCCAACTGCAAGTGCCCCAAGGGCCGCTTTTAAAAAAATGCGGTTTATAGGGCCGCATTATAATACTTCGTATGCAATTTTATTAGTGAGTTTTAATAGGTATGGTTTAAAAAAACGCGTTTGTATTATTATTTTAATTTATTTAAAAAATATCAAATTACAAAAAAAATAGTGGGGTATTTTTGGATACATATCTGTTCCACCCGTCGCAATTGTTTGATGCAATACTAAGACTGTTTCGATGCCGACAGACTGGCAAAACTGGGCACACTGGAATGCTTGGTGGAGCCAGTTGTAGGGGTCCCCTTCGCTACAGGTAAGAAAATCATCAGGGACTGCTTGGAGCAGGAACATCGGGCATCCTGGAAACAGAGCCAGGGATGTCGCCAGATAAAATCCATGATGGAGCAACCACTACAAAATAAAACCAAGGCCCTACTTAACACGATCAAGAAGAACCTTAGAACCACTATCGGTCTCCTCAACGGACACACGACCCTTAAAGCATATCTATTCAACCTTGGCTTGACCGAGAGCAAGGACTGCCGAATATGTGGAACCTGAAGACAGCATACACATCTTTGGTTGCTGCCCAGGCTCGCCGCATAAAGACACATTTTACTGGGATGAGCCTTTCTCGAACCCAGCGATCTGCCCAACTTGAAGGTCAGTGATCTACTTGGACTGGTAAGAAGTACTGGGCTACTAGCTGACCACTGACCTAACCACATAGTGGGTTATAGATCTAGGAGATCTTATAGATCTATATATAGATCTTATATAGATCTTATAGATCTTATAGATCTTATAGATCACAAACGATCTTATAGATCTAGGAGACATCAAGGGCTGGAAACAAGCCCGTTTACTACTACAAGACTGTTTCGATTTTTTCGGCAATTTTTGTATCATTTAATTGTTTTGCCATTTTGATTGCACAATTTTAAATAAGTACTCCATCACTAAAAGGTTTCTTCGCTTTGACAATTTCCACTTCCACTTGTTAGCAGTGTCAAATTTAAAAAAAATGTTGTTTGATGTTTGAGTTTTTTTTAATCCTTTCTTGACTCTCCTGTATATATATAGCTGAAACGTTTTCTCGTGTAACGTAAGGTAATGTCATTCTATATTATATTCTTTGGGAAGCGATAGTACTCGCATACAAACATTGCACTGAAGTTTATTATTGCTGTTTGAATAAATAATAACATTGCACGAATAAATAATCTTATTCCCAACGGTCATTATAAACTCGATGTTCGTTAGTATTTTTTTTCTGTGAAGACATATTTCACTGAGTAAAGACTATTTCACATATTTCACTTCTTCTTCTTCTTCTTGCTTTATGGCAATCACCGATAGTCGGTGCTTTTCTGCCAAGTCGTTTTCGGAGGGCATCTAAGTTAGTTTGTTACATGCACAGTTAGGTACATGTATATGACGGCACAATACTGAAACAAGGGATACTAATTTATAGAAATGTAGGTACATATAGCATAAAACATGGTTATTGGGAATGACACAAACAAGGAGAGGGTGTGAAATAAGCTATTACACTATACCGAAATATTATTAAGGGAAATAAATGTACATATTACTTTATAAATTTTGGGAGAGTTGAGGGATAACAAGTGGAGAACACATAGAGGGAGTTGGATGTTATATTTTACAAGGTCTGGGATAAAACTCGGATAATTATTGAGGATGGGACAGTTAAAAAATAGATGGTCCAGCGTGCAATCTTCGTGTCCACAATCGCATTGCGGAGACGCGAGAACATTAATACGGTGGAGGTGCGATGGGGTGGAGCAATGTCCGATCCTCATGCGGCAGATTATCGAAATCTCTTTCCGACTAAATGGCTGGTGGTAGTACCATGACTTTGAAGGGATTTCGCCCTGGATAAGTGAGAACATATTTCACTTAAAAAGGTTTTAGAATTGGTGCGTACCCCACACTATTAAATAACATCTACGACTAAAATAAAAAAACCGTCAACGATTGACGTTTGATAACGCGGTGTTGCCCAGCCTATGTTTAAAGCTCAACCGGACTCCGTTTTCGCGTATAGCAACATTCCTAATCTGTCCAAAAACTTCTCTGCGACCTTCTATCCGTTGGCGTCACACGTTATTTTATTTGTATTTTTTGGTTAAGGCGACATGAGACCTCAGAAAAATATCTGAAATGGGCATACACGTGAAAAAATAGGCGGGGTCAATTTTGTAGGGTTTGACCAATAAAAATCCAGCATTGACGAAGCGTCAAGCGCAGATTCTACGTCCGCTCGCGCCGACTAATAAGCGCAAACTAAATGCTCTATCGCAGCGCTAGCACAGAATAACTATCTTTACGCAGTGGTAGTATACGAGCGTTATTGGCAAAGCATATTTAGCGTAACTCTCAGAGCGCTCTCACGTTTTAATTAATTGTAATTAATTTAGGGCCTAAATAAAAAATGTGGCTAAGTGCTGCCCTACAGCATTAACAAGTCAATATTATGAAATTATAATAAAACACACTCACCACTTACATTGTAGGAGTAAACGCGCCTGAAAGTTTTCGACGTCAGTTTAAAGCCTTAATGTCCAAGGCTATGAGCAACTTTTTGGGTTCAAATTTTAAATTGGTTCCTTATCGAGGGACTCGCTTAGAAACATTTTTAAATTAATGCTTATATTTTTCAAAAAACGAATAGGTAAAGAAAGCTGTGTGATGCTGAGGTATACATAGAGTATTCGTTGACTGAGACCGTAATGGCAATTAAGACCACATTAATTGGTTAACTAATTCAGTGATTTGTGTCCTACCATAGGCAATATTATAATATTTTAATTATTTTTCCAGTGGATGTTTTATATTTTTTCTCTGTATATCTACTATCGTTTTATATGGCTAAGTTAATAAAAGTATTTACCAGGGACAGACGCGAGTAGCTCATTATATTCGTGTTGTTAACTTGAAGGGGGCACCTGATTCAAATATTTCGATTCAAGCTGATTGCCTATTCAACATTCAGATGGCGCGATTCGATCGGGTCGAAGCTTTGCAGACCGTTAGAGCGCCTGCTGGAAAATACTAAGCGGCTAGAAGAATGTCAGAATTGGGCGTGTGATCATAGTACGCGTGATATCTTATTAGAATTTTAAATAAGTTCTCACCACTAGTACATAATTTATAACCACCACATTAATAATAACAATTATCTCTTTATTCGCACTTAAAAAAATAAATTAAAAAGGTGTGCTTATTGCCACATGGCAACACCTTACAACTATCTTAATCACAGTGCAGTGGTATATACGCGCATTGTGGAAATAAATACTAATAAGTTTGTCTGCATAAGATAGCATAAAATAAATAAAAGTAGGTAAAGCACGTTTTCAAAAATCCTATTTTTACTTTCAATTTATTTACAACTGCTAATGTAAAAAAGACGATTTACCAGGAGATATTAGTTATCTCTAAATTTTAATTTAAATTCATAGTGACAGCATATTTTAAAAATTTCTCAACAATAAATATTAATTATAATTATTAAATTTAGTGAATAAAGTGCAATTATGCAGTCTAGATTCACCTGCGGATGACACAGGATGCGTCCCGAATGTACTCGATCGCCGTTTGTATATCGGTTTAATTATAATGGGAAGCAAAAGTATATAGCAAAAGACCGAGTCGATGGCAGTATAACCATTCCCAACTGGACAACAGGTTGAAGAGGTCTCAGCGGCCTAAGGTCCTAAATAGACCTAAAATGTCTGGTGCAGAAGGTAACGGGAGACCACTGCACTATATATCCCTAGTAGTTAGCAAAGGAAAAGTCAAAAATAACCATGTCCCCGAGAGTTCGGCGGCCCTTTAATGGGTCAGGGGTGCTAAGAATCCCCGAGTGGAAAAATGGACCGGGATCACCAGTACGGAACAGCTTTTTCGGATGACGCAAGACCGACAAAAGTATTCAGAGCTAACGGCCAGCCTCCAGTAATAGAGAGGCACTTCGAGAAAAAGAAGAAGAATTAGTTATTTAACCGTTGGGGCGCCAAATAGGCCGATCGGCCTTTGGCGGTACTTGACAGATCCGCAGGTAGCCGTTTCGGCTAGACTTCTTATATTTTTTAAAAATATATAATACACATCACTAACAAGATTAAAAACAAGAGAGAATTCATAAAAAAACGATACTGTTATAATAGTATTTACGTACAAAATTGATCAAAAAAAGATGCAGCGCTAGTTTTAGGGGCGAAGGCTGGCTTTCGAAAGGTTAAACACGCATGCAAAATTTCAGCGACTCGGACCAGTGGTTTAAGCTCCACGCGTGGTGCAGATATACAGGTAGATATTTTTATTGCGAAATTACGTAATTAAATTATCTGTGTTTTGGTATTATTTAAATATTAATAATTATGTTGAAACCCGAAAGTAGTTTCGTCTTAATTGGCTCTTAAGAAATAAAGGCGATTTTAAGATCGAGAAATTGTCGAATTTGCCATATTATTATAAACAAAGCATATGATATCTAGTCCAAGCATATGATATCTAGGGGTTCCCTAGACGATCAATCGCATAAACTATAAAATTAGGCATTTTTGGTAAATATTTTTAAAATATATTTGCATTTTTCCTGCGATTTACGATCCCC
This sequence comes from Micropterix aruncella, assembly GCA_944548615.1. NCBI lineage: Eukaryota > Metazoa > Arthropoda > Insecta > Lepidoptera > Micropterigidae > Micropterix > Micropterix aruncella. Next base: position 5,841,057 of record OX155963.1, on the reverse strand, counting down.
TCCCAGCCCGCGACGCGATGCTTATCAAGCATGCTTGATCGTCTAGGTCGTTTCCAGGAAAAAAATCCAGAAGTAATTTTCTTAACGGTTTTAGATGCTGAATCCGATTTTTAACGTTGCGACGACCTCGCCAGAGGTGAACTGACTTCAGAAATCGCGAAAAACCGCAAAAATTTTGCATTACATTTAGTTTTTCGCTTATAATTCACGAATAAAGTATTTGTTGATAACGACTATTCAGTACAAAATGAGAGTAGATAAAATTTCCTACAATTCATATTTAGGTACAGACTTAATTCCTCCGGACTACCAAACCGCCGCTAAAGCGCGCTCAAAAATGGTCTTTTTATGCCACAAAGTCCATGGCGCGGCTCTACCGCACTACTACTTTCAAAATGCCATTTTCTGCGTTTTTCTCTAAGTGACAAAAACCATTTATGAGCACGCTATAGCGGCGGTTTTGTACATCGGAGGAATTAAGTCAATAGATTTGAATCGCTTTAAGTAGTCGTTATCAAAAAATGCTCTATTTGTGAATTATAAGCGATAAACAAAATGAAATGTAAAATTTTTGCGGATTTTCGCGATTTCTGAAGTTAGCCCACCTCTGGCGAGGTCGCAAAGGATTCATCATAAATCGAATTCAGCGTCCAAAAATAAATATAAAAACGTTGAGAAAAATACTTCACATTTTTTTCTGAGAAAACCCCCATATGCCTGGACTAATAAACATTAATCTCTAAGGGAAAAAAGTATTAATAACAGCTGACAGGTGCTTCGATATTATTTCTGTTTTGTAACAAATGCAACGCACACGATTAAAAGCGGTTTATGATCTTATAAAAATATACTGGCTCGTCGTAAACATTTTATTGTCTGCATCTGCATTTATCGTGATACTTTGTCGATTGTATGGCTCCATTCAATGTGTTATTCAATACGAATACAACAGGGAAAGCATATTCATATAACAATAATTTATTATAAAACTAGCTGACCCGTGCCCACTTCGTTAGGCGGTAAAACTTTTTACTTGTGATGAAATTATAAGTGTGGTTTGGTTAGTACTGAATGCTATGATTTATTTCCTGACTGCCACAAGAAGGGTTATATTTTTACTGCATATGTATGTATGTATTTGCATGCCAAATTGACTATATTACCGTTATTTGTGAGTGTCTTTTTGTGAGTGTCTTATTTGTGAGTGACTTATCTCTTTAACCATTTATGCAGTAAAGGTGAAATTATATGCAGTAAAAGGGAAAAGTCTTTTGTTTTAAACACTTGAGACGATTACTAATTTTAAAATGAATTCATATTTGTTGATAATATGACCAATAAACATGACCTAACGATTTAAATATTTTTTTTAATATAAAAAACTACTTTTTGTGACTTAAATATAAAATTTAGACATATGCTGTCACTGACTTTTTGTAGGCATTATCAAGCTCTACAACTTTTCTCTAGAACTTAAACGTATATCTCTCATCGCTAAGGCAGCGTTAGTTAGAAACGTTTTCGTTCGACCGTTTTTCCGACTTACTTTGGAAATCTGACTACCACGAAAAAGTCTTTTCATTTTTCGGATTAATATGACTCTCACAAATAACGTGGCTTTCTATAGGTAAAATAATTTTCCAAATCGGTTCAGTAGATCCAGAGATTACTTCCTACAACGTCACAAACTTATCTCTTTATAACATTAGTATAGATTATATATAGTGCGGCGTCAGCCTATGACTCTCACAAATAACGTGGCTTTCTATAGGTAAAATAATTTTCAAAATCGGTTCAGTAGATCCAGAGATTACTTCCTACAACGTCATAAACTTTATCTCTTTATAACATTAGTATAGATTATATATAGTGCGGCGTCAGCCAATCGACTGTGCACTCCAGCGAATAACCGGGGGATCTAGGAATGGTCTGATATGTTTTCTAAGAAGCGGGGGTGGTTGTTGACCTAATGTCAGATACTCTTGAAACGATCCGTTGGCCAACCGATCCCGTGTGAAACACTGGTAAAGGGCGCCACGGTCCGCAATAAATTCAAACTGAATCACCGCTAAACTAACAACAGATAGAGACCGCGCAAGCGATTTTGGGTCCGTGGCCAAACGGGAGGACGGAGAAAGCTGGCCAAATCTGGAAGTTAGGGCGCTAGGCTTCCCGCTTGGTTCACTTTCCAGTGCCTCACGATAAGGAGTTGGTCTCTTACCGGCGTGCTGGCGTAGCTAGACGGTGGACTGTGTCGTCCCTATGTCTCTGTTTCATACTATGGCTGAAATGATGGTCTAATGTCGTTATAACTTTCTAGGGTGGCGGGTTCGCCCATAGTAATTGACAACTTTAAAGTGTTGTGCCGAGGCGGGAGGGGGGAGGCTACGAGGGCAGCCCCAGTCATGCCATAACATAGGTAGCAGGGATATGCAATGTCTATTTGCTGTATGATCGACGTGGCATGTTTTCAATCCTTTTGTCGCGTCGGAAAACGGGGAAATAAACAGCAATTATGGACAATATCCCTTGCAAATTATTATGTTGGGTGTAATATCTCGTTGATGCCTCTTATTTATGGTTCGCTTCTCGGTCCCTTATTGCAGGAAGTGAATAGTTGAATGTTTATATCGCTGCGCGCTCTTGAAAGACAATCAGCGACGAGTCATTTAAACGATTCTTAAAAAGATTTACTGCTAATGAACTCGCTAAACTCACAGCTACTCATCGGGCAACGCACGATGCGTAAATATTTGTTTGCACTTTGGAGTAGGCATCATTAACATCCATTCATAAATTGTTTCGATTGACTGTCGCTCATTCAATAAGGAATAGCGTCAGACAAGTATCGTAAACGCCATTCAATCGATTCGTCAACACGCTAAACACCATTTTAACATCTGTTTTCAGAACCAGAAGCCTTGAACGGTATGCACCATACCGTACGAATGCACCATAGCATACGATAGACTAACCGCGCCGCCTGGGTTCGTCCGTTGGACGAGAGAGGGCGCTCATCGATTTTATTTATTAAGTAAATATTCAGATGAAATCAGTCCTTGTCTACTTGCCGGGAAAGTCATGGGGTGACACAAGCGTTTTTTATGATATCTAACTTTTAAATATTACTAGGTGGTACTAGGTGTTTACTAGTACTAGGTGGCGTCCAATGGCAAGTTGCCATTTTTGAAGCCGGGACTCGCAGATGCACGGAGAATCTGCAGAAAACAGCTTGAAAAAAAAATTGCCGCGTTCACAGTAATTTCCCTCCTCGCCGGTTGGTAGGTAAAGTAAGTGCAGTTTTTTAGTTTCTAGTAATATCGGTAAAAAGTTTCTAGTTTATAGTTTTTTATTGAATATTTAAACTGCGCATACAGTTAAGGCCCATCCTTTATAAAATTACATCATCATCATTAGCCGGTAGACGTCCACTGTTGGACATAGGCCCCCCTCATAGTATGCCACGACGAGCGGTCTTGAGTCGCCTCCATCCGTTCCACATCTCCTCCGTTCGTGGTCGCCATTCGAGAACCTTTTTTTCCTAACGATTGTCAGTTCTGCGAGCTATATACATGGATATATTAGCTAGATATGCCCTTAGATATAAATAGGTTGGATCTAAACCCTTTGCTCGTAAATCATGTGACAGAGAGCACAATAAATTAAACAGTATGCGAGAGAATAGCGCGCCAATAATATTCGCAGCAGCTCTCGCACCGGAAACGGTCGGCTGTCTGCCAGCGGACTGCTACCAAACTACTACTGGCCGGCTTTTAGTAGCGGTTTTGAAGTGGTTATTTTCGAGCACGAAAGGCCCATCTAGGGCCATCATTGCCATTTCAATTTGGTAATTTTTCGAGCAATGTCAGTGACCTTGGTTCTTGCCGTAGGGTTCCCGGCTCAAGAATAGGACCTCCGTCCCCCCCTTTCCGCCCGTAGATATCGTAAAAGGCGACTAAGTGATAATCCAGGGAATGGCAAAAACATCCGCCCGAGGTATTCAACACCAACACTGTGATCACCAATCCGCATGCCAAGCGTGTAGATTATGGCAACCCTACCCCTCTTCCCCCTCCCCCAGTTCACCGCTTGTTAGGATCCGAAATGAGGAAATCCGCATAAGAAGCAATGTTATAAAACTACACACTTGGCTAATGAAACTTCTGTTAAATCTCTTAAAAAATCGATTTTTACTTGATCAAATCGCAAAACGCTCGAGGAACCATAAATTTCTTATTTTTATGCCCGTGTTTTTAACAGCGGCTAACGTCGTCAATTAATCCGGGCAAAAATCCATCGATGATCAATGGCTCAGCTCGAGCTAACTGCACACCGCTCGCGCGCAACAATGGAAGAGCGCTCGTTCGGCGAATTGAAACGGTTCTCGAAGAGTGTCGGACAGATTCGCTTTTTGTTTATTTTTCTCGGTGACCCGGCGAGAACGGTATCTGGACCAGGGGAAAAAGCAGAAGCGTCGCTGCCTGTCACGTTACGTTACGCTTCTCGAGCGCCGCTGACATTTTTGACGTGGTCGATGGCCTTTGTCTGATTCAACCGCGCCCGCTAGACAGACAAATCGTCAGCGCTGAGATATGGGTAATTTGGCAGGCCTACCTAAACCCCGCCGCACATTGGACTCAACGCGGGCGTAGCACCGAGAAAGAGAGAGAGAGAGGTAACGGAAGCAGCCAAGGGCGTCCTTTTGCAAAAGACAACACTGAACAGCATGTAGAGAATATTTCAGTAAGGCAAGGAAATGGCTATATATTCGGCGTTCTTACACCGTCGTAACTCAGCCGGTTTTAGCCGGTGCCCCGGTAGTCCGGGGGCCTAATACAGAACTTCTATCTAGGATCGACGTTCCATCCAACTCTACCAGGAATTTAAAGAAACCCAAAAAATGGATGTCTCAAAACTGATATGATTTTACACAGTGCAAATCAAGACAAAAGTTTAAAGTATCCCAGATAGCACCTAATACAAACTTCAACTAATGTTGACATCCACTTACAGTACACCCGCGGCACGGCTCCTTTTAAGCCTGCCCATAGCACAGTAACGTAGACAGTAGCTTCTCTTAGAACAAAATTGAAATCGAAGCAAGTGACGTCAGGAATCTTAAGAGCTACCACAAATCGTAATAAGATTACTCGTCTTCTTCTTGAAGCATCGTCCCGGCCACATTTACGGTGCCCCGGCGATGCAGATGCTATTATGCTACCGATTTGTTCTGAGAATACCATATGGCGTCGACTCGTAAATCTCCACAAAAAAGTAATAATAAGAGCGGACAGAAACTGCGCCCACAGCGCGTCACAGCCCACAGCGCCGTAACTATGGGCCTAAGGACGCGACATGACTTACCTCTGGCCCCACTCCCGTCGCACCCTCTTCCCGCATTGCCTTGTAGCTCTTGAGTGAACTTACTGGGTGTTATTATACTATGCCCATAGTAAGACTGACAAAAGTACAGTAAGGCTACTTATATATTAGCATTACATTCTATAAAATCATCATCGCGATGATGTATAGAGAATATGATCTATTATCTATTATTATATATCTATTTCGAATAATATGAGAATAGGACCAAGGTCGTTTGCGCGTTCCTCTTCCTTATGAAGCGGTGATACTCTATCGCGGACCACGGCATCCTTTGCCCGGCTTATTCACCCGGGATCGGGTGGCCGAATGGTCGTTTCAAGAACAGTTGCCATAAGGTTAACAGCCGCCGCCGCTCTATATGAAACATTACTGTTCCCGGACTCCCCCAGCTGTTACTTGGAATGCACAATCGATTGGCTGACGCCGCACGGTGCGCAAACCGTCCAGGAGCGCCCGAAGGTTGATTCCTAGAGGAGACTGACCCGCAGGCCAGCGAGGCTGGCCCGCAACCTACCCTGGCTCTGCCTTCTGCGTGGAAGCAGCCGGATGGGTGTTGACCCGTGCGTTTGATCGACCCTATACAACTGGGTCTTAGTGGCCAAACTGCACAGACATTAGTGCTGTGACATCACTCGCCCGGTGCTACTCGACAGTGATAGGTATAGATATGTACGCTAACGAAAGAACGCGTGTTCTACGAACGCCGGTCCCCGCACCTCAGCCACCGCTTACATTTAGCTCAGTCCCCAGCAGTACCTAATGCATACCTTTGCATTTTTTGACGAGTACCTTGTGGTCTGCCCCTTCCCTATATTTATTTTTTTTGTATTATTTATTTATTTATCCTTTTTTTATAGTTAGGTACATAAAAAAGAATGCGTTCATTTTTTAACACAGTTTTAAAAGAATACATATGATGAAAATCGCGAAAGGGCAATAACTTCGAAGACTATCGCGGTTGTTTGACATTATAAATAGGATAGAAAACGAATTTACCGCGTGAAATTTGTAGGACCCGACGTTTCGGTGACGTTGCAGCCGCCGTTGTCTAGTCTACCCTAGACAACGGCGGCTGCAACGTCACCGAAACGTCGGGTCCTACAAATTTCACGCGGTAAATTCGTTTTCTATCCTATTTATAAGGGCAATAACTTGTCAGGATTACATCACCCCACTATTAGGTATACGCCTGTGTTGGGGTGATGGATACAAATACTATATCTAAATACTTCCGTCTTTCCTGATATATGAGACAGACCCCCCCTCCCCTTTCCCCTCGGGGTCACTCACGAAAATTGGTCTAAGAGACGAGGACCAAAGTCACGTCATTTTATGCTAAAAAACCTTATGAGTCCTTATGCGCCGGCGAAATGCTGAGGCGGTGATACCATTGACGGCAAAACTTATAGTAATTAATTTGGTCATCTTATAATAACATTGATTTTGTTTATTTTTATTATAAAGGACTGATTGATTTTAAAAATACAATAATTTAACCGACAATAATAACATTAAATTATTAGTGTCATTTATCGCATTTTTATATAGGTATAAACTTACATTATTTTTTAATTTATTTATTTATGGTAATGTACATAATATGTAACAAATCATAATTAATATCTACACTTTAAACAAAACCCACAGCAAGTTGTGTCATGCTTATAGTGAAGATCGGTCCCATGTCGCCCAACTAAGTAAACACTTGTTCTAGGGCAAACATTTTAAACAAATACTAGTTTAATAAAGAAAACATACTCAAAAGAAGAAAAAAAATAGTTTAAACAAAAAGAAAAGCGAAAATGGAAAAAACACATTGAATTAAATAAAAATATATATAAAAATAAAATATGTAGATATATCATTATAATAAAATAAAACATTGAGTTCTTGCACAAAATAAAACACGTGCAGTTCTGTAATTAAAATGACAATATCCTTTGTTAGTCAATGTGTACGGAACCCTAAGCGCGCGAGTAATCCTTCATCGATCGCGACTCGAAATTCTTAAAATTTGAGGTTATTCAACGGGTTCTTCCTTGTAATGAACCAGCTGTATGTCGGACGGACACCGAAGAGTGCGCATTGAGCACTGAGCGACTGCGAGCACTCGCCGGGAGGTTTATAGCGACAGTATTATTACGTTTCGTTACACAATCGCGCGCGCGGAATCGTTAACTTGCCCAGAAACCGTAAAGCGAACGCAGAAACCGTTATCTTCTGGCTAATTCCTCCGACGACAGTCGGATTAGGCTTCTTGCGCATTCGCACGGCACGGATTCGCCGAGCAAAGAAATAGTCATTCCAGATGCAGAATTTTACCGATTATAAATTATCAATTCGTCATTTTCTTGGTTATTTTTTACTGTTTTCGTCGATATTCTTTGCTAATAATTTAGCAACCTGATTTTCACAACTTTTGGTATAATTAAGACTACTATAATTCTGGTATAATTAAGGCTACGGCTACTATAAAACTGTTATAATTAAGGCTAAGTCATAGTTTATTAATTCCAAAAAGTTACAGACTGTGGAATACATAATTTGTCATGGGTGCGAATTATTCACGACTTCATTACATACTGTTTTTTAAATATTTGTATTTTTCGAGGAATTTCCGGTTCAAATAGAAAAAATAATCATAATCAAATTACAAAAATATCAGAAATAATCAATAAAATATAATCCATACGTTCTTCAAGAATAATCAAAACCAGAACAAAATTATATTACAAAAAAAAACTGAAGGACTTTCCTTATAATCAATATCATTATTTCATAATTCATATCACATACAGGAAATTAAAAAAATATTCAATTCAAGTATTACCATCATTACTATATTTTAGAGATTCATTAAAAATAGTTTCAAAGTACTTTAAACATACATAGAAGACAATAACTTATAGCTTTATTTACCTATAGACTTGTATTTATTTATTATTTTATTATTTATTCCGTAGCCGGCGATTGGGGAGGAAGTCGCCCTCGCAGCCAATACGCTGCTGTCGGTGCCGCTGGATCTCGTACTCCATTCACGATTCGCTTCCATTCTTGGCGATTTTTTGCCACGTCTCGAGCATCCCTAGCCGACAATCGTTGATTTTTAAGGTCGTCTTTGATGTTATTTAGCCAGGTTTCCTTCGGTGCCGATCGCTGAATTCTCCATTCTGTCGGACGGTCTCGCCAAAGAAGTTTACGTGGCAAGCGATTGTCGTTCATTCGGCAAACATGGTCGAACCATCGTAGTCGACGTTTTTGTACTTCTTCTTCGATCGTTGTTACTAGATCGCATCTTTCAGACGTGTATTTAAAAATAGGATGAGTGAGAATTGTGTATTTATAAATAAATACGACGTATATAAATACGCTTAGCTTGTAGAGCCATGTAGAGCGGACATTTATTTATTTATTTATTAAAGGTAAAGCACAAAATATAATATCCTGCAGCATTACAAAAAAATGGGTTTGGACCAGTAGCGAAAAATAGAGCACACTGCAGTATCTTGGTCACTACGTCAACACCGCCTAACTAGGCCAGGGCCTGTACTAAGGCAGGTGTACCAGGAAATATTTTACCTGTGCACACAAAAAAAAAATAACAACTAAACTTAAAAATTAAATTACGTGGCATTGCCATCTAGTCGATTAAAAATTAATAAATATTTTAAATTATATAAAGAATATTTATATTGTATGTTTGGTATCGGATAAATATATATCGGTATCGGATAAATATAAATATAAACATATTAATAAACAAATAGATCAGACAAACACTAAAATGATCTTTTAAGATTTAAGACAGTCTTATCAAATTCATCCAAATTATAGAGAGCATGCATGGCTAGGTTTCTTTTTAACACGCTTTTATTAGGTCGACCTGTATGTAACTAACTATGTAATGGAATCTAAGGTAACTAATTTAATCATCTTCCAAGGATCGTAGCGTCATGAAAATTGGCAGCTTATTTTTGCAATTTATTTTTTACTTTATCGGCCCACCAACCGACGAGGAGGTATAGTATTATGAACGTACATTTTTTTTTCGAGGTGAAGATGGATGTATACATTTTGACTCCTCTTCCCCCGAGACGATTAAGGCTCGGCGCGAACAAACCACCGGCCACAGCCACAAGTGGCGAGCGACAAGAGCGACGTCAAGCGACGCTGACATGTTTTTAACACGCTTTTATTAGGTCGACCTGTATGTAACTAACTATGCAATGGAATCTAAGGTAACTAATTTAACCATCTTCCAAGGATCGTAGCGTCATGAAAATTGGCAGCTGTATGTAGTTCTGATGACAATACAATAATATGCTACTGTCGAACTGATCTGATGATGGAGTCGGAAGATATGAACTGGAACTTCATGATGGAACATCGTATCATAGCTGTGTTTGGACTTGTTAGAAAAGTCTTGGAATGAACTTTGACCACGATTAAGTTTCAAGGTCTAATGATGAAGCCGGAAGACAGGAACTGACATTCCATGATGGAATATCGTATCATAGTCGTGTTTGCACGTGTGAGAAAGGTCACGTTTTTTGGTTTTTACGTGCATTTATAAAAGCGTGTTTTTAGTAAAAAATTTTAAACTATTAATTTATTTATTATGATTATTATCTAATAATAGATACACAATTTATGTCAATTATTATCATCTTAGGAAATCTATAATTACCTACATGAATTTCAAAACAAAATGTCATGCAAATCAATAAACAAGTGCAAGTAATTTAAAATAATTAAAAATAATAATAATTCATCAATAATAGTCAAAATAAAGGTACAAAAATAAAAATATTATTTAAAAAATCGTGAAGAATAATCCGAAATACAATTAATGTAATGATATATAGTAAAATAATATTAATTAATAAAAAAAAACATTCTCAACATTATTATAGATGGCTAAATAAATTGCTATCAGCGCTAACTGCCAGAAGGGTTGCCAAAACGCACTAAGAAAACATCTAAAAAAATATATATAAAAAAGATTTAACTAACGTTAAAAAAAATCATCAATTAAGGTCTGCAGACAATGCCCACTCAAGCAAAAATTAATCGTGGTTTGCTTCGTGTTCCGTTGACATTAGACACCTCGTGCAACGATACTGTCGTCAAAGTGCATCGGTTACAAATCACAGCAATATCCAGATATATGAGTATAACAATGTACGACATTATGCGAGTGCCTACATTCTTAGAATTTTCTGCGTTGTCTTTTACGATGACGCTATGACGTAGGGGAAAATGTGCTTGTTGCACATATCGCACCAATGTAGCACAGTAAATATATTAGCTAAAGTATTTGCTGTTTATGTAGCCTGGGATCTTGTGATAGGAAAATAAGCTATAGTTTATTATAGCTCCCTAACATCCTAAATGCTGTTACTCTCAAAAGTGTGTTGACTAAGTTTTAGGGATTAGACTCGACCATCTTTAATATAGATCAAACGGGATTACAAAAATTAAAACATACAGTTATGTAAATAACGGATAAGAATTATAATATAGGGGGATAAAAACATTCTTAATGGCATTATTTTATTATTTTCGACGAATTCTACGAGTTTCTCCCCTGGAAATAACCGCCAAAGAAAACCAAATGGCTCTACCCTGGAAAACACGGTTTTGTTACCCCAAGACTTTCCCGGCAAGTAGGTAGGCACTTATTTCATCTTAATATTTATTTTATAAATACAGTCGATGAGCAGTTGGTGAAAATTCCTGTTGATATGCGACGCAACGCTATGACCAATTTCAAACGCGCATCATCTTATTAATTAAAAAAACAAATTGCAAACGCGAGTCACCGCGAGCCTTCGAATTCGAATTTCGATCCACGCATCGCAAGCGTCGCCGCGTTTAAGGGGCTTACTATTTAATTATTGTATGGCGGTCTTTAAATATTATTTGTGCCGCTTGTGTGTATGAGATATTACAACCAGAATGTGACTTCGGCCCAACTGTGTACCGAATCTCAAATCTTTAAGTTCAAGATTTCGATATTGAAGTTTCACTAGCGTGTCGTCTGGTGGACCGATTTCAACGACAAACTTTTCAACTCCTGTCATGACCAAATGATGCCTGCATGGCAAATTTCTGTACAAGCGGATGAAGAGTTTGGACGCTATCGTGGAGGAAAAGACACACACACACACACACACACACACACACACAGGCAGACTTCAGTCTGGAAATGGTTTTAGGCTCGGCGCAAACGACCCACCGACCACAGCCACCGGCGGCTGTCGAGTGAGAGAGAGTAGGGTATACGCCGAGTGGTGAGTGCGAGCGAGTAGCGTCAAAGCATTGATTATACAGTGTCTGTAAATCAATTGTAGAAGGTAGCGAGTGGCGAACACCGGCCACGCGTTTGCGGCGAGCCCCTACAAAATGTATGAAAGAAATAAATTATTAGTTTAAAAAAAAACACTAAAAACACGCTTTTATAAATGCATGTAAAAACCGCATCATCAGACCTTGAAACCTAATCGTGGTCAAAGTTTATTCCAAGACTTTTCTAACAACTCCAAACACAGCTATGATACGATGTTCCATATAATACCAGATTAAAAAAGGTGATAAAGCTTCGTCGGCGATTAGCGACAAAAAAATATATAGAGACGCAAAAGAATAAAAGTAAAGCAATTTGGAACGTTGTAAAATTGAATACGAACAGAACAAACGAACCCAGAAGTAATATTGAAATACTCTTGGGAGATAATTTAATAATAGATAACCCGAACCTTGTAGCAACCGAATTTAATGAATATTTTATAAATTCCTCGAAAGTAAAGGTGCCTCAAAATAACAAATACGAATATAAATTATATTTAAATAATGCAAGAAAGATCACAAATTCACTGTTCATGAAACCCACGACTAGTGGGGAAATTGAAAAAATAGTTCATAAATTCAAAAACACAAATTCTGCCGGATTGGATGAGATTCCAATGTTCATAATCAAAAGAGCTATCGAATATATAAAAAATCCTCTAACTCAAGCTATCAATGCCTCCATAGAGAGCGGAATATTTCCTAAAGAATTAAAAGTGGCAAAAATAATTCCACTACATAAAAAAGGCTCGAAAACTGAAAAAGGTAATTATAGACCAATTGCACTTCTGTCTTCTTTTTCAAAAATAATAGAAAGTGTTGTAAAAATAAGGCTTATAGATTATTTCGAGGCTTATGGTATTCTTAGTGATAGGCAATTCGGATATAGGAAACATATGTCTACCAATAAAGCGATTGGGGAATTCGTATCATGTGTAACCCGCTCACAAATAGATAAATGGTTAACGTTAGGATTTTTTTGCGATTTATCTAAAGCATTCGATTGCGTAAATCATGATATTTTATTGAGCAAACTCGATCATTATGGTGTCAGAGGATATTCTTTACAGTGGTTTCAGTCTTACTTGGAAGATAGAATGCAGGTAGTCGAAATTAAACATCGTCAGAATGGCACCGTACGAAACAACTACTCAGCCCCTATAGTAAATAGCCTCGGCGTTCCACAGGGTTCTATTTTGGGCCCAATTTTATTTTTAGGGTAGTCAACGACTTGCCAATAAATTTCAAAGAAATAGACGTAACAATGTTTGCAGACGACACAAGCCTAGTAGTTGTGGGTAAGGATATACGCGAATTGCAATCAAAGTCAAACGATATTTTATCCAAGCTTTATAGATGGTTCAACAGCAATAACCTCGCTTTAAATGCTTCAAAAAGCAACTTTATTTATTTTTCAAATTCCAAAAACAGAAATCATGACAAACCAATACATTTATCAATTAATAATTATACAGTCCCTCAAACAGCAAGTGTTAGATTCTTAGGTGTGAATATCGATGAAAATCTAAAATGGAATTTGCACTGTGAGAACCTCGAGGACAGATTAAGTCGGGCATGTCGAATCATAAGGAAAACGCTAAGTGAAGTCCAGACTAGAAATGTGTATTTTAGCTACTTTGAATGTATTTTAAGTTACGCTATTAGTACTTGGGGTAATTGTTATGCGTGCCAGAGAACCTCTATTCAAACTGCAAAAAAGAGCAATACGCATTATAGCAAATTTGAAATGGGACGAATCCTGCAGAAGTCATTTTAAACGACTGAAAATTCTAACGTTCATTTCATTGTACCTTTTAAATGTACTAACGGATTTCCACAAGAAAAGAGAGCTTCAAAAAAATTTTCCGATATTCATGACATAAACACCAGAAACAAATGAAAATACATGTTACCTAAAGCAAATTTAAAAATAGCAAGACAAGTCAAGGAATACTCCGGTCCCTATTTTTTTAATATGTTACCTCCATATATTAAAGATATTAAAAATAACAATATATTTAAAAAGTCCTTAAAAAAGTTTCTTTTAGAAAATATTTTTTACACCTTTGAAGAATACGTACAATTCACCAAGAACGGCTAACGAAAGTATTGTGTAAAATCGAAAATTAAATATGTATAAATAACTATTTATAAGTTTTGAAGGCGATAAACTAAACTTGAAACTTGAAACATACAATGTAACGATTTTAAATGAAATGATTATAAATTGTAATTCCTTTTCTAAATTTTATATTTTTTAAATTTTATTTGTTTTAAGTGAATGCGACTAAATATTATTATTAATGTGATTTGATATTTTTAAATGACATTTTAATTTAAATTTTAAACGTTTAAATTACACTAATTTTATTTCTTATTCTTTTGATTTAAGTTATTTCTCATGCTTTCAATTATTATTACCTGTTATTTTAGTATGTTTCTACAATCTGTAAAGATTTTTGAAAATAAACAACTTGAACTTGAACATGAAGTTCCAGTTCATATCTTCCGACTCCATCATCAGATCAGTTCGACAGTACCATATTATTGTATTGTCATCAGAACTACATACAGCTGCCAATTTTCATGACGCTACGATCCTTGGAAGATGGTTAAATTAGTTACCTTAGATTCCATTACATAGTTAGTTACATACAGGTCGACCTAATAAAAGCGTGTTAAAAACATGTCAGCGTCGCTTGACGTCGCTCTTGTCGCTCGCCACTTGTGGCTGTGGCCGGTGGTTTGTTCGCGCCGAGCCTTAATCGTCTCGGGGGAAGAGGGGTCAAAATGTATACATCCGTCTTCACCTCGAAAAAAAAAATGTACGTTCATAATACTATACCTCCTCGTCGGTTGGTGGGCCGATAAAGTAAAAAATAAATTGCAAAGAAAGTCCTAATTATAAAAGAAATAAAAACGAATTTACCGCGTGTATTTATTATTCATTTTTGTCTTATTGTCAAACAGCCGCGATAGTCTTCAATTTCAAAGTCTACATTCACGTGTGACGAAAGCAAACACTTTAATCTTCATATTGATAAGGTCGTATCTAAGGCTTTCAAACAACTTGGAATGATTCTGCGCATAGGTAAACCTTTTACCAGGGGCAAAACTAAAGTACTGTATAATGCATACGTTCGTAGCGTTCTAGAATTCGGAAGCGTAGTTTGGAATCCCCAATATGCTGTTCATATAGATAGGATTGAGAGGGTGCAAAAGAGATTCTTAAAATCATTGGACTTTCGGACAGGTAACATGTCTACGGATTATGCAGAGAGAGCGACAACACACAAAGTATACTTTTTGTATGCAAGACGTGCCTTCTTAGACAATATTTTCCTATTAAAAATTTTAAATAACCATATTAATTCTGCACCCCTTTTGGGCAAAATTCTTTTTAAAATTCCTCGGTCTCCCTCTTCCCGTTCAAAAGATACATGTTACATACCCTCTTTTCACACGAACTATGCGAAAAATACCTTTTTCAGACGGTCATGTTTACTTATAATAAAGCTTCGAATGACCTCGACATATTTTCCGACACGTTGGTTAGTTTAAGGAAAAAAATGGAAAAAAAAGTTTTTGTTTTTTGGTTGCATTAGTTGGTTTGGTCGCTTGGTTTAATAAGTTATTAATGTAATTTTGATTGTAATTTTCCCTTTGCTACTATTTATAATGTTCTGTAGTAATTAATGGTAATATATAGGTCTATTTGTATTATGTGTTATTTTCACACAAATGTATATGACTGTTTTTATCTAAAAAAAGGAAAAAGGAATATGAAAGCAGCAGTGCGGCGAAACGATCGACTGTAGTCCTAAAATGTGCAATCAAATGCGTTTGTAGTTTCAATGTACACGTTCCGGACGAGCGACCGGCGCTCCCCAGCAGTGACCGTGGACATAGCGTTAATAACGAGTTTCGTCTGTCGTATGGCAGTAAACGTTTTTTGTAATGTAGAAAACGGAAGGAGGCATTAAGATGTACAGTTATAAGCGATTGCCGTTAATGATTAACGTAATGATCGTAAATAAATAAATGATACGGAATCATAGCATAAATGATTGCATAAGCCTGTCATATATTATTTTTGGTGTCTAATTAGTCACAGATGAAGTCAAACAGGCATACAAATCGTGGGACTAGATGTATCAAGTAAATATAATATACTAGATGACCCGGTGAACTTCGTACCACCTAAAATTGATTTGATTTTAACTGTTCATAAGCGTTTATTGATCCTAATCAACCTTCCAAATCCAATTCATTGAAATCTATAATATGGCCGAATCATGTACGGTTTGAGTTTTTCGACTTTTTCGGCTTTTTTGACTTTTTCGACTTGTCAGACTTTTTCGTCATTTTTGCATTTTTCGACTTTTCGGACTTTTTCGACTTTTTCGACTTTTCCGACTTTTTCGACGTTTTCGTCTTTTTCGACTTTTTTGACTTTTGACTTTTTCGTTTTTTTCGACTGTTCGACTTTTTGAAATTTTACACAATCGCAAGGAATGAATAACAGTTATGGATAGCTCAGCTGTCAAACAATACGATCGCCGCGATAGCCATCTAGAAAGTAGCCAATGTTCCCAAAATGACCAATTTCGATTTTTTCGATTTTCCGTTGTTTCTTTGAGTTTTTCCTAAATATTTTTTTTTGTAAACCACCCCTGAATCAAGCCAAACAAAATAAATGAAAAATAATTCAAATCGGTCGAGTCATTTCCGAGATCCTGCGAGACTAACGCATGGCGATTCATTTTTATATATTAAGAATAAAAATAATTGAAAACACGACTGCCGTTACAGAAAGTGAACTATTGTATTTATATAATAATTATCTATATTACGGTTTTAGAAATATTTGTGGTTTATGTATTTAGCCATATAGATAGATGTATATTTCCGGAATTTACTCAATCAGACCTTTCATTGGACACTAAACACGATACATTTATGTTAAATTATTGCCATTTGGACATGTAGACATTTATACAACTATTTACTTGAAATTTGGACAGTTAAATGCATCCTATGGCACTCAGGATGACATAACGTTTCTAACAATACCACACACTTCAAATCATTTCAAGCGTTTAAAAGTTATGGTTGAAAAAATAAAAGGAAAACATACATAGATGAACCCTAAAGACATTACACTTTTTTTGTTGGGCATTCGTGTAAAAATCTGACGGTTGTTAGTCCCGGGACCATCAATATGAACCCCTTTTGAGTGTCTACTTGCGACTGCTATTTGTGACGGCATCGCCATGACGTCAAATCTTACATAACACCGTGCTGTTTTTAACGACTGCCCAACAAAAAGGAGTGTAATGTGTTCAGGGTTCATGTAAGTATGTTTTCCGTGTCTTTATTCCACCGAAACTTCTAAACGCTTGAACCGATTTAGGAGCGTGTGGTATTGTTAGAATTTTTATGTCATCCCGAGTGTCATGAAATACCTTAACTGTCCAAATATCAAGTAAGTGATTGTCTAAATGTCCAAATGTCAATAAATTAACATAAATATATAGTGTTTAGTATCAAATGAAAGGTCTGATTGAGTACATTCCGGATATATACATGTCTATATATAGGATAGATATATAAACTACAAAAATTCCTTAAAAAACTTTAATTAAAACAATTATAAACACAATAGTTCTCGTTTAGTAACGGCAGTTGTGTTTTTTATTCTTTTTAATGTACTTGCTTGTTAGATATTATTAAACACTTCATGGGAAGAACATTACGGAGTTTTGGTAAAACATTATAGGCGAACCCGCCACCCCAGGAAGGTATAGAAATATTTCGTTCTTTCAACCGTGGGGTAAACGTAGAGACTTGTGGACGAAGCAGTCCACCGTATATCTACGACCACTAACTAATGAAAATCCAACGCCTTACCGCGAGGCACTGGTTAGGAAATCCAGCGGGGCGGCCTCGCTCCCTCACTACCTGATTTAGACGGATTTCTCCGTCCTCCGGTCTGGTCGCGGATTCGAGATCGCTTTCGCGGTCTCTACCTGACGTAAGCGGTAATTCAGTTTAAATATATCGCGAACCGAGACGCCAAGGATAGATGACGTCAGGTCGACAGCCAACCGTGACCGAAGTATTCCCCCAAATCCGCGATCTTCTGATTCCAACCGCCTTTCACTGGTCAAGTCCCTCTGTGCGGCCCTGACAGGTTATGTCCCTCTACGAAGAGGCGACCAGATAGGAGTTGAACCGTGACTTGGGCAGGCCAGATTATATAAAGTTTGGCCAACACCACCCAAGCTGCGCGGAACCATTAGGAACCAATTAGGAACCCCAGGAGAAGAACAACTTAAGTCCAGTTTGTAGCACCCGATGTTTCAGCGATGTTGCAACTGCCGTTGTCCAGGGTAGATTTGGTCTACCCTGGATAACGGCGGTTCACGCCGAAGCCAAACTTCACGCGGTAAATTCGTTTTTTATCCTATTTATAACGTCAAACGACCGCGATAGTCTTCGATTTCATAATTCGAGTCCATTCATAAAACATATTTTTAACATGTATGTTGAGTATATTTTAACATTGTATATTTTAACAAATAAAACAAATTTTCGTCTTATTATTTATTCATCATCATAAAAAATATCAAAAGTAGACGTAGTGAATTTTTGTTTCTAAGTTATCGACTAGAAACACTATAACCTTGAACTTTACAAGCATCATAACTATAATCACACTCTAAGTGACGACTACTACAATGGCGATTAAAATATTCTGCACTAATCCCGCAAGACCTCTGCATTCCAGCTGGCTGTGGATCAAACCACTGCACAACAACAATGTACTCAATCAGACCTTTCATTAGACACTAAACACGATATATTTATGTTAATTTATTGACATTTGGACATTGGGACATTTAGACAACTATAGGGTATCTCTATAACACTCGGGATGACATAACGATTCTAACAATACCACACACTTCTAAATCGGTTCAAGCGCTTAGAAGTTATGGTGGAATAAAGAAACGGGCATCATACATAGATGAACCCTGACCACATTACACTTCTTTTTTGTTGAGCAGTCGTGTAAGAAATAAATAATAGCCGAAGTAGTAATGCTCTCTGCGTAATAAATTTTTTGATAAAATCGATTTTTCACTAGTTTTTTAGTTCGATTTCACATGTTGATTGACTGCTACATTTTAACTCATAGACTAAGGAAAAAAGGTCATATGAATCAAATCTACTTGAAGCAAAAGTCCTATTTATATACTAATAATATTACGTAAAGTACAAGCAAAACGCCACGCTAAAAGAGAAGTCAACATGTCAATATGGAGTCCTTGTGAAAATAGGTACATATCCAGACTGGATACATAGCTGCTAAATTCTAACAGCTGCTGGACAGATACATATCCTGGATGAGTTATATATCCAACTGTACATAAACGTTCTGAGATTCATGTAGGTACCTACTTTAAACAGTATGAATATTATCCTTTCCTGTACCCTACGGCATTTATTCTAGGGATGGTTGAGTAGTAGTTGGGTACAACTCACTAAACGTAAGAAGAGATTGGCTGGCGATCTGCCACATGTATATACAGCTTAGGGGGTTTGTTGATAATCCGACCATCCTTAGAAGAATCGATCAGTTTGTACGCACCAAGTACTCACGTATTGTTCGCGTTACCGCGAGCTAGAACTAATAAACATTGTTCAACACTTCTTCACGGTGCGGACGTACCCTAAATGCACTAAGTTCGACTGAGCTAGAAGTGGATATTTGGACAGTGAACTTAGCACATCTTTAAAGTACGGTAATGGCATTTCTTAGCAATCATGGAATAAAGTAAATATGTTGTATGTAGCATGAAAGTTCTTTAAAAAGTAATATCTAGTAATAAACAAGAAAGTTTATTTAGATAATAATTGGATATGTGTAGGTATATTATAGTCTCGAATGTTAATTGTGTTTTGATAAATAAATACAGGAATCTTCCCGGAAAACCATATGTAGGTAGTTCTATAGGTAAGTACCTACATAATCCAAAATATTTTATTTTTATTTGATTACTCACCCAAGTCGTAAATTTCCATTACCTAAGCAAAAACAACACTACTTATCGTCAAATCACACTACAAAAATCGTACGTTTTTATCACTTCATAAAATCATAAAAAACTCACAAACTCCACCGGTAGGTATGATTTTTTTTATTATAACGTGCTGCCAAAGAAAAAACAATAATATAGACAGTTCGACAAAGGGCGGGAGCGCGATGTCGTTCGCGCGCGCAACAGCTGTTCGAATTTGAAATATATTTCAAAACTGACACGAGCGGCCGGCAAAACGGTTCGAGCGGCGACCGCTAGATCGCGACTGTGGTCGTCTGCCGGTGCACAAGAAGCGTTTTGCTTTGCCGCCCATCGGTAAGCGCGTTTAGTTGCTACAACCAGAGCAGAATTTACGTATAAGCTACACAAGCTATAGCTTAGGGCCTTCACTTTCTTGGGGTCTCCCAAAAAAATGGTCCGAGTGAGCAATTGTCATATTTACTTAAGAGCCTTATTACAAAATAGCGTAGGTATTCTTTTAAAATGAGTTGAAAAAATTAACGCATTTTTTTTTGGATGTAACTATAAAAGATAGGATAAATAAATAAATAAATAAATAAATAACTATTCAACCCTGGGAGAAAACCGCGGCACTGAGCGCTCTTCTCTTGCGCAAGCAAATATATACACAATTTCTAATTGTTTTTTGCAGTGTTTTCTCCTTTCTAATGACAATAATTTATATTATGTCGTATTGCTAAAAGAGTGAACTTTAATATAGTATAAGTATTATATAAGAATCTTATCTTATTTCTGAGAAAATTAGAATGATACAGGAAGATTTTTTTTTAATTTTGTGTAATTGTAAGTAATGTATACCTTGGATATGTGGTCAAAAAACGAAAAAATAAAGCCGTAGTGTACATCAAGAATACATGACGGACATAAAAAAAAATAGTATACGGTTTTCGTTGTAGTGATATTACTGTATTAAGGAGCTCAAAGTTTGCCTTCCGAGCGTTTTACGAATAACGACTTTCGGAAAATGGGCTGAATAAGTAAATAATATTCGTTATATCTAAAATTAAAGGCCGCTATGGTCAACATCAAGAAATGGTCCAGGTAATTCAGTAATTAAAGTTTGTAGAAATCTCTTCATTTCTTGGAATTAGAACGCCAAAAATCCACTTTTCTTGCCTTTCTGGAAAAAATATGTGATAGGGCTCTTAAAAGAAGTTTTCAGAATTCTGATTTCCGCTTTGCCAAAGTATTTTTCAGGATTCTGGTCTGAAATTTCAATGATAAAACACTCCAAATAAATCTATGTTAAATCATATTATATTATTAAAAGCTATAATAACAATATATACTGATCCAGAGGAATGACAGGACTGCGATATCTAAACTTCGGGACCATGGACATGAGACTAGACATCGTTACAGACAACCTGAGGTAAAAATGAACACGACATATGGACAACGACATTATACTTTTCTAGCTCCGAGACTATACAATAAATTGAGAATGGACGTACCGACGACCGACTTACCATACCCTACTTTTCGAGGAGTGGTGATAAATTGGCTGCTAAATAAATCTAGGAAAGACTGCGAGGCGTTATTAAAATCTCTTGAATGAACATATTTCTATTTATATATATATATATATTGTGCAAATTTACGGCTATATTGTATTGTATTGTAGTAGGTACCTAAAATCTTAATTAACTTCTATATTATATAATAAAATGGCATTGCAAATTGTCATTTTCTTTGATAAATAGTTATCAAGGCACTTTTGCATATGTAAATATATACTCGTATTATCATAATAATATTTTTTTCTATTTTTTAATTTTTAATTATCATATTATATGTATGTACTTATTTATAATAATTTTTATTTATATAAACTTTTAATATAAATTCATGTAAAGTTTATGCGATAATCGTATCTATGTATGTATTATATTAGATGTAAGAATATTTATTTATGAATATTTGAACAAAAATACCTTCCGTTTAATTTGGTATCTTCAAAATTTTTAAATTTTAGAATAAAGTAACTACCCCTATCCTTGTAATTAATAATTGTAAATACCATTGCAATATAAAGTTTTTAAAAAATATTAAAATAAAATGAAAACCTAAGAGCGGGTATATCATGCTCTTTCGGCAGGCAATATACGATTTCTGTTGGTACCACCTCGATACAGGTTATTCCTAGTGAGGTGGTAAACCACAAACTATTATTTCTGAATCTCTTTCCGAGTTAGGTAAATTAAAAAAACTGTTTAATTAATTATGAAATATTAGGCTAAGAGAATATTTTTGTAACCAAATGTATTTTTTATGGACTTAAATAAATAAATAAATAAATTAACCCGTCGGACGCCGACACTGCCTATTAGGCACTTTGCAACGTTTGACAGATCCGTGGGTAATGGTTTCGGCCGACCCCCATATATAATATATAAATATATAATATACATGACTAATAAAATTTATTACTAGGTAACAGGAGGGAATTAGTCAAAAAACGATATTGTTAGTAGGTAGGTATCCTCGTCGGTAGCCAATCCTGAGAGTAGACACAGATCATCCTCACCGTAAAATGCATTGTCATCGAAACTAGCTTACAAGATTTGACCTAAAATAAATAACAAACATTGCAAGTTAAATAAAAGCTTGTAAAAATCGCCCGCGGAGCTAATGGTGGTCTACCAGGCCTTCAAAAACCGCCCGTGTGCTGGAGTGACTCAACTCGACTAAAAGTGTACCGTCACAAAGAAAAGATTGAAATCTGCTGCCGTAGATAAGACTACGCGCGTTAGAGGTCGCTCTAAAAATATATAAATTCGTGTGGAGCCATCCCATCCTCCGCACATAAAGACTGTTTTGCTTTTTGAGAGCCATCGCTGTTACGCAGGCGTTACGTCTTCGACACCTGTTGCCGATCAAGCATCTGCATTCGCCCCATTCTTTGTTTTATATCGTCAAGTCAAACTTTTATTTTGAAATCGACAAAAAAATGGGCGACACAAGGGATATCCAATTTGAGCCTGTAAATTCTAAAACTTTCGCATACATTAGCCGAACAAGTCAAATATTTCCTAAGAAGTCCGTGAAAAAACCATATTTGTGTAATAAACAAAACCTACAATCCACAATTGCTTTCTATAAGCTGGATGACTGTTTTGAGCATGCCAAATCCTTTAAATGTGATTAACCTAACTTTATTTATTTTAATAAAAAAACATATATTTTTTTTAAAAACAAATAATATTTAATTTAATGTGTAGATTACAATATTTAACATAACATTCCTGACAGTCTATATGATTTGTTTTTTTTCTATTTGTTTTGAGACTTTTTATTGTATTATGTGATTTTATTTTGTATAATGTACCTAGTTGACTATTACCATTTTATGATAATTATTAATTTTGTACGCTTACCTATGTACCTACTGTTGGGGACTGAGCTAAATGTAAGCGGTCGCTGAGGTGCGTGGACCGGCGTTCGTAGAACACGCGTTTTTTCGTTAGCATACATACCTATACTTATTACTGTCGAGTAGCACCGGGCGAGTGATGTCACGGCTCTAATGTCTGTGGGCGCTAAAATGGGCCCTTGCTGAGTTGGCCACGAAGACCCATTCTGTTCAGGGTTGGTCACACTCACGGGTCAACACCCATCCGGCGTCCTCCACGCATGAAATGCGAGCCCGGGCAGGACTCTGTCCTTAGGGCTAGTTTCCCCTAGGAATCAACCTTCTGGCGCTCCTGGACGGTCTGCGCACCGTGCGGCGTAAGCCAATCGATTGTGCACTCTGACTAACAGTCGGTGGAGTCTGGAAGAAGTAGGTACTGTTTCCTATAGAGCGGGGTGGTTGCTGACCTTACGGCGACTGCTCTTGAAACGACCATCGGCTACCAGATCCTGGGTGAACAGCCGGGCAAAGGATGCCGTGGTCCGCGATAGATTCGGTATACACCGTTTCACCGCTTCGTAAGGGAGAGCACCGCGCAAGCGACCTCGAACTCGTAACCAATCGAAAGACCGGAGTAATTTGGTCGCAATTGGAAGTGTGGGCGTGAGTGTAAGCCCGCTGGATAACACACCTGGTTATCTTGCGGTTAAGGCGTTGGCCTCTTACGGGCATGTGGCGGAGCTTGACGGTGGACTGTTTTGTCCAAGTCTTCTGCGCTCACTTCACGGGAGATAGAATGACTAATCGCTAAAACTTCCAGAGGTGACGGGTTCGCCCGTTGTAGTTGACAACTCTGTTTGTCACTAATAAAAATAATTTTAAAATGTCGAAAATTGAGATTTTGACATATTTTAATTAGTGGCAGGTGACTGTTCTCAATAGTTTATCAGGGGCTTTCAAATGACATATCGCAAGTAAAATTCTGTAAGATATGGCTTCGGACAATTTTTGACAGTGACAGTTTGGTTTGACAGTTGACGGCCAAAATCTAATGGGCGCATTTCAGGGTGAGACTTTCCCTATATACCAAATTTCAACTCAATCCGTTCAGTACAGACAGACAGACAGACATTTCTCTGAAAATGGTCCTAATCATCTTGGTGGACCTTAAAATGGATATATCCGTCGTTATCTAAACATTTTTTACTTTACTTTCCCTACCAGTGGTAGCCGGGAAAGTAATGTAATGTTCAAGTTTAAATTATGATAAAGCGTAACCTTCTACTAGGTACTAATAATAAAAATCCAAAATATAAATCCAATTGCAATAGTGTATACCTAGTGTGAAATATTCCAGACATCGACAGGGAGTGAATATCGCTGCGAGATGAGTCAAAATAATTATTACCTGCCCCGTCGCGAAGGGAGGGGGTAAGTAGGCGGGGCCTAAAAAATCAGATACGGTTTATTTTTTATGTAGTACGTCGCCTACGATGTTTTCATAATGTTTTCGTGATTCTGAAGGTAAATCAACCGAATCAACTGAAATTTTGTAATTCGTGAACGTTTTTCCAGGTTTTGCAATCATTTTTCACAGTTATGCCCTTGCGCAGACGCTCCAATCTCAGCAAGGGACCGCTCGTCCAAGACGACAAAGAGAGGTTCGAGCAACTGAAAGCGATGAACATCGCTAAGAATTGACTGAAGCGGCATGGATCCGTAATGTCGCAGTGCGAAGACGATTAAATTTGAAATAAAACACATACAGAGAGCAGTGCCGGATTAAGCCAGCGCGGGGCCCGTAGCAAATTCTCTCAAAAGGCCCTCGGTTTGGTTTAGGTTCTTAAGTTTAGGGTGTAAAATAAAAATGAACTTTTTGATAGATCCCTTTTATTTCTTAAACAAGGTAATAAAATTTAATTTTTGGAGGTACCGTGTAAATCCAAAAATGTTTACAAAGAGAAATAAAAAAATTCGGCGCCACAGCTACGACCAAAACTCCGCAGGAAAATTAAATTTAAGGAAATATTCAACTATCACAGTTTCAATCATATTCGACAATATAAATACAAAAATGAAATATATTAACAACAGTGGCAGTGTTGTTTTAAAAATATACACATATGTACAATTTTCTTTTTCAACAAACTGTGCGAAATTTCGCAATGTGGACAAAAACTACAATCTAAGTAAAATCAGACCGTTTTTTATATAATTCACACCGACAGATCAGCTATTATTGTACGGCGCACCTTAAATAAAAAACAAAAAAAACTCCTACTTTACTCATAATAATTACAAAAAAGGAAATGCACAGCGTAACAAAAGTAAATAAACAGTGCCCAATATTTTTCGCCTTATTGAGCAATGCTTACAATTCGCGTCATAATATTGCGGCGCGGGCCCGAACAATTTAAGAAAAAACGACCTCACGCACTTTTTATGTGTGATTTTTATATCATCAGCTATGTATAGTAAAATTTTGAACTTCCTAAAGTGGGATTGTCGATGCCTGCCAGACCGAAGTTTGAGCGGCTGCCACGACCACGACAATTCCCAAACTCAGGCCCGCGCCGCGCCGATAACTTTATGTAATGGTCGTGGCGGCTGCTCAAACTTCGGTCTGGCAGGCATCGAGAATCCCACTTGAGGGAGTTCAAAATTTTACTATACATAGCTAATGATGTTGTACATCACATATGAAAAGCGCGTGAGGTTGTTTTTTCTTAAATTAGAAATATTAATTCCCAAACTCGGGCCCACGCCGCGCCGATGACTGTATGTAATGGTCGTGGCAGCCGCTCAAACTTCGGTCTGGCAGGCATCGAGAATCCCACTTTAGGAAGTTCAAAATTTTACTATACATAGCTGATGATATCATACATCACATATAAAAAGTGCGTGAGGCCATTCTTTCATAAATTGGAGATATTAATTCCCAAACTCAGGCCCGCGCCCCGCCGATGATTATATTTAATGGCCGAGGCGGCTGCTTAAACTTGGGTTTGCCAGGCATCGAGAATCCCACTTTAGAAAGTTCAAAATTTTACTATACATAGCTGATGATATTATACATCACATAGAAAAAGTGCGTAAAGTTGTTTTTTCATAAATTGGTGATATTAATTCCTAAACTCGGGCCCGCGCCCCGTTGATGATTATATTTAATGGGCGAGGCGGCCGCTCAAACTTCGGTCTGGCAGGCATCGAGAATCCCACTTTAGGAAGTTCAAAGTTTTACTATACATAGCTGATGATATTATACATCGCATATAAAAAGTGCGTGAAGTCGTTTTTTCAAATTGGAGCTACTAATTCCCAAACTTGGGCCCGCGCCCCGCCGTTGATTATATTTAACGCTTTCCATTGGCCTGTTGCAGGCTGCAGCGATAATTTTACGCTTAGGCAGGCGTGGGTGCGCGGGGCCCCCCAATGCGCGGGGCCCGGAGCATTTGCTACTCTTGCTACGTGGCTAATCAGGCACTGACAGTTAAGAGTTTCAAGGCGATAGGTGAGGTGAGGTGAGGCTTTTAATATTAAGAACAATATAATCATGTTTGCACAAAGTACTGTAAAGGTAAAACAGTGAAAAAAATCAAAGGAAAAGTTGTTTACTAATGTTTACTGGTTTACTCGTCGTAATTTGAGTTTTTTTTCGAAGTCTCTATTGTGGGGGCCCCTCTTTTGTGGAGGTCCCGGGGCTGTAGACCCTGATGCTCTCCCCTATATCCGGCCCTGTTCCCACCATACAAGGCCACCAATAATCTCTACCCTGCCTCAGTCATTTTCTCTGGGGTTGAAAAACCCCAGAGAGGTCGGAATGTCTTGTGAGAGGTCGGAATGTCTTGTAACAGTTTTCAGCGACTTGACTTTACCTTGTTGGAAAAGCGCAGACGTCGAGTCTTAACCCTCTAATGGTACGAATGAAGAGCATCTGCTTCGCCAGGCTGGTTTTTTTTTTTTTTTTTTTTTTTTCTCTTTATTTGAAAAAACAACAGATTTACATCAGTCTTACGTACTAGAGATAATATTACATTAAGTTATTTGATATAAATCTAAAAACGTTTTCTACTTATTGATAACACTGGTCAACACATTTTTTGTCCCTTTAACAAAAGTAATTAAATCTTATAGGAAATTTCACGCTGATTTCAGATATGTAATTAGTTTTTTTCTATCACGTCAGGTTTTTATGGAATTTATGGAGTTTTACTAAAATATGTATAAATTCATATTTTTTCGTGTGTTATCATTGATACTGAAAAGTCGGATTCTGAGTTCTCTGTGGAGGTGTCTACTTCTGCGAAGCCTCACTTGTTGAACCAAAATGACCTAAATGATCTGGTACGTCACCTGAATTTATCAAAACTGCAATCAGAAATGTTGGGTTCGCGCTTGCAGCAGTGGAATCTTCTCGAAAAAGATACAAAAATCACGCACTTTAGAAACCGGCATCGTCTCTTGGTTCTTTATTATGACATGGAAGACACTTTATGTTACTGTCAAGACATTGAAGGTCTGTTCGCAGCTATTGGCTTGCAACATAACGCAGCAGATTGGCGACTTTTCATAGACTCATCAAAAGTAAGTTTGAAAGCTGTTTTAATTCACAACGGAAATACTCAACCGTCCATTCCCCTTGGCCATGCTGCAAACATGAAAGAGAACTATGACAACATGAATCTGCTGTTAACAAAGATAAAATACGTAAAATACGAATGGAAAATATGTGGTGATCTAATAAAAGTAATAGGGCTCCTACTAGGAATGCAAACGGGATACACAAAGTATTGTTGTTTTCTGTGCAAGTGGGACAGCAGAGACAGGAAAAACCATTATACCAAGGACTGCTCTACTAG
Organism: Micropterix aruncella; assembly: GCA_944548615.1. Lineage (NCBI taxonomy): Eukaryota > Metazoa > Arthropoda > Insecta > Lepidoptera > Micropterigidae > Micropterix > Micropterix aruncella. The sequence continues at coordinate 5,812,987 of OX155963.1, read as the reverse complement.
AGAGCACCTTATACCTGGCACGAAGAATGTTCACCATGTTCCCTTAGTAAAATCTGAAGATATCTTACTTCCACCCTTACACATTAAATTGGGTTTGATGAAAAATTTGGTAAAAGGCTTGTCTAAGGATGGAAATGGCATGACTTACTTAAAGCAAAAGTTTCCTAAGATCAGCGACACAAAAATTAAAGAAGGAATATTCGTGGGACCACAAATAAGGGAGATCTTGACTGATCTGAATTTTAAAACAGTGTTGAGACCAGATGAGCTAGCCGCTTGGTCGGCCTTCAAGAATGTTGCCGAGAACTTTCTTGGAAATCATAAAAGTGAAGACTATATCAGCATTGTATCTGAAATGCTCATGGCCTTTAAAAATATGGGATGTAACATGTCACTAGAAATACACTTTCTTCACTCTCACTTAATTTTTTTCCCGAAAATATGGGAGATGTCAGTGACGAGCACGGCGAACGATTTCACCAGGACATTGCGGCTATGGAGAAGCGATACCAAGGAAAGTGGAGCCCATCCATGCTGGCTGACTATTGCTGAACCCTGCAGAGAGACTCTCAAGATACTCACAAGCGCAAATCAGGAGCAAAACAAATTAAATTGAATTAAATTTGAAATTTTGTTGAGTAAGTACCCGTCATATTATGACAGAATTATGTAAAAACACTTTGTTAAATAATAAAAAAACCTGACCTGTAAAAAATTTCTTTTGTTTCATTTTGTGTTTAAGGATAGTAAATACATATAAAAAAATTAGCTATGCTTTAGGGACTGCACTTAAAAAAAAAAATGTCGACCAGTGTAATTTACCTATTTTGTTATACTATTCTAATAACTTAAATATTTTATTTTAATTTCCGTTTGGTGTTTTTTTTTTTTTTTTTAGTCCGTTATTTTTGCAGAGGCGAGTTGCTTGAATTGTGATTTACTTAGAAGCATACCATCAAAGCAATTTACGATTTTCACATATGAGTGCATTATACGGGGCACCGGCGAGAATAGAGCGTTATTGGTTGAACAATGCGACGGGCGGAAGACATCACAACGACGAGTTCTGTGGATCGACGGAACGTTCAGCGGGAAACAACTGAGCAGATCAGGGCAGTCGAGTTTATGGGTAAAGAGTGAATTAATGAGAAGAAGATCTGTAAGAGTACGTCTCGTCTTCAGAGATTGACATTTAAAAAAGTGAGTTTGGGCGTTGTAATCGGCGAATTCTATTTCGTGAAAGAATTTAAAACGCATCCACCTCAGAACCGTTTTCTGAACTCTTTCAATGTCTGAAACATATTGTTCGTAACATGGATTCCAAATCACACTGCCAAACTCCAGTCTACTCCGGACAAGCGATGTAAACAGGAGCATAACAACGCGGAAATCCTTGAACGGCTTCGTTACCCTCCAAATGAATCCCAGCAACTGGTAACATTTGGAAGTCATTAGCTCGATATGAGTATTGAAGTTAAGTTTACTATTAAATGTTATACCCAAGTCAGTGAATTCAGAAACTCTTTCCAGTTTATGCGCGTTAATATCATATTGGTAATGTGTAGGCCGATGAGATCTAGAAAAAGACATGGTTTTGCATTTATTTAGGTTTAAGTACAGTTTATTTGTTACGCAATATTCTTGTAAATTTATTAGCTCGGCTTGAATATCATAGCAGTCATCAGCAGAAGCAATCGTATTGAAAATTTTAAGGTCATCAGCATAAAGTAAGAATTGCGATTTCCTGAAACATTTTCCGATGTCGTTGATAAACAGCGTGAATAAAACAGGCCCTAAATGGCTTCCCTGTGGCACACCGGAGGTGACGTCGATGGCTTTAGACATATGTCCGTTTACTTGGACTAATTGGGATCGATTCGATAAGTATGATTCCATCCATCGTAGCAAAGAACCGTGAATGCCTAAACGGTATAACTTCTGCAAGAGCAAAGAGGTATTCACTTTGTCGAAAGCCTTTGAAAAATCAGTAAATATCACGTCCACTTGCTTGCGGCTGTCCAGAGCGTTAGCTATGTAGTTTGTATATAGTAATAAGTTAGTGTTAATTGACCGACCGGCAATAAAACCGTGCTGCTGTTGTATTATGATATTTTTGTATGCTGATGAAACGTTTCAATGGCATATATCAAAATGGCATTTCCTACGTTCAAAACATTTTTGAGCGCACTCTAGCGGCGGTTTAGAACATCGTATGAATTTAGTTGATATATTTAAATTGTATGAAATTTTATCTACTTTAAGTTTGAATAGAATAGTCATTATGAGGAAATACCTACCTACATTATTCATGAGTTATAAGCGAAAAACTAAAATAAGTGCAAACATTTTGTTGTTTTTCGCGATTCCTGAAGTTTGCTCACTTCTGGCGAGGTGGCAGTTGAAAATTAGATTCAGCGGCCAAAAATACCCATAAAACCGCTAAGAAAAAAAAACTTAAGGGGTTTTTCCTGGAAACGTCAAGTTTGGATCTCATATGCTTGGACCAATAATAGATATTATAATAAAGGGTCCAACACACTGGTTCGACGTACGCAACATTATGACATCTGGCCCTTGTATTTTAATGAAAGCAGACACACTTATCCTACGCAACGTTGCGTGGGATAAATGTGTCTGCTTCCATCTTAATTCAATGGCCAGATGCCATTATGCGTTGCGTACGTTGCGTACGTAGGCCCAGTGTATCGGACCCCTAATACATATACATTAATGCATATTATTGTGATCCCGATGACATACCTGCTCGGCAGTACTCGGCAGTACTCGGTAGAATCCGGGTAATAGGAATAGAAAGATAGGAGTTCCAGTGGCAATTTCCCGGCTCGATCTTCAGACCCTCGTCATCAAGTGTAATGGAAGTACTCATGACAGCAAAACAAACGAGCCCAAACTAGACTATCCTAGCTATTTCATCAGGGAGTTCCAATGACAATCCTCCAACTACATATTCAGATCCTCGTCATCGTTTGTAATAGAAAGTACTCAAGACAACATAGCAAACTAGCCCAAACTCGACTATCTTAGCACTCGACTATCTTAGCACCATCGAGGAGTTCCAGTGGCAATCATCCGGCTCCATCTTCAGACCCTCGTCATCATGTGTAATGGAAAGTATGTACTCATGATAACAAAACGTACTACCCCAAATTCGACCCTCCTACCATTTGCCATCAGAAAGTTTCAGTATCTACATCCCGGCTCCATCATCAAATCAGGTCGATGGTAGGTACCATATTGCATTGTCACCGAATTTACATGAGTAGGTATACCAAATTTCGGCTCAATCGGATACCAGGAAGTGGTTAAAAAAAGGTTTGCAAATTTTGAAACGCTTAATTTCTACCACTATATTGCCCTGTACAGGCATTTCCCTGAACTAATAGAATAAGCCAATGTGAAACAGTTTCAGAAGTAAGGTATAGATAGTAACGCTTATAGAAAATATTTGCTAAAATAATTACCTACTTATCTAATATAACAATAATATAATCTAGGAATACATTGGAAACATAATTAATACGTGAAACATTTAAAAAATTTAAATAATTCTGTAATTTCATTCATTGCAGCGACTTCACGTAGCGTAATTGAAAACTACTTGCAATGAGTGTTCTAAAAGCATTGAATAGATGGTGCTGCTGCATGTTTTTTTTCTATAAATAGTAGTATAAATGTAAAACGGATTATAGGAAATATTTCCAAATCGATTTGGTTTCGATTTTTGTTATAATTACAATCGATTGTAATCGATTACGGCTGACTGACTGACGAACTTCACAAATCGAAGTGACAGGCCATCATCTGTGAAGCGTTTTTTTATTGTTTTTCTCGGTATTCGTTTTTAGTTGAATCTTCAGCGGTAATTTACTAAATCTCGTTTTGATTCATATTCGTTCGTTTGTTTTAATCTGCCCGCGGCGGTTGTCTCGATTATTCTGTGTATTTATTCTACGCTCGCGCGGTATTGACAGAAATGAAAGCCATGTTTTTCGCCTGTTGAATTCGGACGATTTTGCAATATAGAATGTTTTGTACCTCCGTGGGTTTGTCGTATTTTTCGTTAGTTATGAAATTGAGTTAACGCTTACGCGATAATTTCATTTAATTGATTTCGGCCGGACGAAAACTCGGACGATGGATTCGCTCTATCGATCTGGCGAGAATGGCAACGACAGGGGAAGGTAATGTTTTTTTAATGATGTTTTTAATGTTTTAGGCTGTAATATCGATCCTTTATAGATGGACGCTGTGACAGTTTTGACCCAAATAAGCTAATTAGTAACTAAAGTCAAACTTGGAAGGCATTGTCAATGTTAATTAAGGATGTGACCTCATGATTTTCTCACATACACACAAACCAGCGTTGCCAATCGGAAGAGTTCAGTTCATTTCACGCACACAAATACCCAAAACAAGAAAAAGCGCACAGAAAAATACCCAAAATACCCCCCCCCCCCCCCCCCCCTCTACAAGCAGCCTTTGTTACTCTTCGTTTTAAAAATAACTTCAGGTTTCCTTTTCGACTAACTAAAGGACAAACAGACACACTTTTATAGCAGATCTGTGATATCCGAACAATGACAATTTATATCCTGTTCGGATTCACAAAGCATTTGGATTATAGTATGAGGGGACTAATAAGCTATTTAAAAAAAAAAATAAACAAATATTATAAATAGGATAGAAACGAATTTACCGCGTGAAATTTGTAGCATCCTATGTTTCGGTGACGTTGCAGCCGCCGTTGTCTAGCGTAGACTGGACCCTAGACAATGGCGGCTGCAACGTCACCGAAACGTCGGGTGCTACAAATTTCACGCGGTAAATTCGTTTCTATCCTATTTATAATGTCAAACAATCGCAATAGTCTTCGATTTTTAAAAAATAAATATTTTGCAAAATTATAGATGTATTATAAAATATACCAAACATTAAATCAGAAACTAAACTATTGCAGTGATATTAGTTTAAAAAAAAAAACAAATTCTAGTGTGCTGGGAGGTATTCAGCGACCTATAAAATGCTTTGTCTCTTAATTTCCATAAAAGCATTTTCTCTGGTAGTGGAATGTCCACTTGGTTAGCCCAATCTAAGCATATGTTTAAGACAGACACGGCATTAGTATGGGAAATGCTTGCTACTGATACAATTGCATCAAATATTTTTCTATCAGACTAGAATTTAATTGACGCCAACTTTGAACAAGTGAAAATACTGCATCTTTCATTGTAGTTTTTGAGAACAGCATGGCGCATGACTGATAAGTGAGCGGAAGGCAAGGCCGTGTATAAATTTATAATATTATAGGGATTATATATGAACTTTCATACATAGACTATACTCGTTGAATATTTTCATAATTAGGAGGATCATAATAATCATTTGTTTTTTTTTAATATATAATGCAGCTGCCTGTTGCTTCGTTGCGCTAGTCAGAGCTCGCTGGACGAAAGCTCTCAAAGACCACCGCGAGCCCCGAATGCATGCCCACCTCAACATGCTGCAAAGGCACTGGACGCTTTGGATGAAATGCGCAGGTATTTTACTTTATCTGTTTATTTTTTTTTATATATATCCAATTTTTATTTATTTAATTACATCAAAAAGATAAAATTTTATTCCGTAGATTCCAAGACAGGAAACATTTTTAAAAAGGACTACACAACGAGCCTAAAAACGCTGATATTGGGGATATTCATCAGTCATATTGCTCGATTTACAGAATATCCAAAGAAGTAACTGCCCGTCATAATAATAATGGGTGTAGAGACTACGTCACAATGTCGTAAATCACCTGCCTCACCAGAAAACAATTTAATTTTCCTCGCATACTTTTATTGCCATGCGCAAAGTAATTATTGGAGTCAGATGAATTGTCGTTGCTTTTACGAATGCCCGTGTAAACGGCAAGCAAGCTATAACATGTCAACTCGCCCGTCAGTCGCAATTAAATCATCAGCCTAACAGACTGCGTTTATCATCCGTCGCACCTCTCTCGGTGAAGCTGCCATTATTTTTGCCGCGAACGGTGGTCATCAACTATACAACAAACCACACAGTCGCGGTAAAGTGTATCCTAATCATCCCCATTATGGTTTTGTTCCTAAAGGGTTCGTGCAGCCTGGGCTTTGTCGGCCAAATTCTATGTCATCAGGCCTGCCCTAATCATGACTCAACTCCCATCTGGTACCTTCCTCGCAGAGGGGCTTACCCTGTCAATACCGCTGTGTACACTGGGCAGTTAGTGCATTATCTGCACATGTGGAAAAGACGAAGAAAATCCAGCCGGTTAATAACCAGGGGTGAAAGTTCCGGAGACGTATGTTTCCTATGACAGCGGAGGGTAGTTGAGGCGGAGACGTCTTCAACCCTTGAATCGATCCGTTGGCCACTTGGTCTAACGTGACCATGGCGGGCAAAGGGCGCTTCGGTCTGCAAGATATTCAAATTGAATAACCGTTTGCGTCTAGTAGAGACCGCGCAAGCGACCATGGACTCGCGGCCATACTGGGGGACGGAGAAATCCGGCCAAATCTGGTAGGCAGGAGTGAGGCTGCCGGGTGGGGTGCTTCCCAGTGCCTCGCGCAAGGCGTTGGCTTCTGACGGGCGAGTAGCGTAGCTCCCTAAGTCTACGCTTACTGCAGGTTGAAAGAATGATTACATATTGGTATAACCTCCTGGGATTACGGGTTCTCTTGTTGTAGATGGTAAAGAGGCAACTCAGAGACCTCTAAGCGATAATAATGCATTGAGAGAAGGCGCGCCCAGAATGGTCTTCTGGCCCCCACCCCATTAAACCCAATAATAAATTAAATATTAATCTGAACTAATATTTACAGGCAAGGTATCCTCTGCGATGTCCGACTATCTGCAGGCGAAATCGAAGTGGCCGCCCACAGAGCTGTTTTGGCTGCATGTTCACCATACTTCCGAGCAATGTTCACACAATTCGAAGAGAGCAGGAGAGATAGAATCACATTGCAGGTAATTTTTGCAACTTTTATTCTCATAATTTTTTTTATTATATCAATTAGACTAGCTGCGATGCCTGTCGCTGACAACCGATTTTCCACTGTATTCTGTCAAAGTTGAATTTGAATTTGGAACAATTTTTCGATTTAAGGGTTGAATTTCTCGGCACCTAATTGCCCCAACGGAACTGAGCCAGCTTCATACCACAGGATATTTTATGGGCTTTCAGAAATCACTTTCCACTTTAACTAATTTTCTCACCGCTTTCGAGATGTTTGTGACAAAAATCTCGGAAGCGAAAAAAATATCTTTTTGAGTTTGCTTCATCATTGAATGCAGAAATCATCCGATCAACAAATTGTGTTAGTTGTCAATTCCATTTTTACTCAGACTTGTCAAATTTGAAAAATCATTGTGGCATTTCTCACATTATTGTTTTTTTAATGGCTCTATTAATAGAACATATTTGCTGCATAAAAAAATAGTGGTAGAAGAAAAATTTTACTTCATCCAGTTAATTTAAAAGTTAAAAGTGGCAATATTGTTGCGCTTTTCCTCTCCCAAATGTTACCAGTCTAATTCAGGCACTGTATAGTGATATTTAAACAGTCTTACCGCAGCCTTTTTTTGAGAATCATCCTGCAAGATAGCACATTCAAAATAAAAAAAAAATAAACGCTGAAGGCAATAAATTATATGAAACATAACTTATTGGTGTGCACAAGCCTGGAAATTATCCCAAGCAAGTGAAAACAGAAACTATTCAAAGGTGCTGGAGAAAACTGTATGATGGGCTTAAAAGAGACGACTCTTTTTTCGATTTTAAAATCATGGTAAATAGGATTACCTTATATGAAGACATGAATATAAGCGAGGTGGACGAATGGGTTGACACAGACGATTTGCAAGAAATTACGGACCAAAAAATTGTAGAAATAAATAAAATACAAACGGAGCTGCCATGGAATTCACCGAACAAAAATCGGGCCCATCATATATAATTTTTTGTTTTTTTTTATTTTTACACTTCTGGGAGGTGAAGGGTGGATTCCGGACTAACGACCGGCGGTGGTAGGTTTAAGACAGCTGTCTTGCCACATGTGAGCGTCCACCTTACCACCCATTCACTCCCCCTTCGAAGCCATAGAATTTGAGATGCAGAGATCGCAGTTTTAGATATTTTTTCTAGAAAAGAGTTGATTATTTTCCTGGAGAGACCAAGATCTTTAAAAAGGTGAAACAAAGATTTAGCTGGCAGGCCACGAGCGCCTACTTCCACCGCGTGAAGGTGAACAGTGAAGCCGTTCCGGGTGATGGCATTTGCGAGGTCATGGTATTTATTTAATTTGTACTCGTGGTCTTTTGGGATATTTGATTCCCATGGAACAGTTAATTCTACGATAAGGACCATCTTCCGAGATAGAGAGTGAAGAGTTATATCTGGACGCAGGGCTGTGCATCCGAGACTTTCAGGGAATTTATACTGCTTAGAGACCGAATCGACCTCCATAATCCAATCTGAAGCTTTCTCGATTATTGAGAAAGGTTTTGCAGTGAGATGTTTTTTGCCTTTCGAGCCAACCCGCACAAACTGTATTGGGGGTTTGGAGGATACTGTCAAACCCTTGTTTGCACGAGCCACTGAGAGGCTAAGTACCTCGCGAATAACAGCAAGGACTTTGTCGTGGCGGTAAGTGTACCGTCCTTGATCCAAGGCCACCTTGCAGCCAGCTAGAATATGTCTAGCTGTGCAAGGGGTGTTGCTACAAAGGGGACATGAACTATCCTCGGCATAGCTCCAACGAGCGAGGTTACTGGGGTATGGAAGTGTATGCTGAAAGGCATTTAAATAAAATTTCAGCATCTCTGGCGTCCAGTCATACAACATTACTTTCCAGTGCATTGGAGGAGGAATGCAAAAATCTCCAATTGTTGTCCAATCATTCTGGCATTGAAGGCCAATAGTGTGAGCCATACTATTGCTGTCGTAATCTCCCCGCAAGAGAGACTTCTTCAAGTCCACATCGCTCATGGTTGTATTGCCATACCCCAGACCAGTGCCATTCTGTTTTTGTGGAAGTCAACGCGGGCTTGTAGATCATTTGACTCACTACAGCCACTTACTACGTACTTCGATATTGCCGGATCCTTGGAATTGCTTAGAATCGAATTTTTGGTTATTCTGGAGTTGGCGTAGAGCAGAGAGGGCAGTTTTAGAGCTAGCCCAAAATTGTGTTTGGACCTGAAGAGAGTCGAGGGGTCAGCTGGTTTGGCTAAGGACAACCAGGATTTTAAACTAGCTATCACCAGTGCATCCAGACGAGACAGTTGGGTCTTGGTGAAATCGTAAATAAGAAAGGGCCATGACAAATGTGAAGTTAGATAGTTGTCATAGATCCAAGCCTTACGAGGGCCAGAGATAAGCAATGCATCTATCTTTTCCAGGCAACTACTGAAATGTTCTATAACATGATCGCCAGAGAGGTCTTTTCCCTGGCAGGTGATTTTCCTGCCAAGAAATTTGAAGTGATTATTTGGGTTTATAAGGGAGATAATAGAGCCCTTATAGACCAATTTGGGGTCATAGGACGTAAATTTTGTGTCTATGCGGGCGAGTCCAAGGCAAAAACATTTGGAGGGCTTCACTTTTATACAGCCTGACCAGTCGCAGAACAGCTCCACTTTCTGTAATAGCAGGGAAGGCTGCTTGGGGCTCCTGGTGATAAAAGTTAGGTCGTCGGCAAAAGCAAGGCACGACGATGTGTATTGGCCGTCTGTTTTAAAACGGTAACCCCACTTCTTGTCGAACTGGGTCAGGCTTTCCAGCAGTATATTGAAAACGATATTGAATATCGTCGGAGAGAGGCAACAGCCCTGAAACAGTCCAATTGAATATGATATAGAGCGGGTAGTCCATTCTTGCGTTTTGACATGGAACGTCAGACAGTTATAGTAGGAGGCTACAATGTCACGCACCACAGGTGGGAAGTTGTACCAGCGGAGCGCAAAATGGAGAAGACTGTGCCGAACTGACCCAAAGGCATTCTCTAGGTCGAGCCAGCATACATTGATTTGGCGTTCGTGCTATCTCGCATCCTTAATGGCAGCAACCAAGAGAGAATTGTGCTCGAGGCAGCCTGAGACGCCACGCATGAAGCCTTTTTGTACTGACACTCCAAGGTACTCGTTCCGGTGCATGAATTCGCTCATCCTCATGTGGACTATGCCAAAAAAGATTTTGGCCACAGTATCTGTCAGAGCAATGGGCCGAGCGTCCTTTGGTCCGGTGCAAACTGGGACCTTCGGAATTAAGATGACTGTCGCTCGGCCGAAATTCTGTGGGACTACACCGCTATTCCATATATGTCGGAAGATGGATCCTAAATATTGCAGAAGGCAGGGGCACTTTTTATACACTAAGTAGGGAATACCATCGGGACCTGGAGTAGAGCCCGACGGCTTCCTTTTTATTTGATTTAAAATCTCATCTAGAGATGGGGGTTGAGAGGCGAAAGCTACTGTAGGCAGGTGCGGAGGTTTAACCCTTCAGGCCTCGGCCCCTCAGCCGATTGACAAAATGATGTCCCAATTTTTTTTAGTAAAAATTAGTAAAAAAATTGAATTATGACACTGTCTCACCAAAACATTAATTACTGCCAAACCACTGTACCCATAATTAAAATAAAACATATTAACATAATAAAACATAATAAAATAAAAGAAATTAAATTAAAATAAAATTAAAACGGGGCCATCACGCTGAATCGTGTTGTGGCCGATATCGGCCAATCGGGGCTTGAGGGGTTAATGTCCGGAGGAGGGCTGTACGTATGGAGCCGCATTGGATCCTCATAAGTGGTCGAAAAGTATTCCGTAGCCATTTCTTCCAGGATTTGGATTGTGCCCTTAGCGGCAGACAAAACCTTTTTACTGTAGTTAAAACGGTTTTTGTCAAACCGGGATTCCTCTTTGGACTTGAGAAATGCTTCTTTGCGCTTGTTGTTTTGCGTTGCTACGCTCTGTATCAGTTTGAGTATAGAGCGGTACGCGCGCGAGAAGTTGTGGCAGAGGGCCTTATCTCCGGCTTTCTTGGCTTCACGTAGCTGGCGACGAAGTAGCCGCTTCTGCCTACGGAGCTTTGCTTTGAATGCGGGACAATTGAATGCGGGATTAAAAAGGGACAAAATCCGTAGTCATAGGTACTATGACAGGCCACTGTCCCCTAAACAAACACCTGTTTACCATAGGTGTGACGGACAGCCCTCTATGCAGAGGATGCATGGAGGAAGAAGAAACGCCACAGCATGTGCTCATGGAATGCAGGAACGTGGCAGAGCAACGGACTAAAATACTACAATCTCCAGCATCTGTCCCGGAGGCCTGTAGCAACCCAAACAGGCTGCTAACCTTCTGGGACAGCCTGGGTTGGCTGGAGTAACATAAATAGAAACATGAGCCACGCACAATGGCCCAATCAAGAGGCCAAGTACGGGAAAAGCCCAGACAAACTAACTAACTAACCATGTCCTTCGGTGGGTAGTTTTAATGCGAAAAAGTGACAACCGTTCATTTCACATTCTGTTCTAACGTATTGCCTTGTCTCGTTCACATGAACTAATTTCCGATTTTAGTTCACGAAGAAATGCAATCGAGCCCAATGATAATGTAAATTAATATCAATGATAATGTAAGATAATAATACTGTAATAATAATATAACGTTACATAAGAAAAGATATAGTGCTAAGATGAACAGAAGTATTCGATTCCCAAAACTTTTCTGTAGTCACCCACCAGAAATATAATAATAACCTTACAAAAACGAGCAGTTCGAAATATTTCCGCTAGAAATAGCAGTCAATTGTGACTGCTATTTCTTTATTGATCTTTGCTAACATCTGCAAGCAGTACTTAATCCCGTGAAATTTATAACAAAACATCACGTATAAAAGAAAAAATATAACGACTACTCAACTAACTCGAATATTCATTCGCATATTACGCAAAAGAAAGAGTACTTCCGTCATTACAAAGTGCGATTGAGTAAGGTTCTAAATAGCTTTCTTTGTCAATCTAACCTATTTTACAATAAGTTGCCGTTATACATTAGGGTTCACTTTAAGAAAAGGGATTTTGACAATATCAAATGTTCTAAGTTCTCTTGACTCACTTGACTATCTTTATTCTTTCTATCATTGACTATTAATGTTGTAATGTTTCATTACAAATCATTGTAATGTTTTAATCTGACTACTGACTATTATTGTTTTTCCTAATTTGAGAAATTGTCAAATAATTGTGATTGATTATTAGTCCTTTTGTCCGTATGATAATTTGCAAAATTATCTAAACATTATGATTGAAAATGTCAGAAATCTTTGTTTATTTTAACCTAGAAAATCTGCAATTTGATGTTCAACCTTCATATCATATCACCTTATAATATAGATACATATATGTAGGTCCTCTAACAAGTGTAGGAATTCCTATAAATTGGTTTATGAATGAATTTTCATACGGTGCCTGTGGTGTGGGTTTATCCGGCCCGGCACCCACGATTACGCGTTGGACGGACTCACAATGAAACGAAACAAGACAGAGTATGGACGTATCATATTAAACATAAAATAGGACCTGCCATGGAATTCACTGACTTCCCCCATTGAATTCCTTATGCCCAACATGCTTTGTTTATTTTTTATTAAAATAAATTAATAATAATAATAATAAATAAGAAATGTTGGACATAAGGAATTCAATGGGGGAGGTCAGTAAATTCCATGGCACCTCCATTTTTATGTATAATGTGATATGTCCATACTCTATCTTGTTTTAATTCATTGTGGGGTTGTCCGACGCGTAATTGTGGGTACCGGATAAACTCACAGGCGGCGTATGAAAATTTATACAGGTTTTATTTTTATGTGTTTTTATGTGTTTGATTTTATTCGGCAAAATGGTAAGGTGTGAAGGCACCCTAATTGTTTCAACTCGTAAAATTTACCTATTGGTGAGCAGAACGACACATGCAAAATTTTTCAAGGTTGTCAGAAAGATAGGATAAATACACGGAAATAAACTAAGAAATTGGTATATAAAAAAGATAAGAACATTTAAATGTCTAGAAGGAAGTCTGGCACTGATAAGGTCTTTACATTGGGTTATTGTCCTTGTAGGGTAATCACGGAACAGAGACGTGATCAGTAAAGAGAATGACTGAAAAATTATACAGGATGACCCAAAACTCCCTACAAAGGAGAATAGAAATATTGGTTATGGAGTGATGTACTCATTAAAACATATCTATATCATTGGACTGTTAAAGAAAAGTTTGTAGTTAAGGTGTTTAAAAATGTTTCATAACAAGAACCCATTTTCTTAGTTAGGTATGGAACCCTCGGCACCAGTGAAATTTGCACTTGACCGATTTAATTTTATTTTTTAGGGAGTCGATCCTCATGCCCTACAACTACTTGTTGAGTATGTTTACAATCCGGATGCACTGCAAGTAACGGAAGACAATGTTCAGGTAATTGTTTATTTATTGGAATAATAATATCAGTGTAGGATGAAACAGAACAGAGTTTTCCCAACGTTTTCACAGAATTTTATCAGTCTGTCATATCAACATTTTGTGTTTGTGGGAGGGACAAGTATCATAGGAGTCCTGCTTTACATGTTGTAGCTATTTTTCAACCCTTTATTACCTTTTACTTTTTGGAGCTATCGAAAACATTTCTTTTTAAATAGCCATAGTATATATATCGCCGCCAGCATATAAAAAAAGGTGTTTTTGTTTATAAATGTTCAATTCAAATGTTTGTGCAATTCGTTGAATAATTTTCATTCAAAATAAAAAACGTTGCTTCTAGTTAGCTTACATCCCCCTTACAATCTCTCTTTACCCCCCCCCCCCCCCCCCCCCCCCTCCCCCCAACACCCCCACAGCGAACACAACTCACAAGAACTGTAACCGCTTGTTAAAGATAATGATAATATTTTTCTTGCTTGTAGGTGTTGCTACCTGCAGCTAACCTGTTACAAATGACCCCAGTGCGGGACGCTTGCTGCTCATTTCTAGCCGCTCAACTGCATGCAACAAACTGCCTGGGAATTCGAGCATTCGCCGATTTACACGCTTGCAGAGATCTGGCGGCTATTGCCGATCAGTTTATCGAGAAACATTTTGCGTAAGTTATTTTGCTTCTATGGATAGTAGGCATATTTTCCTGAGCACCCTCCTATATCTAAAAAATAGTTTGGTAGCTATACTGTTTATTTATCAATATCTCCATTTCAAATACAGATCTATAGACAAACGCGTACCTGCTTCGTAATGAATACTGCTTAATTAGATATTTAAATCCTGATTTTAATGGTCGCCATGTTTCCATTTTCGGTTTTTTGAAAATTGTGGAGAATTAGAGATAGATTTTCTTTCAGTTTTATATTGGAGTTTTAGATTAGGATCTTACCTATAACCCCTGAAAATATCAGGCATGTTCAATCATCAGTTGCAGAGAAATCTAAAATTATATATAAAAAACAATTGCAGGGGGTTGCCCCGAAAAATGGGCCAAAGCCACGCACTTTCACCATGTCACACTTTCAACATGGCGTCGTTTCCAACTATGTAAGCAAATGATATCGAGGAACTCGACACTCAAATGTGAAGCTAAACCAGGCAGTTCATCACCGTAAGGTCAATTGCGAAAATAGCTTAAACCGTTTTGGAAAAACTCAGCTTGGAAGGACAATAAATATTGCATCAAAACACGAAAAAACAGACTTACTTCTTGAGGATTGGTGTGGAACTGAAAGTTGTTAAGACGGCTCAGCCACCTGGCGGCTATCGAAATAATTACAAAAATCCTCTCCGAAAAATCCTCTGCGTGGATTTGCCCTGTGCGGGACTTTACCTACCCTATTGTATTTGTGTTGATACAATATTTGGATATAATATATGTTTTTTCTGTTAAGTATAGAATCTTTAAAGAACCAGGTAGATTTTTCACATTATCTGCTGCTTTGTTCTCATCTGCATATCGCGAGGCCGAGAAAGGATAATTCCTATAGTGTATCACTATCTATAGTCACCTTGCGCGGGCCCTCAGCGTTGCATTGTTTAAGTTAACTACCTACTCATATTTCTACTAGTAGTTTTGTGAATGGTATACCTCACATATATTAGAACAATTAAAACGGCCACCATCTTCAAACGGAATAAAGAAATAAAAATCTCAAAGTTTTAAGAACATTACTTTATTTTTCACTCCCCTCCATCCCCTGCCCCTTCCCCCCCATATTGCACATATATTTAAAAAATATACATTTATGTCTGCTCGAGTTCACCTTCATTTTAATATGTCGCAAGTCTAACCCTTAAATCTGTGCCCCTCCCTAAACATATATATTTAAGGCCCTAGTCTTCAAAAATTTACATCTGATGGTTTTATAATAAGATGTAAATATTTTTTATTTTTTTAAGTAAACACACATCAGGAAAAAAATGCATTGTATGCGATAATTGGCAATATGAGTAATATTTAGGATTTTTTTTACCCTTTTAGTTTGGAATGTTTGAATAGTAAATGGGCTTTAAACTTAGCTCTTTTTATTCGAATACGCTTGGAGTTGATTTCGTGCACATAGACAACTAATTGGATATTCAAAAATCACTTAAAATAAATATTTAAATATTATAAAATAGAAGCTTTGGCTAATCAAATAAAAAAAAATCAAATAAAAATTAAGTTTTCATACTATTTTAATTTTTGAAATTTAGCCTAAAATCTCGGCTTCATAAACTAAAACGTTTTAATAAATAATTTTACAATAACCTGATCATAAAACCGTTAAGTGGATTTTTTTGAAGGCCTTGAGATAAAATAATTTTAAAACTTAATAAATTTATAATATTATTTATACTATTAGTCCTCGTCTTTTTTAGTAATATATTTTTTGATATGAAAAAAATCCAAAATATTTTTATTATATACCACCAGCCTCCCTACATATTGCGTATTTTATTTTATTTTATTATTTGTCTACTTGACTTTTAGGTATGTGACATTATTCTGTTGAAAAATATTATTTATTTTACATAATTAAAATATTAAACTGCATCTTGAAATGGCATGAAAAAATAAAAATCCGTATACATATGTCGTTTTCAATGAATTCATGGAACATTCATGCTAAATTTGAAGAAAAACGAACATCGCTTTTGGTCGTAATTGCATCACAGACAAACGGACGACATGCCAATGGATCGTCCCTGGCCGAGTTGACACAAAGACGTCAACCATAACATTACGACTCGAGCGACACAAAAGAGTCGAACAACTGTAGCAATTATTAAACTGTGGTATTATACTAATGTTAGTTCATCTTTCTTCATCTTTCTAGAGATGTTGTGGAAGGAGAAGAATTTTTGGCGCTATCGCAGCATCAGCTAACGAGATTACTGGCCAGCGATATGCTTGTGGTGCCATCTGAAGAAAAGGTATATATATATATATATACTTTTTGTTTATTTATCAAGTATAGGGTTTTTAGATGGGTCTGACACCGTATCTTTTTTAATGTAAATCCAGAGCATCAAAATTAAATTGGGTAAAACCCAATTTAATCCAATAATTGACTAATGTGGGTTTTTGACAAAATACTTGTTTATAATAATTAAATCAATGAACGGATATAGCATTTATATTATATTTTATCAAAAAGAAAAAAAAGGATATATTTTGACACACCCAGTCTGTTCCGTAATTTACTCCAGACCATTCCAAATGTTGAGATGTCTTTCAATTGATGCAGAGCTGGCCGGACAAGTGTAATGCCGACTACTTTTGGCATGATTTATAAGATAACTTACGGATAATATTGTTACGTGGATAGGCAGCAGATGCAAAAACACGGTAGAACACTCAACTTGTTTATTACAAAACTATTACAATACTCTTCAAGCGATAAAGACCCTTATACACACTTCAATATACACTATTTAGTTCTAAAATCGTTTGCACTACTACTCAATACTTTCGCGCCGAAACGCTGCCAGCACTACTTCTCAATACTTTCGCGCCGAAACAGCGCCACTAGCGGTTGTTAGTGTTAACTCTTATCCTGTTGTGAAAATAAAGGGGATCTCCCCGACAACAGACAATAACGATTTTCGGGGAAATTCCCTTCATGGTAATGTTACAACTTTATTCAGAAGTAAATAGATTTGGATTGGGAGAAAAAATGCAATAAAATAGTAATAAAATAAAATTAAATGTAAAATTAAAATATATTAATTTAAAATTCTCATTAACTCCGAAAAAACCCGAATCGTGGGCAGATATTTTTTGATAAAACCCGGGTTTTTGCCAACCCTGCCGTTGAGCCATACTAAATACGTTCGCACGAATTTCATCAGGACGGGAGCATATCTTAAGGATGTATATATTTCATACAATCAGATGCCTATAACAATGCAGTAAATAAAGACTTAGCTGAGTCTTGCATTACCTGGGCATTTAATGTTCCCCAAGCTAGCCATCAAGGTGGCATATGGCAAATATCCATAGTGTGAAGATACGTCTAAATGGACTGGTTTACAACCAAATCCTCAAGGGCTAGTGATCTTTAAGTCCTCATTATGGAAGAATATAAAACGAAGCATCAATTATTATTACTAACTACATAAACAGATTCTTTACAGATACAGATAATGCACAGATTCTATACATAAACAGATAATGCAACTTGCAAATACGATAACAAATCTGACATAATGTTGGATTTGTTTATGTTATTTATGGTCCCATTGCCGCCACTATCCACCTGCCATGCGATTCTATACATATTTTTACAGCAATCATTGTGTATTTAATAAAAAAATGTATGTAATATGGGCTAAATATGAAATAGGGATAGATGTAATATCTATTTTCGTAAAATAATGACACCATACATTTCTAAAGTAGTCACAGCATACGGCCAATTCCCATGTTTGTATGACAAGTTATGGCGACTATATAAAATATGTTACGAATGGCCAGAGTATATATAAGAATAACTGTCAATAAGAATCAACATGCGCTTATTCTACATGGTAATCATTAAATTTTCAACAGATTTTTGAATGCGTCATCTCCTGGGTGAATCATCTACCAGACGAACGTCGTGAATACCTAGCTTCTTTGATGGAGCACGTTAGGCTGCCATTATTACCGCAGGTATATTTTCTTTAAAATGTATCTCTCTCTGTAGACAATCCCTCATTTTATTTTATTTTAATATGAGGAGAACCTTACATACTAAGCAATCCAATTGTTTAGACAATAACCCTCACAAATTTTGACATTTATTTATTTATTTTATTTATTTAGTACTTTTCATATTTTTTATACATGTAGCCACATTATTACCAATATTATAAAGTAAGTTGGAAAAATGTAACATGCAAATGTAGCAAATGGTCATTGCCCACCTAACTACGACTGTACTGTCCTGTATTTAGGCGGGTCAGAGTAAACAATTAAAATTAGCAATTTAATTTATAAAGAACTAAATTAAATAATGTTTTATTTTTAGTAATAGTAAATGTATTTAATTAAAATTTAATATGTAATATAATATAATAATCTGTATAAATATTACAATTTATATACTTAATCATATTTATGTAATAATATAGTAGAATATACTAGAATAGAATTGAATATATAGAATATAGTAGAATAAGTTGAAGTTGACTTAGTGTATATTGTGTTTATATGTATGTATGTGTGTAGATGTGTATTCTAATGTATTTAGTATTTCTATTTCCTATATAATATTGTAATTTTTATTAATTTTTTATTATTATATATATTTATTATTATTATATATATTTTTAAATTATTATTATTATTATTGTGTTTGGTTGGTTCATCGACCCTCGTTTTAAATTTAAAAATATAAATTGCTTGCCTTGGAATGGGTATATCCCAGTTGGGCAGCACTAGTCAGTGAATGAAAGAGGAAAGTTTTTGCCATTTGTTTTAATATTATACTTATTGTAAATGGTTAATTTGATAATTCCAATAAAAAATAAAAAAATGGTAAGTACATAGATACCTAAATTCGATTATAATAAATAATAAATATATTATGGTATAAACATATTAATGATCAGATGGTACAGACCTTTCAAAGAATCCGAACCCTGCAAACAACATTCCGTAAGACAATGACGCAAGTCTTGCACTTGTGTCAGCAATAAATCACAAACCCAAAAGAAAGTTTTGATGGTCAGCCTGAATACATAGCCAGGATATATATCTGAAGCAATAGATCAAACGTCCTAAACTTTTCTGTAAGAAAAATGAAATAAATTTAATAAAAGTTAACTGTAACATATTCGTTTGCACTTTTATTTGAAGGCTGTAGCATAGTATGAGTAGAATAAGCCTTCGAGTTCTCAACGAGCCTGGTTTTTTAACTAGGGTAACATTTGTCTTTACAGGAATGTCTCTTGTCAAGAGTCCAGATGGAACCCCTCCTCGGTGAAGATCTACGTTGCAAAGATCTTCTCATAGAAGCACTAACATTCCACCTTCTGAGACCTGAACAAAGAACATTGAACAATACTCGAGCGAGGCCTAGGCAGACCGCTGGACGTCCCAAGGTATGTAATACTATCTCTCTTACATTAAAGGCAACATGTCCCTCCTCCAGTAGCATTATTCCATTCGGAGCTCGCTTTTATCGACCCATGCAAAGCAAGTGTCATTTGGGGGACAAAAAAACATTATGGGAGCTCTCGTTCTATCAATTTAAGGACTATTCATTCTTTTTCCTAGGTTTGTACATATCTGGGCTTGCAGTAAAAATATTAAAATCTGGTACTGATTTAATTGTCGCAAGGCATGTTCCAACAGTTTCCGCCTACTTACAATTATATTTTTTTATTATTTATTTATTTAGAGAAACGGGCAATCATTCTGGCATTGAAGGCCAATAGCATGAGCCATACTGTTGCTGTCGTAATCTCCCCGCAAGAAAGACTTCTTCAAGTCCACATCGCTCATGGTTGTACTGCCTTACGCCAGACCAGTGCTATTCTGGCTGATTCCAGTAAGGAACTTTTTGTGGAAGTCTACGCGGGCTTGTACATCATTTGAATCACTACGGCCACTTATTACATGCTTCGAAATTGCCGGATCTTTGGAATTGCACAGAATCGAATTTTTGGTTATTCTGGAGTTGGTGTAGAGCAGAGAGGGCAGTTTTAGCGCTAGCCTAAAATTTTGTTTGGACCTGAAGAGAGTCGAGGAGCGCCAGAGGTTTGATTCCCAGGGGAGACTGGTTGACCCAGTGTCCTACCCAGGTTCGCACCCCATGCGTGGAGTCCATCGGATGGGTGTTGACCCGTGAGTGTGACCGACCCTGAACACATGGGTCATCGTGGCCACCTCATCATGGGCCCGTTAGCTCCCATCTAGACGGGACAGTTGGGTTTTGGTGAAATCGTAAATAAGAAAGGGCCATGACAAATGTGAGGTTAGGTAATTAACATAGATCCAGGCCTTAGGAGGGGCAGAAATTAGCAAGGCATCTATTTTCGCCAGGCAACTTTTGAAATGCTCTATAACATGATCGCCCGAGACGTCTTTTCCCTGATGGGTGATTTTTCTGCCGAGGAATTTGAAATGATTGTTTGGGTCTATAAGGGAGATATTAGCAAGGCATCTATTTTTGCCAGACAACTTTTGAAATGCTCTATAACATGATCGCCAGAGACTTTTTTCCTTGATATGTGTTTTTCTGCCAAGGAATTCAAAATGGTTATTTGGGTCTATAAGGATAAAAATACTTCCGAGAAATCCCGTGATTTAAATGAAGACATTCAGGAATATTTAATAGAGACATCATTGAATGAATCTTATGACATTAGTTTACCTAGATTAAGTGACGAGGAATTGACATCGGAATCTGATTAAATATAATCAATTAATTTATTTTAAGTTTAATTTAATATTGTCTGAAATGTTAACCAATATGGATTTATTTATTTCACACATCATATTTACTTAACAAAACGATTAATAATGGATGATATTTTTTGTAAGTTTATGATCAACTCACTAAACCAATGTTGGCTAACGTTTCAGAATAAGGGCCAATATGTAATATTTGGTTTTTTTTTATTCATTATAATTAAAGTAATAATTTTCTGCCGTATTATTATTTTTTTTGTGCGTAGAAATATAATTAGAATAAACTTTTATATACAGCTTATTTATTATTGTTCTGTTTATGAGTTTTTTAAGATATAAAATAAATATTTTTTGCATAGTAAATTCTGTTATATAATTTTATCGGCATCTATTTATTAATATTTTTTTTTTTAAATCCGTGCAGAAATGTTGAAATTGTGATTTTTGTTCTACTCCCCCATACATTCGAAGCACTGTGCGACATCCACACAAGTTACCGAAAATAGGGTCAAAAATTAAAATGCTAGGTTTGAGTTAAATATTCAAAATTTCACGTAACAATACAAAATGGATGAACACTACAAAAAAAATTAGCAATTTATCAGCTTACTAAATAATTAAAAAAAGATTGCTCTTAATACGCGATTCTACGCTAAAATCGGTAAAGCAAAAATTTTGTTCAAAAAAATTGTTTTATCTTTTTTTCATTCCTTTGGCCAACATTAGTAAGACATCAAACGCATTCAATTAAACTTATTAATAACTCCGTCCAAGTCAAACCTTTTTTTTTTTATTTAACCCTTTTTACGGTAACTTGTGTAGATGTTGTGTAATAGGTTATTTTACGTGTAGTAAAGTAATTTAATGCAATCATTCTGCAAAAAAGGAAGTCAAGAAATTTTTGGTAATCGCAAAAAAGATAGAAAATTCGCAAATACACATTTAAAAAATCATAACTTCTAAACAACGAAAAATCACAGAACATATATGGGGTATTTTCAGATACACCCAGATGACAGGAATCTAAAAAAAAATCTTTGACATCACCCTTTGGACCATCCAGTATAATGGTATATGACCGGATTCACACAACCTTTTAAGATCGTTATATCCAGTTTCAACTGTATGTCGGAACATTGCAGGTTTTGCTGGTGGTAGGTGGTCAGGCCCCGAAAGCTATACGCAGTGTCGAATGCTTCGATTTACAGCAAGAGAGATGGGACAGCTCTGCTGAAATGCTGAGCAGACGATGCAGGTAAGCTTAAAATACTGAAATAAAATGGCCAGGTCCTAGTTTCACTTGCACCGAGGGTTCTGTTATCTCAACTTACCAATTTCTCAAAACTATGATGGCGAATTGAGCCCATTCAAATGCCACCTGACTGGACTGGGTCACAGACTCACTATATTTCTGATAGAGTATATAATATTTCCCATTCATTCGGAAGTGTGAATTGTTCACCTGCAACAAAAATAATATAAACTTCACCTACCATTTTAATTGTTTTCCGATCACTGAAGTCAGCGTAGTTCGCAATCTGCGAATAATTCTTGACTGGCCATGCGGCAAGCAAGGCTTACAAAATGCTAGATTTTCTCTAAAGAGCATGCAAATGCTTCAATTACATAAATAAATACACTAACCCTTGGAGTAAATGGGTATTTTCATGGATGCATCTGTCTCTTTTGCAGGATTTTCGGCGACATCGACCTTAAAGTACTATAACTACGAAACTACTACACCAATCATAAAAAGAACAACTGCACAATGATTGCATTGAAATTTCGAATATAGAATATTGAAATATCATTTTGTAAAACAATTAGATAATTATGAATAAATATGAGAACATCAAAGAAGTGAAAAAAACGCGGAACCAGATCTGGTCGTATCATACTCAACGGATAATTGTTTCAGAACCAGATTTGGTCGTATCATACTCAAGGGGTTAAAACACGTATATTACAGACATGTCCGCAGCATTCTTGAGTATGATGTAATTATTTGGCCTCCGCGTTATAGTGTCTATAAAAACCATCTTGAAGACCTTCAGCTTCGTTTCATTGTCAGCCCTAATTACTCCGAGCAACTCAATCAGTACAACATGGTTAGCTAATGGGCCCTTGCTGAGTTAGCCACGAAGACCCATTCTGTTCAGGGTTGGTCACACTCACGGGTCAACACCCATCCAGCGGCCTCCACGCATGAAATGCGAGCCCGGGTAGGATTCCGGCCTTAGGGCTAGTTTCCCCTAGGAATCAACCTTCTGGCGCTCCTGGACGGTCTGCGCACCGTGCGGCGTAAGCCAATCGACTGTGCACTCTGACTAACAGTCGGGGGAGTCTGGAAGCAGTACTGTTTCCTATAGAGCGGAAGTGGTTGCGGACCTTACGGCGACTGCTCTTGAAACGACCATCGGCTACCCGATCCTGGGTGAACAGCCGGGCAAAGGATACCATGGTCCGCGATAGATTCAGTATACACCGTTTCACCGCTTCGTAAGGGAGAGGACTGCGCAAGCGACCTCTCGAACTCGTAACCAATCGAGAGACCGGAGTAATCTGGTCGCAATTGGAAGCAAGGGCGTGAGTGTAAGCCCGCTGGGTAACACTCCTGGCTATCTCGCGGTTAAGGCGATGGCCTCTTGCGGGCATGTGACGGAGCTTGGCGGTGGATTGTTTTGTCCAAGTCTTCTGCGTTCACTTCACAGGAGAGAGAACGACTAATAGTTAAAACTTCCTGAGGTGACGGGTTCGCTCGTTGTAGTTGACAACTCTATAGTACAACATAGTCTCATCTGGGAATTGTCGCCAGGAATGTGATCTTAAATTTCTATTTAGGCTACTTAACCGCCCTATATTGTTATATAGAAAAGTTCATATAAATATATATAAAAATTATGTATAAACAAATTTATATAAAACTGCTATGTAAAAACCGCTTATATAAACCGCTATATATTTTGTCTGGTATATTTTAAACAACTATTGCTATTGCGAAATCTAATGAAAAAAAAACAACAATTTACCTACTTTTTGAATAAAAACCCAAATGTTAACAATATTCACATACACAACATATAAACACTTCATAGTAGGGTTGGTTGGAACAGATTGTCGTATGATAAACCTGCCCTTTATGAAATTTCACAATAAAGAAATAAACAAACAAACACACCCTATTTCATGACTTCCAATAGTTGGAATTATTTCTATCATAATTTTTTTTGTAACTTCTTTGAATATTCATATTTTGTAATTTGTAGTATTTCCCAAATTCAAAAATGCTGTTTTATGTCAATACTAGCTGCGCCCCGCGGTTTCACCCGCGTGGTGATGGAAAATTGTGATAATGATAATAGAAAACTATATATCTTTATAAATTATAGCCTATGTGTTATTCTGATGTGTAAGCTATATTATTGTAAAGTTTCATCAAAATCCATTCAGTAGTTCTTGCGTGAAAGAGTAACAAACATCCATACATACATTCTTACAAACTTTCGCATTTATAATAGTAGTAGGATGTGGATATCAGTCATCGGTCTTATACTTTGTTAATTAAATTATTTTATAACGCCATAGAATTTCCGAATAAAATAATATAAAATAAAATATCAGAACCTTTAGCTTTTATAAAACTATGCTTTCCCTACAGGGCTGGCCTAGCAGTGGTGGAAAGTCGGGTGTATGCAGTTGGAGGCTTCAACGGTTCCTTAAGAGTTCGCACTGTGGATGCATATGATGCTCCAGAAAATACTTGGAATGCCGTCGCTTCTATGGATGCTAGGCGTTCCACTCTAGGAGTCGCCGTTATTGGCCACTGCATTTATGCTGTAACTATTAAATTTAATCTATAATTACAGTTTCCGACTGATCATATGAATCCACATGATTTTTTCAAATTATTATAGGTGGGCGGCTTTGATGGTGCGACGGGATTAAACTCAGCGGAGGTTTTCGATACGAGAACTGGAGTTTGGAGACCGATTGCACCGATGAGCACTAGAAGATCATCTGTCGGTGTCGGCGTACTTGAGAATAGATTATACGCTGTAAGTTTTAATCGGTAGATTTATGTTCTTTCTACATCCTAAAAATGTATATTAAGGTTTATATATTTTTTTATAGGTTGGAGGCTACGATGGAGCGAGCAGACAGTGTCTTAGCTCAGTTGAGTGTTACGATCCAGAAACTGATTCATGGTCTCCGATTCCCGATATGGCTGCTTGCAGAAGTGGGGCAGGTAAGTTATCATTTTTTTAATACTTTCTGTTAACCCGGGGAATTCGTAACGTCCCTTCCGGGATGATAGCCGACCCACGGCAAACTGTGTAACGTCCCTTGAGGGAGGCAGCGCTCGCCGCTTCGAAAAATGCCGTTTAAAATTCGAAATAATGTTCTATGCGCTTCTGCGTCCGGCACGATATGGCCAATTACAGCTTCAATCCAAAATTTCCGTCCGCCGGTAGCGAAGAATAATTTAAAAAATGCGAAAAAAGGTCACCGCCCTCGGTATCTGTCAGTTTGGTCGACCGTATTTGCTGCGCGCGACGCTGTGATCAAAATTGTGATTGTGAAGTGTTTCTGTGCGATTTCCTGCAGAAACGTG
Source organism: Micropterix aruncella (assembly GCA_944548615.1). Classification (NCBI taxonomy): domain Eukaryota; kingdom Metazoa; phylum Arthropoda; class Insecta; order Lepidoptera; family Micropterigidae; genus Micropterix; species Micropterix aruncella. The sequence goes on along the minus strand of OX155963.1, from coordinate 5,787,413 downwards.
AGTAATTTGCATGCTAAAAGAGTTTATGAATGAGCATTATTGATTTGAGATAGCTCATCTGCTTTTTTTCACGTATTTTTAAGCAATATGCTTCGGTTGACCAATTGACTTTAATTTGCTTATAAAATAGCTATTATTTCATTTACATCGTATATAATCACAGAATTTGTCGAATTTTGCTCATTTCGAGTTGTTTCGTAGTATGGGGTCGCAAATAGAAATTTGTTTTGCTAATTAGTATGGGACTATTACCATATTTTGATTGCGATTTTCTATAGTTTTTTTATGAAATGTGACTTTGGAGTATAATAATTAGTTATTGGACATATAATAAGCATATAATGAGACAATATATTTGAAAAACTCTAACCAATTTTATATTATGAGCCTTCAAAGTTTATTACCAAGTTTCGGGCGCTAACTCTCAAAACTTTAGATTTTTCTGTAATATCAGACAAAGCTGAAAGTTCTGGTGTGATTTTCTAAAAAGTGTGATGTAGTGGTAAAGTTATTTTGAAAGAATTTCATATAAAAAAAGACCCTAAGTAGTCACAAATATAAAATTTTAAATTTTTTTTTTACGAGAATACATCAAATTTTTCTTGGCTGAATAACTAAATATTTTTGTATGCAAATAAGTAAAACAAAATAATAGTTTTGGTAAAGCATTTAATAAAGAACATAACTGTATTTACAATTTTTGCGTATTTTCCGTATTTTGTGATAAAAACATCGAAATCATTTTATAGGCGAGTTTTTCAGTTCGCCAACTTTATCTTAATTGTTTTACGAGATAAAGTTATAATGTTTTATTTTTCAAATTTCAATGCGGTCATTTTACAGTTATTTTTTTTATGATCCGTATAGTGGTTTATAACTTATGGTCGTTTTTCTCAAGGCCGTCGATTCACGCCGATTTCGCGCGCGAAACGTCGTGTGCAAAAGGTACGGGTGAATTTTTGCTTCGCGAATCAAGGGGTTATTTTATGCATAATTGAATACCAGAAATTAAAACGAATAAAATAGGTAGGTAAGAAGTAAAGTGCCAAAAGAAATATAATAATTGAATTTGATACCTAATAATAAATACACATGGAGATACCATGGAATTCACCTACTGGAGTCGGGTCCATAATACTATCATTGCTTCGATTTAGCAATGAAGACGGCGGGCTATTAGTGACGGCCCTGACAAGGGTGTGGCGATGGCAGGGGCAGGTGGTGTAGCGATGGTGGCAGAGGGGATTTAGATCATACGGATTTAAAAATGGATGATCACATTAAATTTATTTACCTATTATTACTCCTCCCTACCCCCCCCCCCCCCCTATGTGTGTTTATTTAACAATAAAAATGTTGAAAAAAAAATTTTGCTTTCTCCTTGAAAATTAATTCTTTTGTATGTAATATATTGAAACAGCTGTATGTCTTGAATAATAATAAAATAGAACAAAAACAAAAAATCGGTTGTGTCACCCCGAGACACAAGTAGCCAAAAACTGATTTTACCAGAATATTAATTTCATAAATAAAATCGATGAGCGCCCTCTCTCGGCCGATAGATGAAACCGGCTGTGTTCAATTGCGACGCCTCAGGCGGTGCGATTTGTTTCTCGGCTAAGGGCGTTTTCGGACCGAGTGCCAATAGATGTTAATATGGCGGGGTGCACGGCGCGGGGCGTCGGCCCCTGCACCCGTCAGGCCAGGACCAGCCACAGGGTCAGGGTCCTGGAGCCGGTCCAAAAATCCATGCACCAAAAATCATATCACCGACGAACGACGTCAACGCGTGACAATCATTCAAATGTATGGCGGAATTTAAATATTAATAGTTTAGCTTATATATGAGATATTCCAACCAAAATTTCACAATGAGATTTTATCCTAACGAGGCATCTCTCTCTCTCTCTCTCATCTCTATCTGGTTGGTAGGCCGGTTAAGTCAAAAAAGTCAGTGGAGGTGAAGCGACGGCGCTGACTGGCGATGGCGGGAAAGGGGTGCGAGAAAGATGCGGTGGAGTTTTAGCGACGGCGACGGAATGGTGTATAGCGACGGCTGCTTTGTAGATTTATCGAGGAAGACGGCGAGGTTGTACCGACGGCGATTTTGCGACGACGACGGTGTGGATGTAGCGACGCGGCGGCGGGGATTTAGCGTTAACGATGGCGGGGATGTAGCGGCGGCGGCGGTGTGAATTTAGTCACGACAACGGTGGAAGTATGACTACGGCGGCGGTGGTTATGTAGCGACGGCGGCGGTGGGAGTGTGGCTACTGCGGCGGTGGAGATTTAGCGACGACGACGGTGGGGATGTAGCGACGGCGGCGATAGGGATGTAGCGACGGCGGCGGTGTAGATGTAGCGACGGCGGCGGTGGGGATGTAGCGACGCCGGCGGTGGAGATTTAGCGACAACGATGGCGCGGTTGTAGCGACGCGGCGGCGGGGATTTAGCGACGACGATGGCGGGGATGTAGCGGCGGCGGTGGTGTGAATTTAGTCACGACAACGGTGGAAGTATGGCTACGGCGGCGGTGGTTATGTAGCGACGGCGGCGGTGGGAGTGTGGCTAGTGCGGCGGCGGGGATTTAGCGACAACGATGGCGGGGATGTAGCGGCGGCGGCGGTGTGAATTTAGTCACGACAACGGTGGAAGTATGGCTACGGCGGCGGTGGTTATGTAGCGACGGCGGCGGTGGGAGTGTGGCTACTGCGGCGGTGGAGATTTAGCGACGGCGGCGATAGAGATGTAGCGACGGCGGCGGTGGAGATGTAGCGACGGCGGCGGTGGGGATGTAGCGACGCCGGCGGTGGAGATTTAGCGACAACGATGGCGCGGTTGTAGCGACGCGGCGGCGGGGATTTAGCGACAACGATGGCGGGGATGTAGCGGCGGCGGCGGTGTGTATTTAGTCACGACAACGGTGGAAGTATGGCTACGGCGGCGGTGGTTATGTAGCGACGGCGGCGGTGGGAGTGTGGCTACTGCGGCGGTGGAGATTTAGCGACGACGACGGTGGGGATGTAGCGACGGCGGCGATAGGGATGTAGCGACGGCGGCGGTGGAGATGTAGCGACGGCGGCGGTGGGGATGTAGCGACGCCGGCGGTGGAGATTTAGCGACAACGATGGCGCGGTTGTAGCGACAGCGGCGGTGGAGATTTAGCGACGACGACGGTGGGAATGTAGCGACGGCGTCGGTGGAGATGTAGCGACGGCGGCGCTGGGGATGTAGCGACGGCGGCGGTGGGAATATAGCGACGGTGGCGGTGGGGATTTAACGACAACGGTGGCGGAAATGTAGCGACGGCGGCGGTGGGAGTGTGGTTACGGCGGCGGTGGAGATTTAGCGACGACGACGGTGGGGATGTAGCGACGGCGGCGGTGGGGATTTAGTGACAACGATGGTGGGGATTTAGAGACGACACCGGTGGGGATGTAGCGACGACACCGGTGGGAGTGTGGCTACGGCGGCAGTGGAGATTTAGTGATGACGACGGTGGTGATGTAGCAAGTATGACGGTGGGGATGTAGCGACGGCGGCGGTGTGGATTTAGTGACGACAACGGTGGAAGTGTAGCTACGGCGGCGGTGGAGATTGTGCGACGACCACGGTGGGGAAGTAGCGACGGCGGCGTTGGGAGGTATAGCTACGGCGGCGGTGGAGATTTAGCAACGACGACGGTGAGGATGTAGAGACGGCGCCAATGGGGATGTAGCGACGGCGGCGGTGGGGATTTAGCGACGGCGGCGGTGGAGATCTAGCGACGACGACGGTGGAGATGTAGCGAAGGCGACGGTGGGGATACAGTGACGGCGGCGGCGGGGATACAGCGACGGCGGCGGTGGGGATGTAGCGACGGTGGCGGTGGGGATTTAGTGATGACACCGGTGGAGCTGTAGCGACGACACTGGTGGGAGTGTGGCTACGGCGGTAGTGGAGATTTAGCGATGACGACGGTGGTGATGTAGCAACGATGACGGTGGGGATGTAGCGACGGCGGCGGTGTGAATTTAGTGACGACAACGGTGGAAGTGTGGCTACGGCGGCGGTGGAGATTTCGCGACGACCACGGTGGGGAAGTAGCGACGGCGGCGTTGGGAGGTATAGCTACGGCGGCGCAAGAGATTTAGCAACGACGACGGTGAGGATGTAGAGATTTAGCGACGACGGCGGTGGGGATGTAGCGACGACGGTGGCAGGGATTTAGCGACGGCGGCGGTGGGGATGTAGCGACGGCGGTGGTGGGGATGTATCGACGGCGGCGGTGGGGACGTAGCGACCGCGGCGATAGGGATTTAGCGACGGCGGCGGTGGGGATGTAGCGACGGCGGCGGTGGGGATGTAGCGACGGCGGCGGTGGGGATGTAGCGACGGCGGTGGTGGGGATGTGGCGGCGGTGGGGATTTAGCAACCACGATGGCGGGGATGTAGTGACGGCGGCGGTGGGAGTGTGGCTACGGCGGCGGTAGAGATTTAGCGACGACGACGGTGGTGATATAGCGACGGCGGTGATGTGGATGTAGCGACGGCGGCGGTGGGGACGTAGCTACCGCGGCGATAGGGATTTAGCGACGGCGACGGTGGGGATGTAGCGACGGCGGCGGTAGGCTGTAGCGACGGCGGCGGTGGGGATTAGTGACGACGGTGGGAGTGTGGCTACGGCGGCGGTGGGGATTTAGCGACGACGATGGTGGGGATGTAGCGACGACGGCTGTGGGTATGTAGCTACGACGACGGTGGGGATGTAGCGACGGCGGCGGTGGGGAATTAGTGACGACGACGATAAGTGTGATAAGTGTAGTTGCTTCGTTCGAAATAAATGTTGCTGTTTTCTGTGTTGTTTTATTTGATTTGTGGAAATAAATGCTTTCTGTTGGAGCACTGATTCTTTGCATTTTATTCTTTTCTGAAGTGTTGCAACAACCTCATAGGTTTGTTCTATTTTAGGAGTGGGCGTGCTGGAGGGCGTGCTGTACGCGGTGGGCGGCCACGACGGGCCGGCCGTGCGGCGCTCCGTGGAGGCGTGGCAGAGCGGCCGCGGCTGGCGCGCCGTGGCCGACATGACCACGTGCCGCCGCAACGCGGGCGTCGCGCCGCACGCGGGCCGCCTCTACGTGGTCGGCGGCGACGACGGCGTCTCCAACCTGCCCACCGTCGAGGTCAGTCTTCGCTCGCCTCGTCCTTCTCGGACGCTTCGCTCCATACGAGCGGCGTTCGCTCGCGGAAAGCATATAGCCATTTTCCTCGGCGGAAAGTCCTCATACCCGTTTGCTTCGTTTCCGATGTTGAAAAAAAAGTTTTCGGGGAAATGGATATCGCGTGACTGTTATTCTTTTTACAGATATACGATCCTAAAACGAACACTTGGACGATGCTCGCGACCAACATGTCGATCGGCCGTTCCTACGCCGGAGTGGCGATCATCGATAAACCCACCTGAGGATTGGCCCACCCCGCCGCTGCTCACAGGTAAGAAGACGTTCGCACTCGCCGACGCGGCGACGCGCAATATACGTTAATGCGTTATATATTACGTCACAGGTACGCGAACTCTTCCGAGGGCCGGGAAGAGGGAGCGGACCGACGGCGAAACGACGACCGAGAGCGATCGTCGAGCAGCGGCGAGGAGACGGGCGAAAACGCACGCGCCAGACCGAGGAGCGACTCCGCTTCGGAGCGACCCTCCGCTTCCGATCGGCCCTCTTTCGCCGACCGGTGCGCCACTTTCGACCGGCCCTCGGCCTGCGACGGGCCGTCCTCGTCGCGGGCCGAGGGCCGCCGGACCGCGGCGAGGCGACCGCTCGACGCGCTGAGGCCGCAGCCGCAGGCGTCGTTCGCGCCGTCGCAGGCGCCGCTCAGTCTGCCGGCGAGACGTCGATACTTCCACCTCGACCTCAGCCCTAACCTGAATCGGCCCGGCGGCCGCGCCCTCCCTCCCCAGTCGGACGACACCGAGTCGTCGAGCGCCACGCGGGAAAACGTCTACGAGCAGATCGGCGACGCGGCGCGCGGGCAGGCCGCCGTCGCGACCGCCTCCACGCACTGGCGCTTCAAGATGTTCAAGTCGGCGAAAGCGAGCCGCGGCCAGTCGCCGGCGTCGTCGAGCCCGCCTCCGAGCGGCAACGGCGGCGGCGGAAGCGGCAGCCCGATCGGCTTCAACGCGTGCTGGGGCCGGCGCGCGCCGCATTCGCCCGCCGGCTCGCAGACGCTCGAGTTCAACGACCGCAGCCCGTCGCGCCGCGAGGCCGCCGACCGCACGGTGCCGCGGCGCCGCCCGCCGCCGACGGCCGCCGAGCGCCGCGAGCCGCTTTACGAGAACGGCTCGGCGCTCGGCGCCGTCGCGCGGCCCGCGATCGAGGCGCGGCGCGGGCCCCGCGCGGCCGCCGGCGCGGGCGGCGTCCTGTACGGGCGCGTGGACGTGCTCGGCTCGGGCGTCGGCCGCATCGAGCGCCACCTGAGCTCGTCGTGCGGCAGCATCGACCACTGGCGCGCGGTCGGCGAGCGCGCGTGTCGCGAGGCCGGCGCCGCCGCCGCCGCGCGCGGCATCTCGCGCGGCCAGCTGCGGCGCCTGCTGCTGCACCGCTGGCTGCCGCTGTGGGCCGAGCCGACCGGCGGCGGCTCCGACTACCGCGTGCTCGACGTGGACGCGTCGCTCTACGACCGGCCGCGGCCGTGCCTCGGCTGCGCGGCGCTCGTGCGGCGGCCGCGCGAGCTCGAGCCGCCCGACCGCTTCGACGCGGACGACTTCTTCGGCGAGCTCGGCGACGCGGCCGACCGCTTCCACCGCGCCTGCCTCGTCGAGGCGGAGGCGGCGATCGCGCGCGACGCGCCGCGGCCGGCCGCCGAGCCCGCGGAGGAGGCGGCGCCGGCGGACGGCGACGACTCGCCCCGGGGCGCCGCGCCGCTCGCTCCGGAGGCGGCCGGCGACGAGGACGAGTCGCGCTCGGACGGCGACGATTCCGAGAGCGAGCGCTCTCGCAGCGCAGCCTCCGACGCGACTCCGCGCGGTTCGCCGCGACCGCAAAAATCCGGGGACTGAAATGCTCCTTTTCGATTGTGATATCCTTTAAGATAACATTCTTAACTTTAACGCTCTAGAGGCCGAACGACTTTTTAACCGAACAAATAACGCTACTTTATTCGTCTACTTAGCGATTTATCTCAACCGGTCGGTATTATTAGATAAAAGCGTAATATTCCCACTGAACTAGTGCAATAAATTGTTAGTCGATTTCCGTATAAAATGTTGACATTACTTATTATTGTAAAAATTAAAATGCCAAAAAAATGTAATAAAATTCACACCTCCAAATCTGCGAGGAAAAATGCCAAAAAATTATAGAATAGGAGCCAATGATCGAAAATATTAAATTTCCTAAAAAAAATATGACACTTGAAATTCAACTTTTCATAGCAATCTTCAGAATTATATATTTTCTCTCTTTTATGACAAGTAATTGATCTCAAATAAATGCTTCAATTAGTTTTGTTTGTTTTATTTTAACCCTCTGGGCAAATTACAAGAAGACCGGAGCTAAGGGGGTTTAGAGATACATCTGGATAATAGGCTGCTTTATAGATAAATGCTACCGACTCACGGATTCATCTGCAGGATCTGTAGACCATTTACAAGTGTGCCCGCCATTAAAGCAGTTTATTCTGCGTATGTACGGAGTATACTGGAATACGGGACTTCCGTTATCAGGTAGAGACGCATGACGCGAAGAGGATCGCATTTCGTGTCTTATCAACATTTGGTGTCTACGAACATCGTATGAATTTCCTCACAATATGAGTTTCCTGGAGAAGATGATCAATACACAGTCACTGATGTCGCCTTTCTCCATATTTTAAATGGTAGGGGTTTAATAGCACGTATCTGGTTGCAGGCGTCCAACTGAGCTCCTTCGCGAAACACACATTCGCTACTATTGTTTCGCTCGCCGAATCGAATCGAATATCAGTCGACGAGCCTTAGTAGGGGCCCGTGACGTCTTCCACTAGGCATTCTGCCTTTTTGTGGGGTTTCGCGCGAGCCGGGCCCATTGGCCCGGCTTTCGGGATATGGCGTCGCAGGACTGCGCCCTGCGGCAAGATTCAATATCACCGAAGGCTAATACTAACAACTTCATAGATTCAGCGACTCTTCCTCTCTGATACTAAAGCCAATTATAATGTTTGAAATGACTTCTGCCTCATGTGTCAACGCAAACGATGGGGCATATTTAAGGGTACTCATCAACAGAGAGAAAGGAGCAGCAATACTCGAAAAATTCTAGATGTACCGACGGTACCATCCGGCCATTCCTAGAAAACTCTTGACAATTTTGGGGTAAGTAGGAGTAGTAGGAAAATCGAGGATGCATTTGACTTTTCCGCGATCGGTATGCAGCCAATGAGAATCTACTACATACTCTAAAGGCGCATTTACACGGGAATTTTTTCGAGCAATAACTGCCCGGCAACAATCCCCGGAGCTAGTGGAGCAATTAATGGGCAATCTGGAGCAATTCCTAAAAATTGCTGCAATTGTTTCGGCAACATTACTTATAATTGCTCCATATATTTTGTATTGCTCAGTGTCGCTGCCACGAATTGCCGAATATCCACGAGTTTACCCGGCTTTCTAGGATATGGCATCGCAGGGCAGGGAGCCCTACGGCAGGTTTCAGGCGCAGCTGTGTTATTCAGGGCTTCCCTTCCTAGTGCGAGGAAAGTCCACTATAGTTAAGTTTAAGGCCCTTAGAAATGTTCTACCGTTAAGAAGCCTCATTAAAGTCTACTACGCGCTAGCCCACAGCACGATTACGTATGGAATATTAGGATGGGGGGGTTCTACAGATTCGGCTTTAGATCCGCTTGTTAAAGCGCAAAAAGCTCTCCTGAGGGTCATGTCCAGAAAGCCACATCGATATCCAACAAACGAACTACTAAAAGAGCTGAGACTTTTGGACGTAAGACAGATTTATGCAAAAGTAACCCTACTTTATTATCTCAACAATCCGCACACACACAACATCACTGACCACAAGATTCTAACTAGAGGTTGCGCGTCAGAAAAACATGTAATTAAAAAAACCAAAACTAAATTTGCGCAAAGGCACTTTAGTTGTGTAGCTCCTAAACTCCACAATTACTTTCAGGATAAGTTAAAACAATGCAAAAGCTTACATATGAAAAAGGGAAAACTTACTTTGTGGCTGTTTGAGACCGGCAGGGAAAAGGTAGCTGAAATTATTACACATATCCTCGTTTAAAACGACGTTATCAATTTAATTTAATATTACAAATATATATTACTAATAAATACATGTATGTAAATGCAAATGTATGTAAATAATAATAGTATGTAAATAATACAAGTAGGTAAATGTATATATTTATATATAAATGAGAATAATATATGTATAATGTTTAATATTATATAAACATGTAAAATATCACCATAGTTCTATAATTGCAGTATAAAATTACGTGCGCATCTCAATTTAAAAGAAAAGAATCTACCCTAGTACGGGCATTAACCTAGTTGGGTAGTTTTTAAGACATAATTTTTGTACTACTTTCTCTTAAATAAAGCATTATTATTATTATTAGTTAGCTGCGTCTTAAGGATTTTTGCGGCTTCCGATGGGCTGGCTACCACTTCCTGTCTGATAGCCAGCAGGTCGCGCTCCGTCAGCGTCAGCCGTTCGTTTTCCTGCACCCCCAATCGCTGCATACAGGCCGGCGAGTTGCGCAACCCAAAGACGCATACAGTTATTTGAAGAATGCTCGTCCAGGAACAGTGAACCTACAATTTTCTCGAGAAGGAATAAGGGGATTTACCAAAAAGCAGCCGATAACTTGATGATGACAAATAAGTTGTATTGTCTAGGATAGTAGTAATCCTCGGAAGTAGATACGCATCTGGCTTTGTAGCACAATTCAGCTATCGGCTATTGAGACAGAAACAAAGAACCATCTGACTTCAGAACAAAAATTGTTGGATTATTCCAACTTCCTATGCTAGGTTCGATGTTGTCTAACTCTAGCATTCTATCAATTATATTCAACAATAACAAGCTTGCTGTGACAGTGGATAATAACATTGTCACTGGAGGATGATCTTCAGTTACAATGACCTTAACATTAACTGTGTACGCGACCAAGTAGACATTTTCGCAAAACTACTTATCATCGGCGTTGCAAGCGATTCTAGAACTTCAATCATTGAAATAAAAGGATGCAAAGCACTAATTATAGTGATAAGATACTATATGCTAATAGATTGCCTCGCTGGACTTAAACTTAAATGTATTTCAGAAGCAAAGTCGAATTCTCTGACAAAATCATTTCCTAAAATAAGGGAAGTACCAATATTTGGAGATAATAAAGCCCGAATAACCAATAGCTTGATATCGGTTATTAAATTGAAATGGGGGAACCAATCGTTTTCACAGAACTTGGATTCACTGTGCTCAAAGTCACAGATGGAGAACCATGAACATTGTATCCGATCTTAACTAAAAATAGATGTGAGCCAGCACCCGAAATTGACAAGACTACTCTGTGCGACAGTATACCAGACAGTAGCTTCTCTTAGAACAAAATTGAAATAAAAGCGAATATGTCTCGAGTCGTAAGGGCTTGGATGTGGTAGCCAGATGTTCCGCTACTCAGCCCAGGCAGATATCTAGCGTTCAAAAAGGTCGCCAGGCTTTACCTGCGCATAACGCTAACATGAGGTATTCGTTGGGATGTACCCCTCTGCCCACATTCCTCGCACCCTCTTCCCGCAATGCCCTGTAGCTCAATAGTACAGCTACTGGTTGGTATACTGTGACTGTGTCTCGTAGGCCTCAAACAGCAATATCACCAACGAAAAGTCTAATAAAGGACGATGGTAATCTTTCTTATTCACGAACAATATTGAGGCAGAATGCGGAAAACCCTCTATTCTAACCCGCCTTTCGTGTTTAACCATTATCACTGAACATTTCGGATTGAACCAGCTTGAGAATAATAACCATAATTACGACAATCTAGAGGAGAAACTTTACAAACACTTATCTTTTGAGCAGCCTGTACTTCATTTGTCACAAAGGTTTGTGAAATGTCGTCGACAGCATTGATCATTTTTAACAGCTGCTGATTCTATATTTGAATATTTTAAAAATACATTAGATTATTTTTTCAGGTGGGATGATTTTCAAATGGAATTATTGGTTGCAGACTGCTCGCTTAGACATAAAAAGCTATCTTAATTCAAGCTCTCCACGCTCCATTGCATTAAGTGTTGTTGATCCATACATAGTTGCAATACCTGCCTAGGAAGGATGTCACATTGCTTCTGCTGTGCTGGCGATCACTTCTGCTTCTGCTGTGCCGAAGAGGCGGACCGTGTCAAAGACCATGTAGTAAATGAACTGCAAATGCTCCACACATCGTGGAACAATATCGGATGCATGGAATGCGACAAAAAAAAAAGCATGATTTTGGTGGAAAATGTCTATTTCGATGGCGCCTCCAGGCGTAATAAAAATCCCCTTTTTTCTACTTTCGCCTCTTCTTACAAAACGACCCCCAATGCTTATTTTGTAAGTTCAAAAAAAATCTTAAAGCATTTGTGCTTTAGGGAAAATAAATCTGCTGAATCGTATAAGGATAGATTAGCTCTCTTTAAACTCGATAGTCTTGAAGATAGGCGTACAACCTACGATATGATATTTCTGTACAATGTAATAAACAATATTTTTGACAGTGCGTATCTGGTCGAAAAGGTATTCGAAAAGGTATCTATTCTGGCTCCTCGCATTACTCTGAATTCGCACCTGTTTTATGTAAAGAGATATAACTCTAGTTATACGAAGCATTGCCTAATAAATAAAGCTATGATAACGTATAACGATAGATTCGGGTACATTGACATTTTTTCATCAGGTAAATGTCACTTTAAGGAAACCATTAAAAAGTCTTATCAGTCCTTTGACCACCCTATTTCATCTAATGACTATTAATCCCTTATAGTTTTTTGTAATGTTTTGAAAAATATATTTTTGGTACAAAATAATTAATAATGGTTACAATCTTAACTCAAAATTTCATTCTCATTTGTTTTTTGTTCTTTCTCTCTGTCTATCCATAAATAACGGAGATATGTACTGTACACATAGTATTAACGGTAAATAGTATTAACATATAATTAGCAATAGTTTTATTGCTATATTTTGTATTTGTTATATATAAACGCTGTTTGTTAACCAAATAAAATAAAAAATAAAAAAAAAAGTTCACCATCCACAGATGGCTTTTAGATCTTTGCCAACATATGAGACACTTTCCATGAGGCAATATTATAACTTTTTGATACTTCTTCCTCGTATCTTAGTGTTTTAAGGGAAGCTTATATTAAAAGTAGCATGCATCGAGTTTAAAAGTCTTTCTATGTTCCTTTTTTAAGCTATTGCATAGCTTTTATCGCAGGCCTAGCCAGCGCGGCGACCGAATGAAGAAATTTCTTAACGAAAATTAATGACTTTAAACTGATAATTACGTCTGAACGAGTAATGCTTACGATTCGAAAAAAATATATGTTAAACAAGAACATTTTCCTAATATTTTTAGCTTTGAATATTTTAGATTTTGTTTATGTTACATAGTGTAATTAATTTGTGAAATTAGGTCTAACCGAACACAAAAACGACTACTACGCAAATACTATCTGGCGTATTAAAATGAAACCTGCACCATTTTAAAGATAATTTAATTATCTATCTTTTTATCTACTTTTTTTTTCGAATAATCCGTTTTTTTGCTTTATCGAATAAAAAATTCGCGCGCGGCGCTCTATCGGAAGACGTTTAAATTATTCCGAATCATTTGCTTTCGCAGCCGCAAATGATTCGGAATAATTTCAACGTTTTCCGATAGAGCGCAGTTATCTGGTATCAGAAAAAATAAAATAAATAAATAATTATAATTGCATAAGTGGTTAAAAATGCTATGCAATAGCTTTACCGCGGCAGTCCCCGAGTGCCACATGTATTTTTTAGACACAGCGAAACTGGGATTGCATATTAAATAAAAGCCTTTCCCTTTAAATTCAGTAATTCAAAATTGTTCTTACTGCACATTGTTAAAGTAGTTAGTTAGTCCTTAGTCATTTATTCATGATAATAAGAAAAACCTTTCCTTAATAACGCTATCCTTTCATGTTATCTCGCTCTACCCAGTAACTTTGTCCGATCATATTCTAATATTATTTTACATAAGTCATTGTATCGGTTTTGTATAGTGCATAGTGATATCACTATACATTCGATACTACCCTATTTCTTGTAAAATATGTCTCCATATTCATCCGAAATAAATATATTTTTTTTTTTATAAAAATCTGTTGTTACTTCTCCCAACCTCCTTATCCTCCTAATCCACAAGGTTACTTGCTTTCTGATATAGAACTAGTTCAAAGGTGTGTTTAAAATGTTGGTTTAAGAATTATAATTTTGTTTCGTGCATTAACGACAATGGAGGGCGCTGGTAAAACGCGCTGCGGGCGTAAGCGCACCCGCGGTTACAGCCTCTAAGCATGCCAGTTTTCATACAACAAAGTAGTAAAATACATTTGTATATATACGTATTTATTAAATTTAAAAATGCATATCGTTACACCTTGCATTCGCATATTATAATTATTTTCTGGAATGTATCACTGACGCTCTCCGAAGTCGAGCGACTAAAACCGAAGGAACTATATCTCCCAAGTTTTCATCATCCTGTGCCCGATTTATTGTTTCCACATCCATAATTTTGGTAACTACAAGTAAATGACTTACTCTTTAATAATTAAAAACATCAAACTTAATAAAATGCATCGAGATTCACCCGGATAACTTTGGTAACAATTGCATTATTTATCACGCTTTCTTATGAATAACATTGCACATGACGTTGTTTTTCCGGTTCAATGCGTACGTCCGACCCGGAATGTTTAGCGTTCGGTACTGCGATTTGCGCAGTTTGTGTTTGCTGCCTGGTATCCGTTCAATTTTATGTACGTTGTGCCTGAAATTAAGAATATGGTTTAACCATTGATTGTATAGGATTATAGATCGCTCAATGCGTCAGTAAGTTTTGGCCACACTTCCGGCTACATGCGCGTGTCGCTGATAACATTGTCCGGCAAAACTAAGAACAATTTATTGGCCACCTATAATAACATTGATAATGAATGGTTTTTTTTATAAAGGACTAATTGATTACAAAAACCCAATAATTTAACCCATAGGTGTGTGCTCAATGTGAACGATAACCCCTTGTGGGCGTTTGAGACTTTCAGGTGGGCAGTAGTAGTAGACCCAGAGAAAAGGTAAAAAAGTATAATCGTGGCAATAGCTTTTTCATATTCGCGACAGACAGTAAGTAAAAAAAAATGGGGGCTCAAGAAAACAAAAATATTCTCAAAGTGGGCGGTGGGCAAAATAAGGTTGAGAACCTATGATTTAACCAATGATAACAATAATAACATTTAATTATTAGTGCCACCTTTTGCATTTTTATATAGGCTGATTATATCACAGACATAATCCTGGCATTATTATATCCTGGCACAAGAAAACGTCATTCTGCAGGAACAACATGGATTTGTCCCAAGGCGATCAACTGTAACAAACTTGCTTGAGTGTGTGGACACAGGAATGGAATCAGAAACAAGCTGTTGACATACTTTACTTTGATTACGAAAAAGCCTTTGACAGAGTTCCCATAAAACGGCTTTTACACAAGTTGGAACATTTCCGCCTCCGAGGAAACCTCCTCCTGTGGTTTCAAGATTTTCTAATGGATAGAAAGTTCAGGGTGCGTGTTGGAGAGGAAACGTCCGAACCTCATCAAGTACTCACCGGTGTGCCACAAGGATCCGTCGTCGGGCCGGTAGCCTTCGGAATATTTCTAACAGATTTGGGAGAAATAACGCACCTAACCTTCTCTCTTTTTGCCGATGATACAAAGTTTTTCGCTAACCCTGTTATCGCCAGGCAAACAATTCAGGACACTCTTGACAAGATTACTGGTTGGACAAAGGAGTGGTTGCTGTCGCTCAATGCCGGAAAATGCACTGTACTGCACCTCGGGCCTAAAAATCCCCAGCACGCTTACCTTATTGATGGACAACTTATACAGGCAGTGAAAACGCAGCGCGACCTCGGTGTTACAATATCCGATGATCTGAAGTGGGAGACACACATTATAGAGGTTGCCAAGAAAGCCAACTCCCTGCTCTACATGATTAGGAAGGCATTCTCTTACATACATGCAGAGCTATTCCTTAAACTGTATAAAACATATGTTCGCCCTTTATTGGAGTATGCTTTTCTGATTTTGAATCCGTACTTTAGGAAGGATGTAGAACTTTCGGAGCATGTGCAAAGGCGGGCCACAAAAATGGTCCCACAGCTCAAACAACAAGACTACGAACGCCGACTTGAAGCACTCGGACTCAGCAGCCTAGAGGAGCGTCGACAACGAGGAGATCTTATTGAGACATATAAGATCCTCAATGATTACTACGACGTACCAAAGCCCAAGGAAATATTTATAAGGAATACCAATACACAGCTTAGAGGGCACTGCTTAAAGTTGAATCGTTCAGGATTTAATTCTAACCCGAGGAAACATTTCTTGGTGAACAGAGTTGTGGACTTTTGGAATGAACTACCACAGGAGGTCATTTGTGCTAAAAGTGTGAACGGATTTAAAAACCAACTGGACAAATATATAAAAAAAAAACAACATAAAAAAAAGAAAAGAAGTGAAATGCATTCATCAGCTTAAGCTGCTAATGCTATAAAATAATATTAATATTAATATGAAGAGATTAGAATGCCATATATTGGTCTATTTAAACTTTAAAGCGCATAATTACCACGTATTGAAACCTGTATCCAAATTAAAAATTGACATCTTTATGTAAATAATAATAAAATAATAAGAGCTATGATTTAAACAATCATTTCTTATTATATTATTATTTTATATTAAGGTAGGATACCGTGTAGGCGTGTTTAGAACGCTATCGAATGGGTTACTGATATGCATCTCAGGTATGGAACCCTTGTTATGATAAATATATAAATAGAATCGAGCGAATTCAAATGAAGTTCGTAAAATATCTCTGCTTCCGTCTGAAAATCCCATACAGCTCATCTAACTATTTCAATTTATGCAAGAAATTTCATATCCTCCCCTTGATTAGGCGGCGTGAAACAGCGGACTTAATATTTTTGCTTAAAATCACCTCCAATAACATTAACTGTCCCGACGTACTAAATAGAATTAATCTCCGTGTTCCTTCCAAACTCAGTAGATTTAACCCTGCTCTTCATGTTCCTCATGCTGGTACCAACTACAGGCAAAATGCATTTCTGTGGCGAAATGTGATAATTTCAATGATTTGATCTATTCTGTACTAGTATTAACTCAGCTAGGCAGCGGCTGAACAGTGAATTCTTTAGCATTAATTGTTGAATAATTTTTGATTTATTTTTAATCGATAGCTTTAAATGAAAGGTCACATATGTTTCTACATTGTTACTTAAACGTGAAAACCTTTAATTGGCTCTCTGTTATCCTACTCCATCTTTTTGTTAAATTATAATTAGCTGTTGGTTTTCCTAAAAATAAATAAATAAATAAAAACATAAGAGAAGATTCATCAATGTTTGGAACTATGAGTGCCATTTAAGTGTTGCGTTTCGTAGTAAAATCCTAGCTACCAAAACATTGTATGGCATTCAGCAATCTAACACCCTACATAATCAATGGTTTAACCTGTTGAGTGTGAACCTATTAAGGTGTTAATGCGTCCATGTGGTATCCCCTCAAATACGACTGTCGCTCGATTGTCTTTCAGTTCTGAGTTTAAAAAAGACTTATGAAATAAATAATCTCCTATATATACCCATATTATTATTCGAATGTTGCATCTCCTTTAGCACCCAATGTTTCGGTTGTAACAAAAACTGCTTATTTTGTTGTCTTGTTTTTCGCACCTTTGTGCAGATTATGTTCGCTGCACCCGTTTTTCCATGTTTTCCCCGTGTTTAGTCATGTTTCCTGTTGGTTTTCGCTGTTTTCATGACTCTCCCATATTATGACAATTAAATGAACCTTTTACGAAATTTCGTAAACATCAAATTTTTGACAGATAGAGCTGTGCAGTCGTAATTTTTATCGCTCTAGGCGATTCTGGCGATTAATCGCGGTTGTGCTGGTCTAGCCCTACCTGTTATGGCTGACTTCCGCCGTCCTGCAATCATTCTATTTCGCTTCAACATGGCTAAGAGACAGACAGAGAGATTGGGCTGTGAGAATTGGCGACCGCCGTAAGGAGTAAATCGGAGAGTGACCGCCTGGCGGTAAAAAAATTTGTTATGTGAAGTGTGTGGATTTATCTGGTAAGCATTTAATCTCTTTTTGGGTAGCTTTTCAAGTAGGATCCTCGCGATTTTAACGGATTTTTTTTATTGATCGCAGCTTGCGGCATCTATGACCTTCTGACACATGCGTATTTTAATTGCTGCTAATTAAGTAACGAAATCGTCACTAAATGTGACGAGACTTGCCTCCACGTCAGGAAATTTGCCTTCATATCCGGAATTAACCTCTATTTGACTGAACACATGTGACGTGCCGATAAGCGGAATTTGAAGAAAAGGGTGCCTGTGGGCGAATAAACACGGATACTTTGCATAACCTTGTGTTTCTTTTTGTGCTGTAGTCTTTTGTGTCTGAGGAAAGGGGTTTTCTGTTGGCCAAATTCAGTGCCGATCAATATAACCCACTCTCTGAGATCGATATTTTTTTTGGTTAACTTTCTTTCGGGTATCTTTCAAAATTTCTTTCGGGTATCTTTTTTTAATATAATTAGTTTCCTTCTTTTTCTTTAAAAGGAGGTGGCGTCCTTTTTTTTTGCTTTCATTCTTTTGGGTTTTGGGAGTTTCTACCTTGTTTCTTCCAAACACGGAAATTAGTTTTTTGAGGTTATAAAATTAGCGCTCCAACGTTAGGCCTGTAAATTGGATTTTGGCTTCCAGAATATTCTTTTCCTCAGCCATTGAAGCACGATTTTGTAAGCACTTTGTTTTAAAATTGTATAAAAAAAATTAGAAGCATTTTTTTTTGTTTTTATATAATTTTCATTCATAGCGATTACCGTGAAAGAGGTTTATAAGCACCGTCTTTTTGTTTTTTGTATTGAACATCATCTTTTGTCATTATATAGCAGCATTCTTTTTGTAATTTAAAGCGGTTACCGCAAAGAAGTATTTTGTACTTGCCGTTTTTTTTATGGTTACTATATTTTTTTTGTCTGAATCTTAGATTTAAAGGCAATTGTTTAGCAGCAGATTTTGTTATTTTAAGGCGGTTTCCGCGAAAAAGTTTTACGCTTGCCGTTTAAGTTTGTTAATATCATACTAATTATTTTTTGTTAATTTTCAGATGTGAAGGCAACATATCTTGGTGGAGGTAAGCAGCAAATTGTGATCAGAAGTGCCGCAAGCAGTAAAAAAAGTCAGTTTATTCCATTTTATTTTTTTATTATTTTTTATTTATTTTGGTTTTAATTTTTTTGGTGGGATTTAAATTATATATATAGACATGATGGCGTCTCCAGCGATAGTGTATTATGCTGCGTCACATTTAGTAAAGGCAGAACTCGATTATGAGTTCACGATTCGTGAGGTCACTCCAACCAATGTTGAAGCGATGAGAAAACAATTTAATTCACTCTTAAGGGAATTTCCCGCAGAATCAATTACCTCAACGGATTTAGATCCGGATTCAGAATTTCAAGAATGTTCGATTAGACTTTCATGTCTCCAAGAACTTATAGAGGAATTTATGAATAGCAAACAGAAACTTTTATATAAACGAATTAGCACTAAAACTGCACATATCTTTCATAGAATTTCACGCATAAATCCTGCTAATTCAGACTCCAAGAAATTATTAGATAATTTAAAGGAGGAAGTTTTGGAAATTGTCGTTTTGTTAGAAAAATATTTAGATATTGTTCGTTCGCCTAGCCCGTTACCAAATCCTGTAGTTCTTCCGATACCTTCTACTTCATTGCACGAGGGTGAGAAGCTTAGTCCTGAGGTGGTTCCTTTGGGCAGGAATTCTGAAGTGACGTCAGCTCCGTATATACAGCATGTTGATACGAAACCAGTTCCTTTGGACAATAACTTTGTCATTTCTGATGAACGCATTCTTAAACCTTTAAATCTTGGTTTCACATTTGACGGCGATTCCTGTGTGGTCGAGTTCTTAGAACGATTGGATGAGATTAGGTTTTCGCGTAATATCTCGGATGCCAGGATGCTGAAATCGGCTTGTGAACTATTCCAGAAACAAGCGCTTAGTTGGTACCGTGCTAGAGCTTCGAGCATTTCCAGTTGGAAGCAGTTAGTTGCTGCACTCCGCTCCGATTTTGGCAGTTTAAATTACGATGCTGAAGTTTTGTCATTTGTACGGGGACGTAAACAAAAGTCGGATGAGAGGATGCATATTTTTGTTTCCGTCATGTTGGGCTATTTCAACAGGTTGTCAAGGCCATTGTCTGGTGAGGAACAATTAGGAATTATCCTTTCAAATATCTCAATTTCTTACCAACGACATTTCATGCTAGTTGATATAAATTCAATCGACGAACTTCTGCGTTTAGGAAAAAAAGTTGAAAATGCACAACAGCGTATCAACGCATCTAATGCAGCCACTCCTGCCCAAGCGAAGGTCAAGCCTTCTGGCTCGAAAGCAGTTTATGCGGTCGACGAGTCTCCTACCAAATGTGCGACGGAGGAAGTGAAAGTTGAACAGAAGTTAAAAGAGTGTAACGTTTCTTCTGCTGGTCCATCCAATCGTGGTGGTTTTAATCGTGGTGGTTCCCATCGCGGTGGTTTTCATCGTGGCGGTTTTAATCGTGGAAATTTTTCCCGTAATGATTTTTCTTATGCTAATTCGTCTTCTGGTAATTACAACCAAGGAGCCAATAATAGTTCGCGTGGTTCACGCGGTGGCACTCATCATGGCTATTCTAAATATTGCTATCGTTGTGGTAGGTTTAACTACACGGTAGCCACTTGTCCGGAATGTTCTAAGAATAACCGGCCTGGTAATTCCCCGGTTTCAGAGCCAAAAAACTCGAAAGGCGGGGCAGAATAGAGGATTTTCTACATTCTGCCTCGATATTGTTTGCAAATGAGAAGGATAACCGTCGCCCTTTCTTAGAAGTTTCACTTGGTGATATAACTGTTTGTGGATTACTCGACACTGGATCGAGTGTAACGATTTTGGGTGCTGATTCACATAAATATTTAGTTGATATCGGTTTTACTCTTAATAAGTCTCCGTTGGTGACTTTATCCACTGCTAATGCAAGTTCGGTTAAGACGATTGGGTCTATGTTTCTTCCTTTTAAATTCAATAATCGATGCCAGGTTATTCGAGCTGTTGTAGCTCCTGATATAGGTACTTCCCTTATTTTGGGAATTGATTTTGTCCGAGAATTTGAGTTGGCTCCGGAAATATTAAAATTCGTCAAGTTTGAGTCCTGCGATGCGATTGTTTGGCATCGAGTCAATGAAGTGAGGGCCTTGCGGCCTTTTGCTTCATTGACTGGAGACCAGCGATCGCTAGCAGACAGGATGATCAATAATTTTAAAAAAAATTTCTTCCGAAGTCAAAGGTCTCGGTCGTACTAATTTGTTGTCCCAGGTTATTGATACTGGAGATCATCCTCCAGTGAAACAGCGTTACTATCCTTTGTCTCCAGCTAGATTGGCGCTGTTGAATGAAGAAGTTGATAAGATGTTAGAGTTAGGTGTTGTCGAACCTAGTTCCGGGGGTTGGAATAATCCAACAATTTTTGTTCCAAAGTCAGATGGTACTCTTCGTTTCTGTCTCGATAGCAGGAAGCTGAACTCTATCACGAAACCGGATGCGTATCCCCTGCCGAGAATTACTACTATCTTGGACAGTTTGAGAGATGCGAATTATTTATCTTCTATCGACTTATCCTCTGCCTTTTGGCAAATCCCTTTGGATCCTTCTTCACGAGAGAAGTGTAGCTTCACTGTTCCTGGTCGAGGATTCTTCTGCTTCAGATCTTGCGCCTTCGGCCTAAGAAACTCGCCGGCGTGCATGCAAAGACTGGCTGACAAATTGTTCGATCCCTCTTTCGAAAACAAAGTTTTCTGTTACCTAGATGACATAATTATTGTATCTGCTACTTTTGAAGAACATATAACTTTGTTAAACAAAGTATTAGATCGCTTGTTGTATGCCAACCTTTCTATAAATTTCAAGAAGTGTCAGTTTTTCCGTCAGGAATTGAAGTATTTAGGGTATGTAGTTGATTCTCACGGTCTACATACCGATCCCGAGAAGGTAAAATGTATTCTCGATTTTCCTACTCCAAATTCTCCAAAAATGGTAAAGAGTTTTCTTGGTATGGCCGGTTGGTATCGTCGGTTCATTAAAAATTTTTCTAGTATTGCTGCTCCCTTATCTCGGTTGACAAGTACCCGCAAAGGTGCTCCCCCTTATGAGTGGACGCCCGAGGCGGAAGAGGCATTTCAAAAACTGAAATCGGCCTTAGTTTCTAGTCCGATTTTGGCCTGTCCGGATTATTCAAAACCGTTCGCTCTTCATTGCGATGCATCGTTGTACGGTTTAGGCGGAGTTTTAACCCAGGAAGTGGATGGCGTCGATCATCCTATCGCTTTCACGAGTAGAACACTTTTACCCGCTGAGACGCGATATTCGGCTACCGAACGCGAAGCCCTAAGTGTTATTCATGCTGTCGAGCATTTTCGCGGTTACTTGGAGGGCGGTCCCAAATTCACTATCTTTACAGATCATGCCAGCTTACGTTGGTTTTTGCGCTTAAAAAATCCTACCGGCCGTCTGGCTCGATGGGGTATTCGTCTATCTGCTTTTGATTTCGAGATCGTCCACAAGAAAGGTGTCGATAATGTGGTTCCCGACACGTTATCTCGGTTGCTTCCCGTTTCCTCTCTGTCTGTTGTTTCCGACTCATGGTACAACGATTTGTTTAAGGCAGTGTCTGAAAATCCCGCTGGATATCCAAATTTCCAGATTAAGGACCATGAATTGTTTAGGTACTCTAAAAGCAAGTATCAACTCACCAGTTGTTACGATTGGAAGTTAGTTGTTCCGTTGCAGCTTAGAGAAAAGCTTATTCGAGAAAATCATGAGTCTGATTTGGCTATGCATTTTGGAATTTTTAAGACCCACCGTCGTCTTTGTCTTCGTTACTTTTGGCCTAATTTACACGGAGACGTAGTTAACTTTGTTTCTAAATGTGAAACTTGTCAGCAATACAAACATTCAAATATTTCCCCTTTGGGTCAGTTAGGAAATCCTAAGTCCTGTGCCTTCCCGTTCCAAATGGTCTCGGTCGATCTGTTGGGTCCTTATCCGATGACGAGGAACAGAAATATGCATATTCTCGTGGTGACAGATTGTTTTAGCAAATACTGTTTACTTTTTCCGTTAAAACGTGCTACCAGTAAACTTGTAAGTTACGTCGTTGAACATAATGTATTCCTTCGCTATGGTGTTCCGCAGTATTTAATTTCAGACAATGGAAAACAGTTTATCGGAAGGGAGTTCACTGAACTGATTGCGAAATATAAAATTCCAAAAGTATATTTAAACCCGAAATATTGCCCTCAAGTTAATCCAACTGAGCGTCAGAATCGTAGTGTGGTCACTGCGTTATCGTTGTGTGTAAAAGACGATCATCGCAGCTGGGATCTCTACCTTTCTGAGATTCAGATGGCCATTAACGCGGCAGTCTCGGAATCAACAGGGTTCAGTCCATTTTTCCTAGTCCATGGTCGTGAACCAATAATGAATGGTTCTTTTTATGCTCAGGCGCCGGAATCTCAAGCAGAGGTTATTTTTGGTAGTAGGTTGTCTTACGCTCAAAATTTGAGTGAATTATCTAACATTTTTCATGTAGTGCGGCAGAAATTGTTAAAATTACATGCACATAATAAAGTTTACTATGATCGAAAACACCGTCCTGCGGAATTTCAAGTAGGCGATACGATCTATAAAAAGACTTATTATCTAAGTAATGCTGGGAATTATTACATTTCCAAATTTGCCCCAAAATATGAAAAATGTAAAATAATTAAAAAACTCTCTGCGTTAGTGTACGAGTTAGAAAATGCTACAGGGAAGAATATAGGTTCCTGGCATATTAAAGATTTTAAGCTAAATCCGAATAGTTCAGAATAGTAGTATCGGAGTTCTTCGCGTTAACATTCTATTACAAAAATTGTCTATCTTGGGTGAAACTAAAATGAGCCCTTTAAATTGTCTTTACAAAGGCATTGTACCAAGTGGTATCAATAGCTGAAATCATTTTGTTTTGTCAGTCATGCTAGCATTTCTATCTAGCATTATTGTTGTAAGAATGTCTCATGTCCGGGATGAATGAATGGGGATTGGTATGAAAGGTAGTAAATGACAACTACTATAGTCTCTTAGTAAGTAAACGTTTAGTCGAGGTCTAACGCTAGAGTTATTGTTGTTTTCGGTAGGAGTCGGGTATCCGCAATGAGTTGATCCTTCCTTAGTTGTTGGAAGTTGTCGGAGTTCCATAAGTTTTTTTTTGGTTATGTTGGTGTTGGGTTTAATTTCTTGATTTTCTTTTCTTACTCTAGTGATAAGAGTAATGGGTGTAAGTTTTAGTTGGTAAAAGTTTGCCTCTGCTATTGTTACTGAACGGATTAATTGATTATAGTTAACGTGAAGAAGGTTTGTTAAGTTAGGAGTTGTTAGTTGATGCTTTGACGTTTTTGTTATCCTATAGTAGGATAAATTGAATCGGGACGATTCGTCTGAAATCGTCGTTGGCTCTTCCGATTTCTTTTTTTGGAGGGGGCTGTAACAAAAACTGCTTATTTTGTTGTCTTGTTTTTCGCACCTTTGTGCAGATTATGTTCGCTGCACCCGTTTTTCCATGTTTTCCCCGTGTTTAGTCATGTTTCCTGTTGGTTTTCGCTGTTTTCATGACTCTCCCATATTATGACAATTAAATGAACCTTTTACGAAATTTCGTAAACATCAAATTTTTGACAGATAGAGCTGTGCAGTCGTAATTTTTATCGCTCTAGGCGATTCTGGCGATTAATCGCGGTTGTGCTGGTCTAGCCCTACCTGTTATGGCTGACTTCCGCCGTCCTGCAATCATTCTATTTCGCTTCAACATGGCTAAGAGACAGACAGAGAGATTGGGCTGTGAGATTTGGCGACCGCCGTAAGGAGTAAATCGGAGAGTGACCGCCTGGCGGTAAAAAAATTTGTTATGTGAAGTGTGTGGATTTATCTGGTAAGCATTTAATCTCTTTTTGGGTAGCTTTTCAAGTAGGATCCTCGCGATTTTAACGGATTTTTTTTATTGATCGCAGCTTGCGGCATCTATGACCTTCTGACACATGCGTATTTTAATTGCTGCTAATTAAGTAACGAAATCGTCACTAAATGTGACGAGACTTGCCTCCACGTCAGGAAATTTGCCTTCATATCCGGAATTAACCTCTATTTGACTGAACACATGTGACGTGCCGATAAGCGGAATTTGAAGAAAAGGGTGCCTGTGGGCGAATAAACACGGATACTTTGCATAACCTTGTGTTTCTTTTTGTGCTGTAGTCTTTTGTGTCTGAGGAAAGGGGTTTTCTGTTGGCCAAATTCAGTGCCGATCAATATAACCCACTCTCTGAGATCGATATTTTTTTTGGTTAACTTTCTTTCGGGTATCTTTCAAAATTTCTTTCGGGTATCTTTTTTTAATATAATTAGTTTCCTTCTTTTTCTTTAAAAGGAGGTGGCGTCCTTTTTTTTTGCTTTCATTCTTTTGGGTTTTGGGAGTTTCTACCTTGTTTCTTCCAAACACGGAAATTAGTTTTTTGAGGTTATACGGTGGTCATGGAGTTTGGGTCCTGGGCTTTTATTGATCTTATTGAGCGCATTAGTGAGAGGAAATCAAGAGCTGGGTGGACATTGTAACACCCACCAATCGGTCCAGAGCCCTCATTTCCACCGGCAGAGAGGTTCACAAGGACCTCCTAGCGCAACAGAACAAGAGAGTAGATAAAGCACATGTGAAGAGAAACAAACCTGAGGCAGACCAATAGGGTCATTAGGGAACCCACACAAAGATTAAAAATTAATGATACTTGAGGAAGACTGCCTACTGTTGTCTGTACAATTCTTATTGGAGGATTAATCAGTTTTGTCAGAATATTCCCCTATAAAATAGAAAAATCAAGTGTAGTTTGGGTAAATATATAAAATTCAATCTACAATATTGAATACAAAAAAAAAACAACACAAAATACAAAAATCAATATAAAATTGACCTCACATACTCCTAAAATATGGGAAAGAGTCGTCAACAAACGGATCGCCAATATTGCTACAACTTCTCCAAATCAATTTGGGTTCACAGCATCTAGGTCAACCCCGGACGCTATGCTATACAGACCGCAAGGATCATGATGGAAAAATGCAGAATCAACAAAAGACCTACACCTCATATTTATTGACCTCGAAAAAGCTTTTGACCGAGTAGCTCGCAAACTGTTATGGCAGGCTCTTTACACTCAAAACATACCCGAATACTACTTCGAACTTGTGCAAGAGGTGTATAGTAACGTTACCACAAGATTCCGAAGTTTAACAGGCATCAGTAAAGCCTATGAGGTTAAAGTAATTGTCTATCAAGGATCTGAGCTCAGCCCGATATTATTTAACCTAGTTTTGGACTATCTCACGAAGCATATACTGACTTCTTTGCTGCGGACTATGCTTTATGCGGATGACATCATTCTGGCTGCCGACAATGTAATACACCTGCAGGAACTATTAAATATGTGGACACATCCGCTGGAAAAGTAAGGCCTGAGGGTCAGTAGGAGCAAATGAGTATACGAAATGCCCTTTCAGCGGAGACACTACACCATAAATTATCTTTGTTGGGACGACATCTATTCCCACAGCAGAGAAGTTCAAATACCTAGGCTCCATGATGACACTCGATGCCAACGTCGACGCTGATGTGTCTCATAGAATCAACGTCACATGGCAAAGATGGCATCACTTACTTGTGTCCTATGTGACCCACGTATTCCCATAAAAACTAAGGGCAAAGTGTACAAAACGGCAGTCCGTCCGGCGCTACTGTATGGCTCCGAATGCTGGACAACGAAGAAGACACATGAACAAAAAGCACATATCAACGAAATGAAGATGCTCAGGGGGGCGGGAGGTGTAACTAGGCTGGACAGAATCCGTAATGAACACATATAACACAGCTTCAAGGTTCCACCAATCTCAGATAAGAGCATGTCAATAGACAAAGCGACGACCATGTGGTACAAATGGCTATGAAACTACCTGAGCAAAAGAAAAGAAGAGGCCGCCTGCCACCGACCTGGTGGTCCAACATCTAAAGAGACCTCAAGAAAGCCCAATTGTCCGAACCAACCACCCAAGATCGTTTGACCTGGGAATAGGAGAGGACGAAGCAGAAGTGAAGATTGGGGGGTTAATTATGTCTACCTACTAAGGCGATTTCTTTTTATAGGATTAATCAGCTTTTAGATAATGGGCCCGATTGCGTTTCTTTGTGAACTAAACCTGAAATTAGTTCAAGCGAACGAGATAGAGATAGCGTTAGATCGAAATATGAGACAAATGATCGTCGATAATAACTACCTCTCGAACTTATACTCGTCTGAATAAATTTGAACACATTTCGTGCGATGTTAGATTCAGATGGTTTATCTTTTGTAGGTAGTTTAATGCGAAAAAGTGACAACCGTTCATTTCATATTCCGCTCTAGCGTATTACCCTGTATCGTTCACACAAACTAATTTCCGATTTCAGTTCACGAAGAATCGCAATCGAGCACAATGTGTACTTATAAAATGATATATGTTTAAGGGGTTCCAAGGGCCCCATAGATTAAGGGCCCTTCAGTGCATTGTACCGATTGAATCAAGACTAAATATGCCCTTGATGTGTTCTTAAAATTATTGCACACCTGTTAGGTTAACTTACTGCTGTGCTTTAACTTACTTCATGACAATGTCCGGCTGTTTTACTTGAATGCACAGTGATATGTCGGAATAGAAGTCGATGTCCGACTCAAGATTGAGCTTCGGCTCCAAACCGAGTATGAATTCCACTTGAGATCTTACAAATGAAGTATCCGCTTTTAATGTACCCAATACTGCGATGCCAGCACTGAAAAAAATACATTCACTAGAATATGCTGCAGCAAAAACTGAAAATGACATTAATATGAACCAAATATTGTAATAAAATTCAATTGGCGACTAAAAATTGGGAATGATACATCACAAATGTTTACCTAACCTACCAAAGGCAGTCTTTATGTCGGATTCCACCATTAACCCCAAGAAGTGTAATAATAATATGATGGGACAGACTTCGGTCTGTGAATTCCATGGTAACTTTGTTTACATTTATTTATTTATTTATTATTGTTATTTTGTCTAAAATTGGTCAAAAAAATATCCTTCACTGACATTGATATTAGCATTGATTACATAGGTAAATAGCTCAATGCCATAGTACATTTTGACAACCCTTCTGCGCCGGCAACATGTAGTGGCGCTGATAGCATTGTCCAGCGAAATCAATAGCAATTAATTTGGTCATCTATAATAACACTGATAATGAAATGTTTTTTTATAAAGGACTAATAATTGATTATAAAAATGCATTATTTAACCAATGATGACAATAATAACCTTCAATTATTAATGCCATCTATCTAATTTTAAATGGGCTGATTACAAAGCAGATATAAGATTAGAATGCCATCTATAATAATAAATACAAACGGAGCTGCCATGGAATTCACCGACCGGAGTCGGGCCCATCATAATACTATTTTTTTTTTACACTTCTGGGGGGTGAGCAGTGGATTCCGGACTTACGAACCGGCTGTGGTAGGTTTAGGACAGCTGTCTTGCCACATGTGAGCGTTCACCTTACCACCCATTCACTCCCCCTTCGAAGTCATAGAATTTGAGATGCGCAAATCGCAGTTTTAGATAATTTTTCTAAGAAAGAGTTGATTATTTTTCTGGAAAGGCCAAGATCTTTAAAGAGGTGAAATAGAGATTTAGCTGGCAGGCCACGAGCGCCAACTTCCACCGCGTGAAGGTGAACAGTGAAGCCGTTCCGGGTTACGGCATTTGCAAGATCATGGTATTTATTTAATTTGTACTCGTGGTCTTTTGGGATATTTGATTCCCATGGAACAGTTAATTCTACAATAAGAGCCACCTTCCGAGATAGAGAGTAAAGAGTTATATCTGGACGGAGGGCTGTGCATCCGACACTTTCAGGGAATTTATACTGCTTAGAGACCGAATCAACCTCCAGAATCCAATCTTAACTTTCTCGATTATTGAGAAAGGTTTTGTAGTTAAATGTTTTTTGCCTTTAGAGCCATCCCGAACAAACTGTATTCGGGGTTTGGAGGATACTGTCAAACCCTTGTTGGCACGAGCCACTGAGAGACTAATTACCTCGCGAATAACAGCGAGAACTTTGTCATGGCGGTAAGTGTACCGTCCTTGATCTAAGGCCACCTTGCAGCCAGCTAGAATGTGTCTAGCTGTGCAAGGGGTATTGCTACAGAGGGGACAAGAACTATCCTCGGCAAAGCTCCAACGAGCGAGGTTACTGGGGTCTGGAAGTGTATGCTGAAAGGCATTCAAATAAAATTTCAGCATCTCTGGCGTCCAGTCATAGAGCATTACCTTCCAGTGCATTGGAGGCGGAATGCAAAAGTCCCCAATTGTTGTCCAATCATTCTGGCATTGAAGGCCAATAGCATGAGCCATACTCTTGCTGTCGTAATCTCCCCGCAAAAGAGACTTCTTCAAGTCCACGTCGCTCGTGGTTGTACTGCCATACCCCAGACCAGTGCCATTCTGGCTGATTCCAGTAAGGAACTTTTTGTGGAAGTCTACGCGGGCTTGTAGATCATTTGAATCACTACGGCCACTTATTACGTGCTTCGATATTGCCGGATCTTTGGAATTGCACAGAATCGAATTTTTGGTTATTCTGGAGTTGGCGTAGAGCAGAGAGGGCAGTTTAAGCGCTAGCTCAAAATTTTGTTTGGACCTGAAGAGAGTCGAGGGGTCAGCTGGTTTGGCTAAGGACAGCCAGGATTTTAAACTAGCTGTCACCAGCGCATCTAGACGGGACAGTTGGGTTTTGGTAAAATCGTAAATAAGAAAGGGCCATGACAAATGTGACGTTAGATAATTGTCATAGATCCAGGCCTTACGAGGGCCAGAAATTAGCAAGGCATCTATTTTCGCCAGGCAACTTTTGAAATGCTCTATAACATGATCGCCCGAGACGTCTTTTCCCTAATGGGTGATTTTTCTGCCGAGGAATTTGAAATGATTGTTTGGGTCTATAAGGGAGATATTAGAGCCCTTATAGACCAATTTGGGGTCATAGGATGTAAATTTTGTGCCCATGCGGGCGAGTCCAAGGCAAAAACATTTGGAGGGCTTCACTTTTATACAGCCTGACCAGTCGCAGAAAAGCTCCACTTTCTGTAATAGCAGGGAAAGCTGCTTGGGGCTTCTGGTGATGAAAGTTAGGTCGTCGGCAAAAACGAGGCACGACGAGGTGTATTTGGCCGTCTGTTTTAAAACGGTAGCCCCACTTCCTGTCAAACTGGGTCAGGCTTTCCAGCAGTATATTAAAAACTATAAGTCTATTTGAACTTATAGCGCGTAACTATTACGTATTGAAACCTGTTTACCAAATTAAAAATTGTCATCTTTATGTGAATAGTACTGATATAATAAGAGAAACAATGTAAAAATTCCTTTGTTAGTATATAAATATTTTATTTTGAGATAGGATACCGTATAGGCGTGTTAAGAATGCCATCTATTGGGCTACCGAAAGTAAGAGAAGATTAATCAATGTTTGGAACCATTTACACATTGCTTTTTGTAGTAAAATCTTGGCTGTTAAAACGTAGTACGGTATTGAGCAATCTAATATCCTATATGAGGGTTTCCCAAACTTATCGACGCCACGACCCACTTCTTAAAATCACAATATTTTGCAGCCCAGCGAGAACTTTTTCAGAAAATTCAGTGAGTGGTTCGATGTAAAAAATAAACAATTCATTCGTAAGTATCATAAAGGAGTCTGAGTCTTATTTCGTAAGAAATTGTGATGTGCGACAACATAAAAAATAGAAATTTTTGCTAGAACACTTATCCATCGTATTTAGTAAATAGCAAAAACAAATGAATGTGATGTGTAAAGCCGACAGGAACGGTGCGGCGGGCCACTGGATGAGCGAGTGAGCGCGAGGGAAGCGCCGGGGCGAGCGAGACGAGGCTAGACGCGGCGCTGTCTCTTCATGCGGCTATTTCATCTTCCCACGCTGTTACAAGGTTGCAACTTTTATATTCTATTATTTTCAAGTGCTATCTTTATTCTATTTATTTATTTTCTTTTATTATATTGTCTGTAGGTATCCTAAATACACTTAAGACTCCTCGATCTATCTCGTTGTCTATCTGCCATATTATACCCTACGTTGATACGTTGCGTTGGCGACCCATCTGGAATTGGCTAGCGATTCCGGGTGTGTCGTGGGTCGCGACCCACACTTTGGGAACCGCTGCCCTATATAATCAATTATATTAGTTACATATCAATATTTTTCTCAACAAACGCTAAAATAATCTGTATTTGAGGCAGTGATAAAATCTCCAACTATCCTGTAGGTGAGTCGAGTGTGGCGACAGAAAAAAAATTAAACAAGTTCACTCACTTTTTCTCGACGATTGAATGTGCCACCCTGCTCCAAATTGACAGCTGGATCTGCGCTGCCAAATCGAAGGAAGCAGCACTTAGCAAATTGAACTCGGCGAAAGCACCATTTCCCATAGGTATTAAATGCGTGTAGTCTTGAAGCAGGGATAATGCCTGCGGAGGAGATATTTATTTATTATTTATTTATTAATTTACAATAACTTCATATAATATGTCATATAAACACCATTTACATAATATGGTTGAGTTGGGAGAGATTGAGCACATCCTATGGTGAAAATGTTTATCCGCATTCCTAACTAGGTCAGAGACCCGTATCTAGGGATGCTGATTTTTGTTTAATTGTATCGACGAGCTGACTCTTTTAATATTCTGAACTTAAGTTGTATTGCATGATACATAAGAATATATACATATATACATACGCATACATACACACATACATAAATATATATATACATACCTACACATATATATATACATAGCAAATAATACACGAGATTTGATATTAGTTAGTAATATATAATTTAATAAAACAACTTAAATTATTAGCGAGAGCAATTGAGACTCCGCATACATTGGACCCCTTTCAAGCAGGTACTTCTTTATAAGTATTTTGAATGAATTTAAGTTGTTTGCATTCTTATAACTCTCATTTAAATTATTATAAAATCTCGGCGCAAGGAAGTAAAAATGCCTTTGGGCAAATGAGGACTTTACAATCGGAATATTATAATTCGACCCAGTAGCTTGCCTTGTGTTTTTAGTTTGTTGGCTTCTTGTCTGCTGATCCTTGATTCTGTGAAACTCAATTAGTAATTGTTTTATGAATAATTGCCTCACATCAAGTACTCCATATTCTGTAAAGAGTTTCGCTGAGGGGTATCTAGGGGGTTTTTTATTGATGACCTTTAGAATCAGCTTCTGCGCATTGATCAAAGGAAGGAGTACTTGTGTGGTACAGCCACCCCATGCAATTGTGCCATAGGACCACAGGCTTTGGCACAACGCCATATATATGTAAAAGGTTTTTTATTTACCGGATTAAATTTGTAGGTAGACGTACTTTATTATTATTATTTATTCTGAATAGTCAACTTTGGTTATAGGTCCAGATCAGATCTTGTAAAACTAGTCATACACAATATTAACAAGTTTTAAGGTACACATCGAGTCCGTTTTTAAATTGATTGACAGAGCGTGTACTAATCTTTTTTAACCGCCCTACCTATATGTACGTACGTGATACGTCCGCTATATTATCATATAGAAAAAAATATATAAAAATTATATACATACAAACTAGGGATGCGCCTAATAAGGGTTTAACCAAATACGAATATTCGGTCCAAAATGTACCGAACCGAATATTCAGCCAAATGATTCGGTTTATTTTTTATGAGAATTTATTAAATCGCCATTTGAGTCCTTTCACATCGTGGGCAAAACACCAAGGAAAATATGAACACATGGCTATTTTAGCCAGAATTTTCTTATCCTCTCCGGCTTACGTCTGTGTATAGCGAACAATTATTTTCCGAAGCAGGAAATATTTATGAAAAAAAAGAAATAGATTGCTACCTCACAAGGCAGAGAGTCTAGTTTTTCGACATCATAATTTACCGCTCTTAAATGTTGAATATTAATTAATTACATTTGTTTACTTGTCTAATAAAGAGTCTGACCTTTTGACAGATAGATCTCTGTATGCTGTTAATTGTTGAACATAGTGATGTCTTTGTTAAATTATAACTAAAATATTTTATAAATCTTGGTGATTCCAGCTACTGGTAAATTTTATTTAGTTTTAAAATTAATGACCTAAAAATCTTGATTTTATAGAATAGTAAATGTTAATAAGCGAACCTTGTCTTCTGTTAGAAAAGAAAATGTTTATTTAATTAATATAAAACATGAATTATGTTGATTTTTTTAAATAAATGATATTTAACAAGATTATTATTGTTCCATTTACAAATACTATGAGTTTCTTATAGTTTATTATTGTTTCATTTTCAAATACTCATATGTACGAGTCTCAGATAGGACATATTAATATATATAATTCTTAAAATAGCACTATTTAAATGTTCGATAATTATTTGGCAAACTAACCGAATATTCGGCCGAATACGAACATTAAAATATAAGCCCAATATACTGAATGTGAATATTCAACCGAACATTCGGCATCTCTAATACAAACTTATTAGTTGTAGTAAAAAAATGTAAAAATTGTAGAATTAACTGTTCCATGGGAATCAAATATCCCAAAAGACCACGAGTACAAATTAAATAAATACCATGATCTTGCAAATGCCGTAACCCGGAACGGCTTTACTGTTCACCTTCACGCGGTGGAAGTTGGCGCTCGTGGCCTGCCAGCTAAATCTCTATTTCACCTCTTTAAAGATCTTGGCCTTTCCAGAAAAATAATCAACTCTTTCTTAGAAAAATTATCTAAAACTGCGATTTGCGCATCTCAAATTCTATGGCTTCGAAGGGGGAGTGAATGGGTGGCAAGGTGAACGCTCACATGTGGCAAGACAGCTGTCCTAAACCTACCACAGCCGGTTCGTAAGTCCGGAATCCACTGCTCACCCCCCAGAAGTGTAAAAAATAGTATTATGATGGGCCCGACTCCGGTCGGTGAATTCCATGGCAGCTCCGTTTGTATTTATTATTTATATATCCACTATATAAAAACCGCCTATATAAACTGCTATATATTTTGTTTGATATATTTTAAACAAGTATTGTTATTGAGAAATCTAATTTTAAAAAACCAAGGATTTGCCTACTTTTTGAATAATAACCCAAAGGTAGGACGGTTAAAAGGTAGTTTATTCCACATTTCCCCCACTCTATTTTGCAGAACGATTTGAGAGGATTAGATTTAAATTATGCATGGTTGAGTTTTTTGCTGTGACTCAAAAGGTTTGTGTTGATGTTGAATTTGTAAATATTCTTAGGTACATAGTAATAATTTGTAGAATTGCATACGTCTCAATCAGGTCCTCTCTTTGTCTTTATTGGTTGAGAGTAGTCGGTCCAAGTAATTTCAAGCAATCTTGATAATTCCTATTCTTCAGGCCCACTGACATTTTGGTTGTCTTCGCTCCACCTTTTCCAAGACATCTACATCTTTGCATAAAAAGCGGTACCAGAGTTGATAGCCATACTCAAAAATAGGCCTGACATGCCTTGTAGATATAAAAACCTCTATTGACAGATGTTGGAAAGCGTTCCTTATTAGATACAGAGTAGAATTGGGTCTTTTAGCGATTGCAACTATGTGTTTTTTCCATTTGAGATCATCATTAATTGTTATTCCAAGATATTTTTGTTGCAGTGCTGTCAAATTCGAACATGATCTCAGTTTTTATTAGGTTGATAGCATGCACAACAATCTCATCGCTGTGCCTCAAACCGTTCTCGAGTAATCGTGCGCACAGCCGGACAGAAACACATATACTTTTTTTTAATAGGATTCGCAAAGCTTTGCTCTGCTCAGCTGATAAGTTTTAACAATGACTTTCAGTAATTTAAATAAATGTGTACTCGTGGGAATGTTTCAAAATGGCAGCAAATGATATGCATCAAAAGTGCCATCTTTTATCAAAGGTTGGAGATATATTTATTCTTTAATGCGGTGGATCATACCTGAAATGCGGTGGTTCTATCGCTGGCGGTTCCCGACCAAACGTGTCCCATGAGCTCTCCCTGGCCGGAAAAGAAAACAAACGGCCTAATCTGAACACCCTGCACTGTCAGCTCCATTCCGGCTGTGGTCGGGTCATCCTCTGCAGGGGCATCGTCGCTTGAAGAACCCATCAAGCCTGAAAGTCCACCGGCAAAAAGACCCAGCTGCAGATGAGACAAAAGCAAAATTACTGTTTTGACGTTGAATGACTAATTGCATAACAAAGTTAAATGACAGTCATAACAAAGATAAATGACTGATTGCATCAAATTTCAGCAATTGATAAGTGTCGATGTTGTCGCAATTTCCCCGATACATTACAGATACAGCAGATTTCTGAGGCATAAAAGCGAAAATCAGTCGCCGCTAAGAAATGTAAATATTTTGATTTAGGGCTAAGTAGGTAGGTTTTTAAGGGTATGGTATATTGTGTAGTATTTTATTAGGAAAATAGGGCTAATCACAGGGAAAATTTAACTTGCAAATTGGAGGAAGGTTATTTTGGGTCGGATTGCCCAGATGATGCAATTTAACCCTTCTCTAATTTTCAAACTAAATTTTCCCTGTGATTAGCCCTATTCCCATTAGTTCATTTCTAATGAACTACTGTTAATAATATCATTCAATCCTCTTAAAAATAACCATGCACTTTAAATGTATGAAAATTAAACATTTCTATTGCGCAATTTAGTGTCTGTATATTGTCAATTGTCTGAATCATACTGCCCCCGATAATAAGAAGGGCGCATGTAGCATAAAGTCTAAACCGAGATAAAAAATGTTTCGTGTAAAAATTATTTAAATGCTTGCTGTCTCATAAAGAAAAACTATAGACACATTCTGTTAATGCAATAAATTGGGTTTGCGTTTCAACTATAATGTGTGATTTATAATTTTTCTATATCCTAATTATTTATTGAATTATTAACAATTTTCCTTTTCATCTCAGTAAAAAAAACTTAGGAAATTACTTGATATTAGGTTGAAAAGTCGTAAATAGCCATTTACGTCTTTTCTACTAAGCATAGTCAATGAACTGCTTTTATTTTTAGTGTTCATTAGTTCTCACTAGATTTTTCCTTATGTTGAAAGGTCACAATTGGCTACTTGCGCCTTTTTAATGTAGTATTGGTTATACTTGCAATATTCCTATTCTTAATTAAGCGTCCAAACATCTAAAGGAATTACTAAATATAAAAGGCCCATTTGCCACATGCGCCTAAACTACTTAGTGAATTAATAGATTGCAAAGACGCAAGTGATCACTAACGTCTTACCTACTTAGTACAGAAGAAAATGCGTCTTTTCAATTTCTGAACTGATGGAAATTTTCCAAAAGAAAAGAACACATATACGCAAATAAGCCTTTTCATTATAGTTTACATTCAATGCGTCCTTTTAGCTCAGTATTCGTAGAAAAATACATGTACTTGCGTCCTTGACGTTACTGTAACTTCTAGAAAAATATAAAAAATATGAGAAGATGCTGAATAAATAAAATGCGTCTTTTTTTGCTGATCACGGCAATATATATAACTCTATTTCGAAAAAAATGTTAGATGCGCCCTTTTTACTATCGGGGGCAGCATAAGAGTAGTTTAGTGAAACGAGTGCGAGCAAGAGGTAGACAGAAGATCGCTCGGGTTTCAATTGCCAGACTAATTAGCAAGAGTGGCTTAGGTGCCGCATTGCAGTCAGCGCCTTAAAATTTATAATGTCAATTCAATAACCCACGTCCGGGAAATAGGCGTATCCCCCCGCTAAAGGGCGCCATTGTGTGAAACGGAGGTAATACATCGTTTCCTCGCCCAAATGTACTCTCCGTTTGAACAGTGAACGTATGTATTATTTTAATTTGGTTGACATCTGAACATTAATCTTCGGAAAGTAAAGCTGGTAAATTCATTGCCAGTAATCAGGGCAGAGCTATTGATTGTGCAGCTGTGGCGAAAACCCCAAGACGAGTGCGGTTCAGCATAGCGGCACCATCTTTGCGGTCAGCGGCTCGGTGGAGGCGGCCACATAAGTTGTAGAATATCACCGAGAAGGAACGAGCTCAGGCCCCAAGGTCAGAGTTTGAAAAAAAAGTGTACGTGGTCAGCAGGTGGCAGACTCTCTTCTCATTCCCCGGTCAGTAATACCTTATGATTGTTGATTTCTAACTTCGCCAAACCCACTTGCCAAGCGCGGACGGTACAGCTGTTTTGTGAAATGAAAGGCTCCAGTCCCCACAATTAATATATTACCCAGATTTACTTCTTAATTATTTTGTGATATACAATTTTATCTAGATTTCTTAAATGACATATTTTCCTGTAAAATATATTTAGCCAGTTAAGGAAGAATGCTTACACTAAATAATTCTTGGCGACCACTAGCAGAATCCAGCATAACATCAACGTGACCTCTCTTCAGCAATCCGCCGGATATTTCTTGAACGCTGATCAAAGAAGCGTTACTCCAAGGGTTAGACATAACGGACCGAGACAAAACTGTCGTTAAACCTGAAATATTATTAAAGTTTTAAAAACACAGTAAAAATATACAAACGGTTTCTATATTCTACCAGTGGCCAGCTTCAGCAGGATCTTGACAAGATCAAAGCGTGGACGGAAGATTGTTAGCTTACCTTGAACATCGAGAAATGTGTAGTGCTTCATTTTGAGAAAAACAAATCCAACACACAATATTCTCTGGCAAATGCCCAATTGGAAGTAGTTAAGCAACAAACAGATCTTGGAATAACAATTAGTGATGATCTAAAATGGGAAAAACTTATATATGCAATCGCTAAAAGGGCCATCTTTACTCTCTATCTGATAAGGAAGGTTTTCCAACATCTATCAATAGAGGTGTTTATAAAGATCTATGAGACATATGTGAGACCTTTTATTGAGTATGGCTATCAGCTCTCTGGAACTCTTACTTATGCAAAGATTTAGATGTCCTGGAAAAGGTGCAGCAGCGAAGGGCAACCAAAATGCGAGTGGGCCGGAATGCCTTGGAATTACTTGGAATGACTACTTGGTTTGAGAGCAAACAAAGAAGACAATGAGGGGACCTGATTGAGAAATATAAAATTCTCTTAAATTATTTTGATGTACCTGAGGTAAAGAATTCAAATTTAACATCAACACAAATCTGAGGTCACAGCAAATAGAGCGATGGACATTTGGAATAAACTATCATTTGAAGTAAATAGTGCAAGCTCTGTCAATCTATTTTAAAAAGGACTCGATGGCTTCGAAGGGGGAGTGAATGGGTGGTAAGGTGAACGCTCACATGTGGCAAGACAGCTGTCCTAAACCTACCACAGCCGGTTCGTAAGTCCGGAATCCACTGCTCACCCCCCAGAAGTGTAAAAAAATAGTATTATGATGGGCCCGACTCCGGTCGGTGAATTCCATGGCAGCTCCGTTTGTATTTATTATTATCTAAATATTCTCTATGACTAGCTTTACAAGATCTGATCTGGACGTATCAGCAAAGTTGTTAGTCCAGAATAAATAATAATAATAATAATAATATAAAAATACCTCGTTGTCCCAAAATATGCCAGTTCCTTGCCACTTCTGTGGATTGTAAAATGTCTTTCAGAGCGGCCGTAAATTTCGGGCATCGATCGCTCACCATTTGCAGTTTCTGCACTAAAAACTGTTTGACTTCATATTCTTTATCGTTCGACGATAAAAACAGCACGAGATTCGTTAGCGTTTCGATCGAAGGTTTCGATTCGAGTATGATGTCGACGGCTAACGTCCGCGTGCTCGAATCGTAACGCTTATCGAGCTGATAGAAGATTCTCTCGCAGGCCTTCACGGTGGTGCCGTCTATGTATTCGCGTGGAATTGCTTTCAGGGCTTTCATGGCCGCCGTGGAGACGGAGGCTTTTCCCTTGGCGGCGGTTTCTACGAGGAGCGAAACGGTGGACGGCTGCGCCAAGTTCTTTAGAGCTCTTAAGTATTTAACCTTGCAGGGGTCGTCTGCACACTTGCCCAGCTCGTAGGTTACGGAATTCTCGATTTTTTTTGTCATCTGAAACGAAAGTAAAATGGCACTTATCACAAATTCTGCTATGTGTGGAGCCCTTGTATGGGTGGAAAGGTCAGATATGGATGGGTGGTATACCAAAGGGCGGTATACCAAAGCGGTATACCTGGATGGGTGCTATACCAAAGCCTGGTATGGGTGGAAAGGAAACATAAATATGCATAGATATTTTCTTTGGAAAACCAGAGTTTTCATAGGACAACCAGTACAAGCATTCTATCATCATCTAGAGACCATTTAAAAAATATATATAATTTTACAACCGTAGAAAAAAAGTTTGTTTAACAAAAAATATATTATTAACCGACTTCAAAACAAGAGATTATCGATTCGGTTGTATTTTTTAATTTTTTTTTAATGTTTGTTACCTCAGAGCTCCGTCATTTATAAACCGATTCGGAAAATTAATTTTTTATTTGAGAGGATATACTTCCAGATTGGCCCCACATTCTGATGATGAGATCCATGAGGAATTGAGGGAACTCATATTATCATATGAAGTTGAAATTTTACATTGTGGTTCAGTTCCGGTGACAATGCGTTTTTATGGTAAGCATGACCTGATTCTACACCTAGGGTTGGCTCCCGACGAGGGGACTCCTTAACCCTTCAGGCCTCAGCGCCTCAGCCGATTGACAAGTTGATGTCCCAAAAAATTATAGTAAAAATATGTAAAAATATTGAAATTATGACACTGTCTTGCCAAAACATTAATTACCTACTGCCAAACCACTGTACCCATAATTAAAATAAAACATATTAACATAATAAAACATAATAAAATAAAACAAATTAAATTAAATTGGGGCCGTCACGCTGAATCGTGTTGTGGCCGATATCGGCCAATCGGGGCTCTAGGGGTTAACGGTCAACAGCACAGATATGAAATTTTGTATATGCATTCAATTAGGACAGTCCGTTTTGTTTCACCCAAACAGGACTGCGGCACCCAGGGTTGGCTTCCAAAGAGGGAACTCCTCAACGGTCAACAGCACAGATACGAAATTTTTAATACGCATTCAATTAATCATAATTAAAACTAAATTAAATTAAATTATTATTAAACCATAACTAAATCATAATTAAACTTAAAATGGGCTATCAAGCCCGTTTTAAGTTTCACCATGACATGACTGTTGCACTTATTATAAAAAATGGAGTTGGTTTTTTTTTTTATTTACTTTTTTTTTATTTTATGGCAGTTGCCATTTTATGTCTAAAGTAATAATTTAAAAATGACGACGATAAACAGCTAAAAGACTCTCAAGTACCAATTTTTAATCAAATCGGTCTAGTGGTTTCGTCTGTGTGTGCTGTCACATGACCGCGCGGACTGTCCTGACTGTGAAATCAAGTAATTCCTTACCATATTATTGGGTCCGTTCCGTGGTATCTTCGCATGCTTATTCGCCATGGCCGCAGCAGTGAGCAATAATGTTTCCCTCATTTTCTGTGGTGCATTTTGACTTTCAGACATTTTAAAAATATCATTGATTACTTCTTCCTGTAAAAAATAAGGATATTAAATCACGAGCTTCGGCTAAGTGTCCATTTCGGAAACCATTTAATTTCCAAAACAAACTTTAAAACGCGCTTGCTTCAAGATTACATTAATATTATTCGGTCCGGGGAGGCCAAAAAGTGTGGCATATGCCGCTAGGACGCCATCTACCATGGGACACAGTATACCCCAGACTGTAGCTTCTCTTCGAACGAAATTGAAATCAAAGCGAATAATGTCACAAGTCGTAAGGGCTCGGATATGGTCGCCAGATGTTCCGCAACTCAGCCTACGCAGATATCCGAACGCTCGAAAAGTCGCCAGCCTTTACCCGTCCGTAATGCTAAACGTTCGCGTTTGTCGGGACGTAACCCTCTGCCCACATTCCTCACATCCTCTTCCCGCATTGCCCTGTATCTCGAGAGTGAAGCTATTGGTTGGTATACTGTGCCATGGGGGACGATACGAACAAAACTCGTCTTTCCCTATAAGGGTTGGCAGAGTATATTTTGCAAAATTTCCGATCCCTGGGAACAATGCAATTTTATTCCCGGGTCCTGGGAAAAAAAAAACACGGGAATTGAGAAACCCTAGTGACAACCCTAGCGTTCTGGGCAGTAATACTTCACAACAGTGGGCATTGATGTTGCCTGTCACTGATATAACTGTCTCCAGTCAAATCGATCACAATGTCATCGAGTATTCAAGAGTTGTATAAAATTTGGGCTTACTCATCGACCATACCCTTTCATGGCAGGCATAATCCACTGAAATCAGTAATCGCATTTATTCAGGCTTTCACAACCTGTGACGGTTTAAAAAAAAATTGCCAGCTAATGTAAAGTAGACCATAGTGCAAACACTTTTACTGCCTATACTCGATGCGAAATGAAGTGATTCTCAACAAGTTAAGGCGTGTATCGATTATACGCGGCTGGCGCGCGCGCCATGATCGAGAGTGCCAACATGCGATCATGGAACACGCGCCAAATTTTAAAATCGACTCTAGTGCGGTTGGCGTGCGTGGCAGCAGTTCCACTGTTTCGCCGTTCATCATGGACGTCAGTCGTGTACGAGTGGCTGCCGCTTTTATAATTATTCATAGTCTTGTGCACAAGACTCTCCTATATAAAAACAATAGCGTAATCATTTTTCTTTTTAACTCTGGCACAGGAACGCCCATTTCGGCACCTATCTTCTCTCAATGATTTATTGTGGTGTGATGAAGTTTTGCTATTCCACAGCAGTTCTTTTGATCCATACAATCCATACAATCATATCAATGCCCGCCACTTTTCGTTGTCCATGGTCGGAACGCAACGCAATGCACGCGCACTGCGACGACCGTCCCAATGGCGCCGAATTTTTAAACTACCTTTGATGCGCGGCAAAAAACCGACAGCTACTCGGAACGGCCCGTTCTAGAGTTCCTTATGGCGCGCGCGCCAATGCGTATCCATTTCACGCGGCTATGTTTGAGGTTTTGGAGCGCATAATCGATACACGGCTTTAGAGCGCTTACAGAATGTCTCTGTGACATTTATATATTTAATCTACGGTTATACGATCATGTTTCAGCCTTGCAAAATAGCATGCGATAACTGCAGATTCAAATAGCAGAAATCTACACATTGTATCCTTGTTGTGCAATGTGCTCCAACAATCCTGCTGCGCCATCTTATATTCGGATAAGACGGTAACCCTAGTAGGAAGTCATGGTCTCCCATTCCAACAAGTCAGAATACCATCAATAGCATCTACAGTCACAAAGCTTTGTTCTTACTCTTTTTCTGTATATGCAGCTTAATTATGGAACCAGCTCCCTCTAAATACTAGAAGCGTACAACCACTCTCTATTTTAAGATTCTTCTAAAAAAGCATTTCTTTTTAAGAAAAGTTTGATAATTCAAACACAAACCCTTTCCCCTGTCATCCTTTTTCTTTTTTCTCTGTTTTTTTTTTTTCATTCTTTTTCATTTTAACATTTATTTAGTATCAACTCTTTTATATATTATTTTAATGAATATTTTTATGTACAGTATTTAATTAGTAAAGCATCTTCTTCGACATACCCGACAACTCTCCTAACAATACTATGGTTGATGGTAAGAGATTGCCGTAGTGCAATAAGTCAGCCATTGTGCAAAACTGTAAATTTTGTACTTACTTCAATTATTTATTGCTATTATTACTATTATTGTTTATTTTTGCGACGGGCTTCGGTCGGTCTTCTTCTTTGTAGGTCTTGTAGGACGGTCAACTTCTTTGTAGATTTTGCCTTGAAGAAGAGAACCCTCTTTCCATTTTTTGGGAATGTGGACCACTGATGCAATCAAGGAGCCGACAAGACTTGAGAAGACAGGTTGTGCACCCAAGTAAGATAGAACTTGTTCCCTCATAGATACTAGAGTATTTAGAAAGCATAGAACTAAAGACAAAGAGGCATAAAGGGTCTGTCAAGGTCGTACCTGACAGCCTGGCACAAGACTCCGGGCTCCTATGCATATCCAACCTAATCTAGGTCGTAAATTTAACCATATCATACATCCATTTAACCAAATCATACCTTTGGATTATTTCCGATGGACAATGCCCATAGATATCTCTCTGCATTGTCCAAATCATATTCATTATCAAAATTGAGAAACTTTTTAGCAGCTTGATGAGATGCAATTGTCTGACTATATCCAACTATGTCACATATCTGTTGCCTGGAATATTGAAAAAAATGAAATAAATAATTAAATTAGGTAATACATAGGTCACACTGAAAGTTTCCAGAGCTTATTTGCTCGTACTGATTCACCCACTTCAAGGATATCACTAATTAAAAACTCACCCTGTACATATGAAAAAAGCATTAAACTTTCGGAAGTCAGCCTTCGCATGCAAAAATGGCGCCACGCCTTTTTGGTCGCTTTTGTATACTAAATATTGTATTGCATATTTATATAATATATATGGAGGCCTGTCAAAACAGCTAACCGCGGATCTGTCAACCACTGCAAAAGGCCGATTGACCTTTTCGGCATCCCAAGGATAACAATCACGGAGAATATTTTGAGACACAATAAATTGATTTTTGGCCATTCATTCTATTTTTTTCTTATTTATTCAGGAAACTCTCAGTGTGGCCCTAGTATAACAAATAATTTAAAATATACTTACAGAATTTCCTTATTCTTAGTTCCCTTCAAAGCTTTCTGGATATCATTAGAAGATGAAGTGCGAGCTACCATGAGCAGCTTTAAAAATGTCATCGCCGATTTCACAGTACCGACACTCTTTGATTTTAACAGGTCTCGATTGTCTTTAAGCATTTTCGGAAGCTGAAACAAAAAGAAAAATTGGTAAGAATTCCTTTTAATGCGGGAACTTTTCTATGAGATAATTTCCTTCCCCGGAGATGCTGGAAGAATCTCTCGAGAAGATGGAATTTCGTTAGTAACTAGCCAGAAAGATTTAACAAATATCAATGATCAGGGTTCGAAAATATTGTGATATTTATACAATAAATAAGAAAATACTGAATACTGAGGATGTCGCTCAGTATCCAATATTGTAATGCAGTAATGCATATTGAGGATGGATCAAATACTGAGAGAATGTCCCTCATCAACTATATAAAAGCAAAAAAAAAACATTGACATATTCTTCTTTGTAATTGCCATTAAAGTGTCTGCAACCTAGATTGTATCCAACATTGTGCAGATTATTTATCTCCATAGCAATATCGCGATGACGATCAATAAATAAATAAATAAAATATATTCAACATTATATAATTTGTCGTACATATGAGAATTTATAAATTAATTATAATATATGTGTCCTATAAAAACAAACACGGCAATCTCTATAAACCCGTTATATGCAGAAAACGACAAAAACGTTTTATTATTAACAGAAGCAAGCAGTCCGCAGATAAAAGAGATAACTTAATTAAATCATTCCCAAGTTAAAATTATGATAAAACGCAAAAAGATAAACAAATGGTTGTAAATAAATAGTTAAAAGCAATAAGTTGTTGGAGATTTCCGCGTTTGAAAGGAACTTAAGGAGATTGCCGTTTTTGTTGCGACTCATAGTGGACATTGCTGGATTTGTTATGGAATTGATTGTGTCCGCCATACTAACTGCTGTGTTCTGATTGGCTAATTCGGAGGTTGCAATGTTTGAAACAAACAACATTGTAGATTTCCGTTTTTGATGCGAACCTTGTTAGAAACACTGCAAAAATTCAGCCGCTATGGTCGGTTCCAATATTATTCGGAAGATTTGTGTTCTATAGATAAATAATTTTGCATCATTAGTTAAATTTACACATTTTGTGGAGATTGCCATCTTTGTTTTTATATGACACATATGCAAACCCTGGGTGTTTGTAGACAACCCTATAATG
The DNA here is from genome assembly GCA_944548615.1 of Micropterix aruncella. Classification (NCBI taxonomy): domain Eukaryota; kingdom Metazoa; phylum Arthropoda; class Insecta; order Lepidoptera; family Micropterigidae; genus Micropterix; species Micropterix aruncella. The sequence goes on along the minus strand of OX155963.1, from coordinate 5,742,820 downwards.
TATAATGTAAATCGAGTGCAGTCAAGGGTTGGCTTAAATTATCCCTTTGACGACCATAAGGTTTGAGGTAGAAATTTTTGATACATAAAACTGTTAAAGGGCGATGTAAATAATATGTAAGTCAAGTTTTGTGAAAATCGGTTCAATAAATTTTGTATAAATTAATGGGACATAGGTAAGTGTCCCTATGTTTCATAAAGATGCAAAGTTACAACTTTTTCCAAAATTTGATTGTTATTATTTATTCCGAAATCGTACGTACAAAAAAACGTACTAAAAGAAAAAAAATCAAGTTGAAAATGTCGCCATAAATATTTTATTTATTTATTTAAAATCGTTGGTCAAAAGATTCCGATGTCTCAATAAAATAGACAAAATATAATTTATAAATTATTCTTATTTGATAAGGGTTAAACCTTAAAAGTGACCCATATCTATTGGACTGATGATGGAACACATCAAGGCCATTGAAAACGTTTAGCGAGAAAAATCCAGCGATCTGCGAACACATAATGGATAGTGCAATGAACCACTGGGTGCCGTTTCAAATTCTTATTGTGCTATCCAAAAGACATTTAAAGGTTTAAAAAATCTCTAGACATTTACTCAGCTCATGAATACCCCCCGTCTCCTTTGCTTGTCCTTATGTTCCATTCCTCCCTTTGATATCGAGCTGGCATACGTTACTATTCACTGTTTTATATTTTATACTATGATGACTATTATATAAGTGTATTCATTTATTACTTGTAAATCAATTTGCCCACATAAACCTTTAGTCACAATAACCCTGGCGCTATGGCTGGAAGATATTGCCACTTGGCAATAGGCCCACCACATTGTACTCTTTTGTGTGTGCAACAAAGCTTTTCAAACAAACAAACAATTTTACTTTGCCTGCATGATCCGGGAAGCCATTGAAATAAGAAGAAACTCGTACTTCAATAGAGACGAAGGTTTTAAACACTGTACTATCATTTTTAAAATCTCTTAAAATGTTCTCTCTGCCTATTGCTGTGTTCAAAGACGTAACAGAAGATACAGTGAGTGTTGTGTGCAAGGTGAATTTTCAAAATTCGCACACGCTCAACCCGCCGCCCCACCACCGTTCACAATATCGCCTAAAGATCGGGAGCTACAAACTTAACGCGGTAAATTCATTTATATCCTATTTATAATGTCAAACTACCGCAATAGTCTTCGATTTCATATGTATAAAGTAATTTATCAAGTCTGAAACTATTAGATCCCGAATGGTGGATTATTGAGCTTATACCGTATATCTCCTTCGTATCCTTTCACTGATAAGAAAAAATAAAGCTACAACTTACACTTGGGCAATCCTCGTTACAGTGTTGCGCCTCCCTCTCTAAGTTCAGATTGTGCCGCTTCAGCCCAAGACTGTTGGCCAGTTCAATCTCCTTGATGGCGTCGTCCAAGCTCTTGGCGGCAACGTTGCTGCTGTCATCCGAAATTGTCTCTTTTAATTCCAGGGTCTGGCTCACCGTGATCTTGCTTCCCACCTCCTGCTTTAACGCCATTCTCATCTCGTGTGTTTCTTCCGATTTTATTGATTGGATAAAGTTGAGGCTTTCAGTTAAAATGTACTTAGTGAAGCGCTCAGTTCGGATGACCGCCGATGGAAGCCGTTCATAAATTGACGAGGCGGTTGTACTGAATGGTGAATCGCAATGTTTCTAAATAATACAAAATATTTCAATATTAGTTTAGTTTAACATAGTTTAGTACAAATAATGTGCAATATACTTTATTACTATTATTATAAGTATTTTCAAACAGTCAAGCACCTGTGAGTGTCAAACACTACGGATGAACCCGTCACCCCAGGAAGTTATAACGACATCAAGTCATTCTGTCTCCCATAGAGTGAGCGAGAAAGATTTGGCGGACAAAAGACAGTCCACTACTAAATTTGGATATATTCCCAGTTTGGTCGCACATTCGTTTGCGCGGCCTCTACCTGATGTTAGTAGTAATTCAGTTCGAATTTATCGCAAACCATGACGCCCTTAGCCCGTCAATATCACACGGGTTCAGGTGGTCAATGGATCGTTTCAAAGGTGGCTGACATCAGGTCAAACAACAACCCCCACTGCTTAGGAAACATACATTTCCAGATTCCCCCCGGTTATTCGCCGGAGTGCACAGTCGACTGGCAAACTGCCCAGTATCGCCCGAGGTGTTCCCCCAGATTTGAACAACCGATGCCACCTGTCCACGACACAGCTGTGACAGGGTTCCCAGAGTCCTTTCTAGGTTAGTCCCTCTTCGAGGCTACCAGATGGGAGCTGAACCGTGAGTTGAGCCGACTTAACATAACAAACAGGTCATGCCGCCCCTGCACGGAACCGTTAGATACCAGCAAGTAATAAACAGACAAGCAGCATAAAGCTGATATTGTTGTATCATAACAATATTAATTCATTTATATTTTGTACTGGTTTACTGTAGTTGAGATATTAAATTTGTCTAGTTTTCAACTAAAATCTTTCATATATTTGGCAAACACAATACACAACGGTTGGATTTATTTTAGTTCTCAACCACTTTGTTGGATAGAAAATGCTTCCGAGGAAATAAAAACTCGATATGGACAGCTTCCTGTTATTGCCTTCGAGAAGGTATTTGGTATTACGTAAGTAATAGCTATTTTCATTAGCTAATGCTTCACTCTTAATTGACTTACATTGTTTAGAATAGAATATATAATCCGTCTAGAGATTTATTTTACTTACCTTTGTTTTGAGGAAAGATTTTGGCGACAAAGAAGTGTAAGTCACCTTGCAGAATCCCGAGACATCTGTCTCATTCAGTTCCACATCCAATATTTGAAACTGAAATTGTAAATATACATTCCATTTCATTTCAAGTATCTATTTATCCTAACTTACAACTACTACAAGATTAGTAAATATTTTAGCATTCCACTAGGTATGACAGTTCTTGTTACCAAGGCGGATGGGGTTGTTAACAAGAACTGTTCGACACCTAAATGCACTGTTGTCAACAGCACCTATATAGACATATTTTACCAACATAGACATATTTTAAATATCTCCCAATATATTGAGAATCAAGTTAAATGTATTTCTTGGGTCTATTTTTGACTATTAAAGTTTTCAACTATATGATACAATTTGTTATGTTATGTTAGTATACTGTTATAGATGTAAAATACCGACCTAATGGGATATTAGTATTTAATAGTATTAGAATGTAGAAAACGTCAACTAAACAACGCATTGGTTTTTTTAAATTTTTTTATTTTTATTTGTTGAGTGGGGCTTTTCTAAGGTCTTTATGAGCCTTGTAACACTGCGGCCATTGCTGATCTATTGTGTTCGCCACCTACTAAGTTCTGCGCTAAGCCTCGTGTCATTTAAGAACCGCAGCAGGCTTTTGGCGCCAGATTGTTTTACCTCCTCAGGTTGGAGGTAGTGACCACCCAAGTGGGTGTATCTTTTACGTATCAGCGGGCCACACTCGCACATGAGGTGCTGGGGAGTTTCCTCTGCCCCTTGGCAGAACCTGCACATTTTTGTGTCTCTGAGCTTGAGGTTGAACATGTGTTTGTTCAGGCTACAATGCCCCGTGAGCGCCCTCACCAGTATGCGTAGATTGTTCCTATTTAGCGATAGGGCCTCACGGGCCGTCTTACGGTCATAAGCCTTAATAAGCGCTTTGGAATGATTCAACCCTGGCGTGTTGTTCCAGTGGTTGACAGATTGTTCTAAACACATTTGTTTCAGCATTAGGTTTGCAAGGCTTTTTGGTACGCCACAGCAAGGTTCAGGGTCGTATAACGTTCCCTTTGCTCCCGTCCTAGCAAGTTCGTCGGCTTTTTCATTTCCCTCCATTCCTGCATGGGTGGGAACCCATGCATTGGATTAGTCTGTAAGTTGTTTTGTGAAAAAAATATATATATTGATCATTGTCGTGAAGAAAATTAATTTTAAATAGCTTTCATCACACAATCTTAATTTGCCACCTGTTTTTATGATTAAATGTCACTATCTGTGTTGTTGCCACTCATCTGAGAAAGCCAGGCTCTGGAGCGCCTAAGAAGACTTTTACGAGGACCGATATGCTCAAGAGCATATCGGAGCCTATTGGTTCTTTTTTTTTGTAAAGCCCTTGAAAAACGATAGAGGTTTTACTGTACCTGAAATAAGCTCGCAAGTCCTTTCTTGTAATTGACGACGCTGATCGGCTCTTTCTCGTCGATGAAAACATTCTCGACGAAGCCTCGTCTCCACAAAACGTAGAAAGGATCATTTTTGTATTCGTCCAAATGAGATGAATGCTCCACAAAGTGCTCTGGTGTCGGAGCTTTCCTCGATTTTACATGCAGTTTTGGATTTATCCACTGAAACACATACAAGTTTTATAAACAATGAAATCATAATTAAGCAGGGGTAGCAACCAGGGTTGGCAAAAACCAGGGTTTTATCAAAAATATCTGCCCACTGGGTTATTTCGGGTTTTTTTTGGAGATTTTCGGGCTTTTTCGGGGAATTTTGGGTTTTTTCGGAGTTAATGAGAATTTTAAATGAATATATTTTAATTTTACATTTAATTTTATTACCATTTCATTGCATTTTTCTCCCAATTCAAATCGATTAATTGGGACTACATAAAGTTGTAACTACTATGAAGGGAGTGCTTGACAATGTTGGGCTTCATACACAAGCCATCAATCTTTAGAAGCAATTGAAGGGTTTCCGTGGCGCTGGACAAACTACAGCCTGACGATTCAACTATATCTGATGCAGTTGAAGTATGGCTTGATCTGATGGAAAGTCATGAACTTGAGCCCTACAGGACGGTCATAAGTGCGAGGTTCAATGATGCGATGCAACCTTTTCACTTCTTGGCGAATATGATGGATCCGCGATACTACAGTCGGCGCCTGAAACCAGATCAAGAGAAAATGGCCGAATAATGGGTAACGAAGCATTACCCTGAGTTCATGGCTAGCGTTTTGGCATTCTCAATCAAGGACATTGATGTATACCCGTCTACTTTATTCCATGAAAATGTAGTCTCAAAAATTTTACCCAGTAAATTGTGTAAAATCATCGACCAAAAAACGGAAAAGATGGAGGTGGTGATTGACCAAAGCAAATTGCCCAATGGATTTTGCTCATTTTTCTCCGCATTACACACTTGTCCGTGCAGTTCTACATCAATTGAAAGACTTTTCTCAACAAATACATCCTTTTTTTTCTTTTTGATAAAATATAATATTAATGCTATATTCGTTCATTGTTTTAATTATTATAAACAAGTATTTTTTCAAAAACCCACGTGTTTTTTCAGGTGGGTTTTACCCAATTTAACCCAGTGGGTTTTTTCGGGTCGGGGAAAATCAAGCCAACCCTGGTAGCAACCAAAACATCACTTTGCACAATCAAAATAAAAGGCATAATTACAAATGTTACAACTACAAATGTTATAACTACAAATGTTATATGAATAGTTGGATAAATGTCTAAAAGTTTTAATTAATAGTCTTCAATTATAAGTCAATTTATAAATCAATAAATCTGTTACAATTAATATTTTTTTTGGCGAAATTTAACAAAATCGTTCAGACAAAATAATAAGTCTGCAAAAAAAAACAACCCAGTGATTTTTTTGCTAGGTTATAATAAAAACAAGTAAACTTCGAAATGTTTACAATTCGTTTAAAGAGTTAAACCCTGCAAACATTGCACTCCTCTTTTTGGGCAGTCGTTTTAAAAAATAGACATCTACCTGAGAAATGAATAAAATACAAATGGAGGGCCATGGAATTCACCGACATAATACTATTATTACACTTCTGAGGGGTGAGTGGTGGACTCTGAACTCAGGGCAACGACCTGCTGTGGTAGGTTTAGGACAGCCGTCTTGCCACATGTGAGCTTTACTTATCACCCATTCACTCCCCCATTCAAAGCCTGAGAATTTGAGATGCGGAAATCGCAGTTTCAGATATTTTTACTAAAAAGGAGTTAATTATTTTCCTAGAGGGACCAAGATCTTTAAAGAGGTGAAACAGAGATTTGGCTGGTAGTTCACGAGTGCTAACTTTAACAACTAGAGCTGTTGACTACAACGGGCAAGCCCATCACCTCAGGAAGTTTTAACGATAGTGATCATTCTGTCTCCCTTGAGTGAGGTGAGTGTAGATGACTTAAGAGACAATACAAATCTAACGTCTAGCTAAGCCTACATGCCCGACAGGCCAATACCTTACGGCGAAGCTCCGGGTTAGTTAACCAGCGGGCAGCCTCGTCCCCTTTCTACCAGTTTTGGAAGGACATCTCCATCTGGAATTACCTCCAACCTTACGACTGGTTACGGGTCCGTAGTCGCTTGCGCGATCTCTACCTGCCATATATTCAGCGGTGATTCAGTTAGAATCTATCGCGGAACAATGGCATCTTTTGACCAGCTCTGATCAGGTAGCCATTTGGTAATTTCAATAGTGGTTGACGACAGGTCAACATCCACCCGCTCTGCTTAGGAGACATATTATTTCCATAGTCTCCACACTCTTTCAGTAATTAGTGACAGTGCACAACCGATTGGCTGACGTCGCACGGTGCCAAACCGTCCAGTAGCGTCGGGAGGCAATCCCACCACGAGAAACCGATCCACCAGCCGTAAGGCCTGAGACGCGAGTCTTACCCGGGGTAGCCTACCACACGAGGAGGCTTCTAAATAGGAGCTGAATCGTGAGTTGGGCCAATCCGACAACAAATTGGATCTTATGATTTGAAAGAGTTTTAACTTAGGGATTTATGTTATTTTATTAATTTATTTCATTGTTACATTTTAATTGTTTATTTCATGTCTGTATTTTCTACACCCTAAACGGGTTTTTTGAAAATAAATATGATTTGATTTGATATGGTGCCAAGCTGCACGAAACTATTCGCTACCAACCACGAGATCTATAAATCCTCCTCTTATGACCCATAAACCTCCAAAAATCTATGGCTGGCATTCGCCATTGAATCCTGATAATAAGATACGTCAACGCCACGGCGTCAAATATTATCTTTGGGCGTCAAGCCTGGCAGCGCATGCGTTAAAAATATTACATATAGCAAACAATAGGAACAATATCTTTGAAAACAAAATTTTCCTACTTTTACTCTCTGTTTCGGATGTCTTCTAGATCTATTTTATAGAATAATGAACAGGCAACACCGCTTGAAACCCCGATCAATAAAGAAACTGCGTCCTTATCGCCGCAACAGCGCATGAGCCGCATGAGATAACACTGCTGTGTAGCTTTATTGCACAAACACATGGTTTTGACATTTGGTTTGTTATCATCAAAGTTTACGAACCTTGAACTTCAACAAAGTTTCGTCGGCGTCTTTCCAGATAATTCCGACATCGAGATTAGACGAAACCCGATATCCCACGTCTTTTCCTTCCACGCCGGCCTCGTTGAGGATCGTCGTCGTGTCGAGCGCGTACCTTTTGACGGTGGAGTCCCGCTGGAAGTCGATGTGTCCATTGTGACCGCTCGACGCCGCTGAAGTTAAAAGAACGAAACTGCTGCAAGTTCTCAACACGCACACGTAGTAAAGCACTTTCAGGACGTTCGCTGTTGTGGATTTCATCTTGACAACATCGCGGCACGGAGGAATAATTTAATTAATAATAGATGCGATCGACTCAATTCAACAAGTGGCCGGCGCGGTTGATGCGCCCAATGATTTAAAGTCCTTTATTTATATAGGGGAGTACAACACTGGAATTTAAATAACAAAATATAACTAAAAAAGAGAAAACGAAGCGTTCAGAAACTTCTATATCAAATCTGTGGTGCACAAACGTCAAAAAATTTTGAATTTCGTTCGAGTTCGATCATCGATCGAATGTGATTTGAATAGTGATGTACATCATAAACGCAAATAATCGTCTATTACTTCATTACCTAGGCACCTAAAAAGATTTCTCCGCATAGGTAGGTGTCGACAAAATGCAATTATTTAGCTAAATACAACATAAAGTAAAAACGAACATAAAGTTGGGCAGAATGTGGAGGCGAATGTGAATAAGGCGAGGAGTTAAACACGACTGCCTGATAATATTACGTACCTCTGTTATTCAAGGAAGCAGGTAGTCACAGTATAGAGACAGTAGCTTCTCTTAGAACAAAATTTAAATCGAAGCGAGCGACGGCGCGAGTCCTAAGGCCTACTACAAATCGTCATACGATTACTAGACATTGTTCCACTGGCGTCATCCGCGCCGACTGTGGTGCCGTTGAACGAAATTCGCAGAAGCAAGCGTGCACTCGCGTCGTCATATGCCAGCCACTCCACTCCGCCGCTTGAGCGAGTGCGATTCATCAAGATATTACAACGTCCGAGAAATTGGACAGCTCCTAACCGCGTAACGCAAACCAAGGGCGTTTGCCGTAACGTATCCCTCTGCTCACTCCCCTCGTGTTCTATCCCGCAGCGCCTTGCCACTCGAGAGTGTGCTGACTGATTTAACTCGGTATACGGTGGTACAGTAAACTCTCCCAACACTTGTAAAGACCGCTCTATTGGCTACATTTTACGACAAATGGGATACGAACAAGTAAAGAGATAAAAATTTACCCGAAAAGCAAAATCTGCTTTCGTTAGGCTGGAGACATTAATAATCGCTCGCATGCCCGACGACGAATGTCGCTGTCGCAGCGCCAACCACGAAAACATGTTGTCTGACATCATGTTTATAATTTTGGCGCAAGCGCTCCACTTACTTCAAGCGCCCGTTATACCGTGAATCAAATACAATCACAAATGTTGATGTTTTATAATACACTAAAAATGGGCGTTCTGGTGTTATTAAAAAAACTACATTTGGTTTTAAATTTTCTTCGTCATGAGGTTGGCCACATTGTTATCTGATGAGCTTGGAAACATTTACAAAATTTAGTCTCATTATCCCTGGCGGTAGGGTCGTAAGATAATGCCACTTGGCAATAGGCCCACCACGTTGTACCTACTCTGTCGAGTGTGCTATAAAGTTTTTCAAACGAACAAAAAATACTTTTGCTTTCGGATACTATGTATAATGTCCAAAGTCAATCCAGCGGTTATGCTGAAAAAACATCAACTTAAACCTAAACATCTCTATATTAGATAGTACATTTCATGTCGTCGAAAGCTGGATATTAGGTAATAAATAGACAAATAACAGCTAAGATTTAGCGACGTGATTTTCATCGAAACGAAAAGACAAAAACGAATATTTTTCTCATATCACATCCAGAACGATGTAACGCCGGGCGACATTGGGTACCACCTCATCTTGGCATCGCAGCGGACAAACATCCAGCGAATGCTGAACGTAAGGCTAAGAAAAGTGTCGGGAGCCCCTTGGTACGTCCGAAACGCTACTCTGGTACGCGATTTTAGCGAAACAGAGTCCCTGAAGGAATACGTAAAGCGCCTCGCACGCGCTATATACCGTAGGGCAGACACTCCGCCTCAAGAGCACATCCACCAGCTCGCTCCGCTGCACACCAGGCCACCAGATGTCCGGAAGCCGTACCCGCACAGTCTGTTTGATTAGCGGACCACGGGCACGGGTATCGCAGCACAGCAGTCTCGTCACAGAAGATGCCATGTACCAACTCCTGTCAATCCTTCACGATACGGCGCCTAAGCACCTAACATCGAATCGCCGCAGGGCGCGAAGCCATATTCCGAAAGCCGGGCCAATGGGCCCGGCTCATGCGAGACCCCCCACAAAAAGGCAAAATGCCTTGTGGAAGACGTCACGGGCCCCTCACATCTGGGCTCGTCGACCGATACACGATTCGTACACCTAATATTCAAAATCGAGAATAGTTCAGAGTTGATCCATCCCTATTCTGGGCGCCGTAAAAATATTTTGAATTTCGATATAGTGCGGTGCAAATAATCGTTTATCTACGGTAAATTATGGACGCGGTTGACCGATTCCGCATTCCGATTCGGAGAATCGATTGTTATTCCGTTATTTTTTTCGAATGTCGGTCACGTGTTGCGATGCCCCAAAATCTATGCAAAACGCAAACTTGTTCTTTTCTGGCTCTTAAATATTCCTCTCGGCGGTCAGCAACGCGCAGGGCAAAAGTTATCGCACTGCCGATAATAATACAATAAATATTTATTAACTTACAGATGATTAATAAGAGGACATTTAATAAACCGCGCGTCGCGAACATAGCGAAAACCACCAGCGCGCTTTACCGCCACATGGAAAATGAAAGATTGTTGAGATAATCAAATTTTGTATTTGAATGTATCTAGGTAATAATAATTATTTACGCATCCGTAGCAGTTGAACTCTGAAAATTTTATTTAATTTTATAAAATTATCCAGTATAAATAATAATATTTTTACATTACTATTAGAATTTAACAAAAAAAAAGAGTAGATACAAATAATCATATTTTTACATGATTTTTTGTGAAATAAATTAGATGAGATGTGAGGATCACCCCCTTGTGTATACATCTATCTGTTCTGAGGGTGATTATTTAAATCATAGTGACATTCAGATTGTACATAGTGACATTCAGATTGTACAGAAATTCAAACATTCGACTATAAAAAAAGAAGAACTCACTCCTGTCTTCGCGGTCGCATTCGAAATTCAAATACGTCGCTTAAAAAAAAAGAAGAATTTCGGTTTTATTGAGGACACTAAATTTTTTCCTTTGGTCCGATCGGCACCAAACTTAACAGGAACCCTCTCCAAACTAATCTAAAGTTTCCCTCAAAATTTCATCAAAATCAGTCGAGCGGTTTAGTAGTTCATAGCCGACATACAGACAAACATTCATTTTTATATATACGGAGTGTTATTACTGCATGGGCTTTTTTTTCTGTGGGTGAATCACTACAAGGTGATAAGCAACTTTGAGTAGAATATTTTGGAAAAAAACAAAAAAAAAAATTTTTTTTGGTTTTCTTTTTTATTTTTTTTTAATTTTTTGAAGAAGTTGGCTGTTAAATAAATGTTTGAGAAGCGTTTGAGCGCGCTGCGCCATCTAGCGGTAGGTTATAAGTCGTAAACAAACAATATCAGCGACATTTTACCAACCGCTAGATAGATCAAGATCAGTTTTTCATACTATTTAATCATAAAAAAAAACATATATTTTATTATTTTTATAACATATTATTTTTTTTATTTTTTTTTTATTAAAAGTTGTTTACTTTGTTGTACTGATTCACCCACAGAAAAAAAGCCCTTGCAGTAATAACACCCCGTATATAGATGGTATAAAAATCGTAGAGCATGATGCGCCATCTAGCGGTCGGGAAAATATTGGTCATATTGTTTATCAGCGATATTTTATCTACCGAAAGATGGCGCAGCGTGCTCAACGCTTCTCAAACTTTTTTTCAGTACATAAAATGTACAAATTTGTAAATTTTTATTTTTTATTTTCCATTTTTAAAAAAATTAAAGTTGCTTAGTTGCTCCTGCTGTTTCACCCCCTTCAAGAATGCCGGTAACTAAAAACTCACCTGTATAATATCAAAAGACAAGCATAACCTGTCAGAATGTGAGTTACAATTTCTTTCTTCACATCACTTTTCGCTTTGATTTTCAGATCTTTGGATTTTTTCAGGCTTTTGAAAGCAAGTCAACACCGATTACTCGCACACCTAATCAGCCACATAAATACCGACCGTTGCTTGACGTTCGGCCGTTCGGGTATATTCAGTCCGCTCGTATAGCCCCGTCTCCTTCCGTCTGTGGGGAGAATTTTTTCTCGACGCCCTGGGAATTTTCCTGGCACATACTGCACTCGTGTTCAAAAATCGAGTTAGGATGCGTAACAAAATCGAACAATCGATAGTACGACACCCCTGGATGAATTTGGCGCCCCCTTGAATTGCCGCCCGGGTAGTAGATGGCACTCATGGTTCCAAACATGGTTTAATTTTCTCTTATGTTCAGTAGTTAAAATAAAACAATAATATAATAACAAACGGATTTTAAAATCATAGCTCTTATTATTTTAATATTATTTAGATAAGGAAGTCATTTTCATTCTGGGTTCTAGGGAACGTCTAAGGAAGTCAAATTCAATAGTCTTGCATCCAGTTTTCCGGAGGTAATAACAGCATGCTTTTTATTCTTGACCCTTCCAGTTACAACTGCAACTGCTGAAAGAAGTTTTTTAAAATTAAAACTGTTAAAAAAATACCTAAGAACTTCGATGGGATATGAACGCCTGTCAGACCTGTCACTATTGTCCATAGAGGCAGAAACTTTAGAAAACTATTAAGTCTGTGTTAGAAAAACTAAAGTCATCATCAGCTATAAATGATTTAATAAATCAAATTGCAAAAAAGGCAAGGAGAGTGTATATTAAATTTGAATTGTTTGTAAAAATCTTGGAAAAAGTGACAGATAGATAAATATGATGAATAAATATTTCTTTTAATTTTATGCAAACATTATTTTTTCTTTTATAAGAAATCTTTACTCTTCCTAAGGGCCCCCAAACAAATTTTTATACGGGGCCCCGCCAAGGCACGCTACACCACTGATCAGTCTATATAAAAATGCAATAGATGGCACTAATATTTTAATGTTAATATTGTTATTATTATTATTATTTATTCCGTAGCCGGCGATTGGGGAAGGGGTCGCCCTCGCAGCCAATACGCTGCTGTCGGTGCCGCTGGATGTCGTTATTATTGTTATCATTGGTAAAATAATGGTTTTTATAATAAATCAGTCCTTTATTTAAAAAAAAAACATCAATTATCAGTGTCATTATAGATGGCCAAATAAATTGCTATTAGTATCGCCGGACCATGCTATCAGCGCCACCTGCATGTCAGAACATGCTATGGCATTGAGCAACCTAATGGTGTAGGCATGGTGTTTTTTTATTTTATTTCAATACATAATTATGTGCTTAAGAGCCGTATTACAAAATAGCGTAGGTATTCTTTTAAAATGAGTTGAAAAAATGAACGCATTTTTTTTGGATGTAACTATAAAAGATAGGATAAATAAATAAATAAATAAATAAATAACTATTCAACCCTGGGAGAAAAACCGCGGCACTGAGCGCTCTTCTCTTGCGCAAGCAAATATATACACAATTTCTAATTGTTTTTTGCAGTGTTTTCTCCTTTCTAATGACAATAATTTATATTATGTCGTATTGCTAAAAGAGTGAACTTTAATATAGTATAAGTATTATATAAGAATCTTATTTTATTTCTGAGAAAATTAGAATGATACAGGAAGATTTTTTTTAATTTTGTGTAATTGTAAGTATTGTATACCTTGGATATGTGGTCAAAAAACGAAAAAATAAAGCCGTAGTGTACATCAAGAATACATGACGGACATTAAAAAAAATAGTATACGGTTTTCGTTGTAGTGATATTACTGTATTAAGGAGCTCAAAGTTTGCCTTCCGAGCGTTTTACGAATAACGACTTTCGGAAAATGGGCTGAATAAGTAAATAATATTCGTTACATCTAAAATTAAAGGCCGCTATGGTCAACATCAAGAAATGGTCCAGGTAATTCAGTAATTAAAGTTTGTAGAAATCTCTTTATTTCTTGGAATTAGAACGCCAAAAATCCACTTTTCTTGCCTTTCTGGAAAAAATATGTGAACGGGCTCTTAACGGCTGAATCCACTGATCGGTGGTCTTTCCGTTGCGACAACTCGCGGGAGAACGATCTCTGTATTTATCTAATTATGTAATTATAGTAGCGTCCGCAGCCCTGTTGACACCGGTTCTCCTCGTTGTTACCGAAGTTAAGCAGCGGCGAGCACGGTCAATACTGGGATGGGTGACTGCCTGAGTATTTGACTGCGTGATGCTGCAAATGCCCACTTAGAAGATGGTGCTAATATGGTTGCAACAAGGTGGGTTCCACAAAAAGGCATATGCCTTGTGGGTAAAAAATATGCAAAAAACATCTGCTTCATTGAATAAGCCACCATTATACATAAGTATACGGGCACTAACACCGCCTATAAATAAATTTTCGAGGGTTGAAAACATGTCATTGTGAGTTTCATTCCCATTGCTAGCTTTCTAAGGGTTAAATGCTCATTTATAGCATTTATAGTAAAGAACGGCAAGCGGAAACAAGGCGTCCAGCTCCTCAGATACAAGGATGCTCAGAAGAGGCATATGAAAAGGTGCAACATTGAACCCTCTCAGTGGGAGAGTAAAGCGAAAGATCGCCCAGGATGGAGACTGCTAGTGCAGGGCAATGTAGATGATTTTGAAAAGAAGAGGCTGCTCGACTTAGATGCCAAGCGCGACGAGCTAAAGGCCCGACCACCGGCAACCATAAAGTATAATTACGTCGATGGTGTCTTGACTTGCACCAAATGTGCACGCACATTTAAAGCCAAGATCGGCTACATCAGTCACCTGAGGGCGCACCAACAAAATCCCCAACCATAACTTTAAAACAAAAAAAAATACAAAAAGAAAAATACAATGAAGCCACTAGAATCTGTAATGCAAACTCGCCTTCTTTACCATCGTTCTTTACCATCTCGAAACTCGCCTTCTTTACCATCGTTTAAGACTCACCTTAAGGATTACTACCTTTCTAAGAAGTAACCAGTTCTTCCCTTTCTCTCCTGTTCCTCTCCCAATTTCCTCTCCTCGGGCATTATTAGTCTTAAATTCTTCCACTTGTCTGTATGTTATGTAATAATCTTTATTTTCACGATGCGCGCATGTAGCACTATGTTTAGGTTAGCTGTAAGACATTGCCATGTGGCAATAAGCTCGCCTTTTTTGTATACTTATTAAGTGCAAATAAAGAGTTTATTATTATTATTAATGCAGTCCAGTATAGCAGTTACATCCGCATGACTATTTAAATAATTATAAATAAAAAAACCATTCAATATCAATGTTATTATAGATGGCCAAATAAATTGCTATTAGTTTCGCCAGACAATGCTATTAGCGCGACAACCTGCATGTCGCAGAACAAAAGGGTTGCTAAAACGTACTGTGGAATAGAGCAATCGAATACTCTATATAAACAATGGGTTTAGTAGCTTGGAAGTTTTCTTATGCAAGTGTTTTTTTATCAGCTTTTTGTATAGTATATGAGTCTGCTGGCTCTCCTGTTCTTTCAACCCGCGGGATCTATTGGCAAAAGCCCCGCATGAAAGGTCAAGTGCGGATACCACGCAACTGACAAACCAACCAGAAAATAATCGATTTTCGTCCTGCTGGACATTAATCAAAATGACCGATTTCAAACATTATAAAACAAGGAACCCTGCAATCATCAATGTTAGGTATCAATGACAGATTGAAATGTCACATTTATTGCGACACGTCATCTCTAACATAATAGCATTATATTCTCTGAGCCATGCTTATTCGTGTCAAATCGGTTGATATTTCTGATGTCAAGATAATAAAAATGTTTTCTGCGGATGCAGCAAGCATGACGAGCATTTAATTTTCGTATCTGAATGTGTCGTCATGCTTGGTATCTGATCAATGTATTCCAATAGGAAATACGGTCGACGTCAAATAAGTCTGCGGATCACAATAGATCAGATAAATATGTTTGTGATTTTTACGAATGCCTTTTTTCTCCTTACTGTTCCTGAAAGTGTGGTTTGGCAGCTAATGGTTCTCGTGCAGTCAAGGACGTATCCAGAGGGGGAGACACAGGGGACGCGTCCCCCCGAATTTTTTTGAGTAAAAATAGTCGAGAATCAAGGAGAATCCTAAACTATTTAAGTATTTCTAGTGTCAGGCACGTAATTCAAGTTTAGTGGATGTCGCAGGCGTTTTTTCAATGAATGTCCCCCCCCCGAAATCAATGAATGTCCCCCCCCGAAACTGAAGTCTGGTTACGTGTTTGCGTTCAGTTAAGCCAGTCGGGAGGAAGTAGGTATCCTGAAGGTTTAATTCGAGACGGAGATATCCTTCCAAAACGGGACAAGGCTGCCCGCTGGGTAACTAACCCGGAGCTTCGCCGTAATGCATTGGCCTACCTTTCACGCTGGGTATCTTTCCCGGTGTCTCGCCGTAAGGTGCTGGCCTCTGACAGGCATGTTGGCTTAGTTAGACGGTAGATTTGTATTGTCTCTAAGTCATTTATGCTCACCTCAGTGATCACTATCGTTAACCCCTCGAGCGCTGACGTTTGAATTGTAGTTTCTCTTAGAGAACGCGAAGAAGAAGATTACATCACAACAAAAATATAGCGTTTCAGGAAAACGACGATTACTCCGAAACTACTATATGGATCGTATAAAGACCTGTTCTATGTTCCTGTTGAAATTTGCTATTAGATACGTGTAACGTCGTTTTGTAAAGCAATAAGCATTATTCAGAATTATCTGTAAAGTTGTGGTACAGAAAAAAACCGCCTTGTCCAACATTTCTATATTTTTTTCTGGAAATTAATCACCCTATACAAGAAATTGTGAATACTTTTATAATAATTATAATATGCTTCATTCAACCTATGACTTCGTTTTACTTATACCCATACAAAAATAAAAAAATATTCGGTGTTGAAAATCAACATGAATATTGAAGTTTTTGGTTTGGTTTGGTTCAATCATAGACTAAAAAATGGCGACTGTATGAAAAATAATGAACCAACTAGTTAACGACAGAGAATCTTCTCCTCTTTTCGCACATACCACAGGCCGTATGATTTATGTGAGGTATCAAGGGTAAATAATTGGAAAACATTGGCGCCGATCTCCGCTGGGACAGATGTCCCCTTTGCCGCTCTACGGTAATTTCAATTGTGGGACAATTGTCCCGTTTGCCGCTCAAGGGGTTAAAACTTCCTGAGGTGAACGGTCTACCCGTTGTAGTTGACAACCCAAGTTATTATCAGCCACTCTTGAAACAACCAGTTGCCCACACAATCGCGAGTGAAGAGACAAGCGAATGATGCCACAGTCCGAGATAAATTCAAATTGAACTACCGCTGAAATAACAGGTAAATGCCTCACAAGCGACCTCAGATCCATAACCAGACGGGAGAACAAAGAAATCCTGCCAAACCTGATAGTGAGGGCGTGAAGCTGCCCACTGGGTCAACTTCGCAGAGCCACGCGGTAAGGCGATGGTCTCTCACAGGCTAGTTGGCTTAGCTAGACAGTGGACTGTCTTCGACAAGTCTCTACATTTATCTCAGGTTGAAAAAATATCAATATCGTTATATCTTCCTGGATGGGTTAGCCCGTTGTAGTTGACAACAATCCACTGTTCCTGAAATGTGTGAGGTGAATAACGCACCATCCAAGCTAGTATCCGTAAGACACCATAGATCAAAATATAAAGTACTAGCTGCGCCCAGCGGTTTCACCCGCGTGGTGATGGAAAATTGTGATAATGATGATAGAAAACCATCTATCTTTATAAATTATAGCCTATGTGCTATTCTGATGTGTAAGCTATATTATTGTAAAGTTTCATCAAAATCCATTCAGAAGTTTTTGCGTGAAAGAGTAACAAACATCCATACATACATATAAACTTTCGCATTTATAATATTAGTAGGATTACATGTACCTGAGAGAAAAAAAAACATAGCGCTTTGGCAGATGAGCAAAGCCACTAAATGGCTGGCACATTTACCAGCCATAATGCTGTTGAAAACAAAAAAAGTATTGAATACCTTATTATCCAATATTTATTTATTATATATAGTAGAACTCCAATTATCTTAATTCCGCCTGGTTAGTTAGTTAAATGTACTGGGCGTTCCTCCGCAAGTCGACATCCAGTGTGCCTATTTTGCGTGTAACGGGGGTAGCGCTATTCCACCCACCCCAGCTCCTCGACGAAAGCCAGCAGGGCTTTCAGGTTTCCTGCTGCCTCGCGCAGGGTGCCTGGAGTCCCAAGGTGTTTTGTCCTGTATACTTCTACCTGTTTACAATCTAGCAGAATGTGTTTTGTGGTTTCTTCCGCCTCCATGCATGCTCTGCACATAGGGCTATTCGTTCCGCCCATGTTGAAGAGGTGTTTGTTTAGTGTGTTGTGTCCTGTTATCAGTCCCACTAGTTTGCGTAGTTGGGGCCTTTTTGTCCTTAGAAGTGTTTTGTCCTTAGAATTCCGCCTATTCGAATAATGATTCTGTCTGTGCTATTGTCCTTGGGGATGGTAAGTCACTTTCTCATAGTGCAGTTCTATTATTAAGTGCTCAAGATATAGGAGAGTGGATGGTGTATGATAGTCAGACCCTGGGTTTCAAATTCTAAATGATGAACTTATTCAAAGCGAAAGAGAAGAAAGTGCCAAGGAAGAAGATGACCTTTATGACATTTCAAACATTAATTATTATTATTATTATTATTACATTTACAGACAGGCAGCATAATTGCTGATATGTCTGAATATGAAACTGAGTACAACTACAATTTCTGTTTAAGGTGTCCGTCTAGTCTATTTTTGAACATATTGACACTACTCGCTTCAACCACTTCGGCAGGTAAACTGTTAAATGGGTGAACTGAGGTGACGAAATAAAATTATTCAATTACCTTATACAGTGGAACCTCTCATAACGAGCATAATTCGTTCCAGACTCTTACTCGTTAAGCGAAACGCTCGTTAACCCTTCAGGCCTCGACCCCTCAGCCGATAGACAAGTTGATGTCCCAAAAAATTTTAATAAAAATTAGTAAAAAAAATGAATTATGACTCTGTCTCACCAAAAACCGCTGTTCCCAATTAATAAAAATGAAACATATTATTAACATAATAAAATAAAACAAATTAAATTAAAACAGGCCCGTCACGCTGAATCATTTTGTGGCCGATATCGGCCAATCGGGGCCTGAGGGGTTAAGCAGAACAATTTTTCCCATACTCCTTATGAGAGGTGCAATTACTCGTTATGAGAAATTACTGCGAATTACTCTTTATGAGAGGTTCCGCTGTAATGTCTACATCCTTTTTTTGGTAATCTATTGGGACGACTTTCAATGACACAACATTCAGAGAATGTATTTGTTCCGAACAAAGTTTATCGGGCGTATTAACACATGGAATTTATCGGCGCACTTGCTCACATTACGACGGTTTGGGCATTTAGACGGCGCTCCGCAGTGACAAACCGTCCGTTCAAAAACCTGAGGCCTGTTTTTTCCCCGGATCCGTCTAAATGTGAACAGCTTCTTATAAATTGGTCAGCCACCGACACCTTTGTATGTTTTGTCGAAACAGATGGACCGTCATAGTGGGAACAAGCTCTGTCTCTTTTTTTCAAGACTGCTGTATGCGGCATAGAAAAGTGGAGGACAGAAAATCAAAGCAAAATCGCACCAATATGCAAAAAATACTTTTATTAATTTTTTTTCTTATAAAATAAACAAATCTTTAAACATACACAAGGTAGCTTAAGTTTAGAGATGTCGCAATCCAACGTTTTAGTCTACTTAAGTATAGACAACATTATAATAATATAATAGACAACATTAGCAATGGACTGGATATAAAACCAACATACTAAGAGAAAGACTGATTTAATCAATCATTAAATAGAAAAAAAAGACAAATAATGCAGTCCATGTCAAAACAATTATATATGCTACGTCTTACGATATGCAAATATTTCGAGATTTCGTATTGTAAACCATGTTAACTTCATAGACTGCACTAAAATACATAGATGGGGGGCATCATCGATTGGTGTCCCAACTATTTATCGCTGGGATAAATACATGGGGCACCATTTTAGTAAGTCTATGGTTAATATTGATAAATATTTTGTCCGCACCGCGCGTCACAATATAAAAATTGTGAAACTAATTTGTACTTTTCGAAATATGTAAATTACATATGTATTTCTGGGTATAACCAGTTTCTCGAGTTTTTCTTCAAGATGCAATAAACTTAAATACAAGTATTAAAAAAAAATATCAACCTATCTAGGTCTTGAATAGTCTGAAATTATTTTGTTTTATTCCCACAATTTTTTACCAAAAGTTGCTTACTTCCTTGTACTGATTCACCCTCTTCGAGGATGCCGGTTAATTAAAACCCACCCTGTATAGCAACCTTTGTAAGCATTCTAAATGGTTTTGAAACAGGATATTTCATTACTGATATCGCTGCTTGAGAAAGAATTGAATGCAAATCTTTTTCATTGTTCAAGAAACTAAAAACTAAATCTATTAAATAATCTCACATTGTCATATTCGACAAAATAGCTTTAAACATTAATAGAAAAAAGATATGCTATTAGGAGTATAAATAAGTTCGAACGGTTTTGATAACAGATGTCGCTACTTGTTTATTATTCCATTGTTTTATCTGGCAACACCGTCATTTTGAAGTGTCACCATTAGGCTTTCTTTCTCAGTATCTGTCATTTCGCTGAAGTGTAAGCATCATAGTTTCTGTGTGCTCCGAAAATGTCAACTGTTGTACTGAATAATGTGGTTTTGCGGGGAGTTTTACTTACATTACTTTAATATGAAGAAAAAGGCTGCCGAAAGTCATTGTATTTTAGTGGAAGTTTATGGTGACCATGCTCTAGCTGAACGAATGTGTCAGAAGTGGTTTGCACGGTTTAAAAGCGGCAATTTTGATTTGGAAGACGAAGAACAACCCGGAGCGCCACCAAAGTTTGAGGATGAAGAATTAGAGGCAAGGCTCGATGAAGATCCATCAGAAATGCAAGAGGAACTCGCAAAAACACTTGGAGTCACTCAACCAGCCATTTGCCATCGCTTAAAAGCAATGGGAATGATGCGAAAGGTAGGAAATTGGGTGCCGTATGAACTGAAGTCAAGAGACGTCGAACGCAGTTTTTTCACGTGTGAACAACTGCTCCAACGGCATAAAAGAAAGGGGTTTTTGCATCGAATTGTGACTGGCGATGAAAAGTGGGTCCATTACGATAGTCCAAAATGTCGGGCAACGTATAGAATATTCATGGCGAGAAGATCATGCTGTGTATTTGGTTGGACCAGCTGGGTGTGGTGTATTGTGAGCTGCTACAATCGAACGAAAGGATCACAGGGGAGGTCTACCGAAGACAATTGATGCGTTTCGAGCCGAGCATTGCGAGAAAAACGGCCGCAATACGTCGACAGATTTGACAAAGCCATTTTGCAACATGATAATGATAGGCCACATGTTGCGGCGCCCGTTAAAACGTACTTAGAAACGCTCAAATGGGAAATCCTACCCCACCCGTCGTATAGCCCAGACATTGCTCCTTCCGATTACCATCTCTTTCGATTAATGTAACATGGCCTGGCTGACCAGCACTTCTCCAATTACGATGAAGTCAAAAAATGGATCGATGCATGGATAGCGGCCAAAGAGCCGGCCTTTTTCTCGATGGGATTGGTCAATTGCCAGAAAGATGGGAAAAGTAGCGGCTAGCGACGGACAATACTTTGAACATTGAATGTATAACCAATTTTTCTCAATAAAGCTTCAATTTTGAAAAAAAAAAAAAAACCGCACAAACTTATTTATACACCTAATAATACAATGGAAGTTCTAGCGTTAAATAAAATATGGCAATCTGAGAGCTGTCACACTTAGACATTACAAAAGACTGAAACACATTACAAAATTCTGTGAATTTACGAGTAACTTCGACGCTGTCGCTAATCAGTCAGATTTAGGAGAAAAAAAAACGATTTATAACACCCTAATTTTAATGGGAACTGAGTTACTCGCAGGCTAAATACAATCATTCAGTCAACATCGCATTTAAATATAGGCTGTTCTTACTAGATTTCAACTGCTATTTTAAATCTTAAAATAATAATTAAGTACACTGTAACAGCGATGAATATGAATAGCTATGAATAGGATAAGGAATTCAAGGAAATGAAGATGTTTCAACGGATAAGGAATGTTTTACTTCTTAGTCCACCAACCGACGAGCAGGGAGAGTATTGTGAATGTGCATTTTTTTCGAGACGAAGATGGAAATTATTTATTTTGAGCCTACCTGATACAATTAAGACCATTTATAGATAGAAGTCTGTCTGTACACGATAGCGCCCAGATGCTTAATTATTGCTAAGCTGAATTTTGGCATGCAGGCATCATTTGGTCGAGACAAGAGTTGAAAAGGTTGGGGGGGGGGGGGGGGGGACACACTAGTCATATTTCAATCCCGAAATATTGGACTTAGACTTGAAATTTGGTTCACAGATGCCTTGTTGGGCCAAAATCACATTGTGAAATTTCGGTTAGAATATCTCATATACATATACATTATTCTAAGGCTTCGAAGGGGGAGTGAATGGGTGGTAAGGTGAACGCTCACATGTCCTAAACCTACCACAGCCGGTCGTTAGTCTGGAATCCACCGTTCACCTCCCAGAAGTGTAATAATTATATATGTGGGCCCGATTTTTGGTCGGTGAATTCCATGGCAGCTCCGTTTGTATTTCTTTTTTATTTTATTTACTACACTAAGAATATTTAAATCTCGCGACACATTTTAGTCAAATATTAATGCAATCTGTTGGCGCTTGGCCAAACCCCTCCCTTAGCCGAGAAACGAACCGCGTCACCCGAGGCGGTTGCAACGGAACGGTTTGGCTTTCGGTTTGCAACCTCTTTGAGTGACTGTCAAAGGCAACGCCAAACCGCATCTGGAATTCGGTGATTTGACAAAAATGAGCAGACCTATAAATAACACAAAGACGAATACACCGTATAATGTTCGTAGCAACCGACGTTTTAGCGTTGTTGAAACCGCTGTAGTCCAGGGTACTCACGGCGGTTGCAACATTGCCAAAACGTCGGGTGCTACAAACTGTACGCTGTAAATTCGTTTTTGTCTTACTTAAAATGTCAGACAACCGCGATAGTCTTCAACGAATCCTGTAATTTGACTATTGGCGATACTTGAGGTCGAACTTGCTGTAAATATAGCGCATGGGACTGCTGCTGGGGCGGATTGCCTTTTGGTGTAACTAGAGGCTCAACTTTTTGCTGGGTGGGCTGCAAAATCTGCGGTCAGATTTGCTGCGGAATTGCTGTTTCAAGCGCTTGTGTACGAGTGGACAAAAAATCTTTCACCATCCGATAGATGGCCTTGACATATCGCATGTTTGCAACTACGTGTTATTTAAAAATAAACAGATCATTATGAACATAGGAAAATTTGCTATAGCTAAATTAATTTTCTACAAAAACGCTGTAATTTTTACACTACGCTTGGCTTGTGTATGATAGAGAGACAACGTAACGCGTTATAGCGTTGTCTCAATTTAATTTATACTTCATTTCAATACACTTATGCTTTATACTTCGCATTAACACGCTGTAGTCACAAACAGGCGATATGTAAACCGTAAAAACTTCAAGTCATTCTGATGATTATTTTGTCTATGGCGTTCTTCCAAAGTTGTCAGCTGATATTGTATGTCAACAATGGATAAAACTGAGTATTGCACAGTGATACAACTAGAGTTGCCAACTACAGTGGGCGAGCCCGTCACCACAGGAAGTTTTAACGATTAGTCGTTCTGTCTCCCTGAAATGAGCGCAGAAGACTTGGACAAAAACAGTCCACCATCAAGCTCCGCCACAAGCCCGTAAGAGGCCAACGCCTTAAACGCGAGATAGCCAGGAATGCTGCCCAGCGGGCTTACACTCACGCCCTTACTTCCAATTGCGACCAGATTACTCCAGTCTCTCGATTGGTTATGAGTTCGAGGTCGCTTGCGCGGTCCTCTCCCTTACGAAGCGGTGAAACGGTGTATAACGAATCTATCGCGGACCACTGCATCCTTTGCCCGGCTGTTCACCCAGGATCAGGTAGCCGATGGTGCCGATGAAACAGTACTGCTTCCAGACTCCCCTGACTGTCACGGTGAGCAGACCGTCCAGGAGCGCCAGGAGATTGATTCCTAGGGGAAACTAACCATAAGGCCAGAGTCCTACCTAGGCTCGCACTTCATGCGTGGAGGCCGTCGGATGGGTGTTGACCCGTGAGTGTGACCAACCCTGAACAGAATGGGTCGTCGTGGCCAACAACAACCCCTTAGCTCGCGCACGGTGATACAATTCCTTCAATTGAAAGGGCATAAAAGATGAGCTAGAATTTGTATACAGCGAAGCCTGCTCTTCATTTACAATGTGAAAACGATGGGTGGCCGAGTACAAACATGATCATAGGAGCATTTCAGACGAGGATTGTTCCAGGCGCCTGAAAACCGCTACAACTGACATAATGGTCGATATAGTGCATCAAACTGTAAGAAAAGATCATCAACTGACTGTCGATATTGCTGCTGCTTGCGGGGTATCATCTGAACGGATGCACAAGATTTTACATCAAGATTTCGATATGAGAGAATTATCAGGCTGGGTGCTGCTGTTGTTGACAACCGACCAAAAGCGCATATGAATGGATATGTCGCGCAAGTTTAAATTGCTTCCGCACCCACCCTATTTGTCAGATCTAGCTCCCAGTGACTTAGAATAGCTCCGGTTTCCTAATTTAAAAAAATATCTGTGAAAAAAGTCAAAAAACGCTGTAAATCACTATTTTTCAGGTTTAGACAATCAATTTCTTTCTGACGATCTAAAAGGACGGGAGAAACTTCAGACCAAACTATCAAGTTGCAGGGAGACGTTGAAAATAAATTTTGTTTTTCTTCTAAATATTTGTTTTTCTTAGAAAATATGTTGCCGCTGAGATCTAACTTTAGGTGTAACTTGCAGTTTGAATTGTTGCGATACCTGCAGTTGGAATTGCCGTGACACTGTCGCTAGCTCTTTTGAAATACAGTTGGTTGGTGAAATCGGAATAAACATTTTAATTTACTAATCTTATAGTAGTTGGGATTTTGGATAAAGAAATGAAATAGATTATTGCAGAACTGTGTACCAATTACGACTGTCATGTATCAGTTGTATATCTAGAAGAATAGCCTTACCCGTATATTCATATGTACTTCACACATACATGAATAATTATAGGAAGAATAGTTTATTGTTGAGCGAACCGTGGTGCGTTTTGTGAACGTGAGCGCCGATTAGATACGCCAGTTTGTGTGCGTATTGGCAAGGCGCCGGCACGCGAATGGTTCCGGGCCAATTATAATACATGTGGCAGAGTATGTAAGTCAGCCGTTGAATGTTGTCAGGTTTGGAGTTGGAAGTGTCGAGCACGACGATGTAATGCGAGGGAGTGACCGTTCCTTGCGAGACGTGCTGCGACACCATGAAGAAGTCATACCTGTATGGAAAGAATTACACAGAAATTAATATAGGGTGTCAATTAATATAAGGTGTTAATGAGTACACTTTGGAGCTGTTATCTGCAACTTGCGAACCTCAAGCTCAACGACACCTCAAGCTGTTTTATAACAGCTTGTGTCGGGTTCTCATCGTTATCATCATTATCATCCTTAACATCGTTATCGATATAGATATTTTTTTCAGTCTTAAGGTGATTATGCAGAAACTTAGGGAGGACACAGTCCACATTATTCAGTTTCAAAATTTTGCGGATCGCGATGCCCTTTGCCCGCCGTGGTCACTCGGGATCGGGTGGCTGACGGATCGATTCAAGGGTTAAAGACATCAGGTTGACAACTACCTTCCATTGTCATAGGAAGCATACGTCTTCGGACCCCCTGGTTTTTCGCCAGCTGGGGCTGTATCAGTTTTTTCCGCAAGTGCAGATAGTGCTCCAACCGCCCAGTTCCGCCCAAGGTATTCCCCCGAATCCGCGATCTTCTGAACCCAACCGCCTCCGACTGCAGGGTTACAGCCGGCTGACAGAGTAAGCCTCTCTTTGAGAAGACTATCAGATAGGAGTTAAACCATCAGTTAGAAGGGCCAGATGACAGAAAGTTTTGCCAACACCAACCCAAGCTGCTCAGAACCATTGGGAACCAAATGTAAATGAGTACAGGATGAAGGCCGTAAAAAAAAACATGAGAAAATGCTTATGCCTTTGGAAGCCAGCCATTCCATGCAAAATTTGCAATGGCATGTATTCAACCCTCGAAAATTTGTTTGTAGGTGGTGTTGGTGCTCGCATACTAATAAACAATGTGGGTTTTTTATTAGTGACATTCTTGCAGGGAGTGAGCAAGCAAGTAAGCAACTTATTTTTTTTCAACCTTTGTGTGCTCAGTAGACATAATTTATTATACACCCAATATTATGTTTTGCCATAATAGTGGGTGTATAATACTTTCCTCTGGGAAAAGAAAATGTGCAGGTTCTGCTAAGGGGCAGAGAAAACTGCCCTGCACCTCATGTCCGAGTGTGACCTGCTGATGCGTAAAAGATACACCCACTTGGGTGGCCATTACCTCCAACCTGAGGAGGTAAAACAATCTGGCGCCAAAAGCCTGTTGAGGTTCTTAAATGACACGAGGCTTAGCACAGAACTATAGTAGGTGGCGAACACAATAGATAAGCAATGTTTGCAGTGTTACAAGGCTCATAGACATTAGAAAAACCCCACAACAAATAAAATATATCTATAATATATATGTATACCCATATAAATTACTTGATAATTTCTCCTCTATTTTGTCTGACTACCTTTTTTTTGATAAATTCCCGGAGCTTTCAGCAGGATGTAATAAAATAGCATCGAAAGAATAAGTCTCTTACCAATCTCGCCTGGTGATGGTGTTGTCGATAATGGATCCGGGTGCCGGGTTATTGAAATTTTCTCGACCGCCGCCCCTCAGGAAAATGCGGGTATTAATGCGTTTCTGCACTACTATGTAGGTGAGGTGGATTTGTTTTTCGACTGTTCTGAGGACCTCCAGCATCTGAGACGCTTCGTAATTGCTGCACAAGTCCAACTGCCCATCTCCGACTCCGTCTCTGCATAAAGTATTTTTAAAATTTATTTATTTATGTTTTTCCTCCCTGTTCTAAATTATTCAGATGTTGTCTTTCAAGACATCACAGAAAATCTAACCGCCAAAATATTTATGAGCTAAGAAAGTATGACCACATTAGAGTCCAGAAGAAGTCTTCACTGGCTGGCGACCCACCCGAGAAGAGATACGAGTTTTCAGTTTGCTCTACGGAATCTTGGTAGGGGGGGCCGATCTAATCTAACTCATGAGCAGGTTCAATGCTCGATCAGCTCCGCGCGCTCTCTGAGGTCTGAAGAAAACCTTCTACTCTCAATCCCTGGTCACAGTAGTAATTTCTACTTGCGTTTCTTCTCCATACATGTAGCCCTCTCTGGAATGCTTTTTATACCCACATGTAGGAACAGCACCGAATTTGAAAGACAGTGTGGAGAATGTATACAGAGTGAGTTTTTAATTGGTGACACCCTTGAAATGGGTGAATCAGTGCGAGCAACTAAGCAACTTTTGACAACAAATTGTTGAATCAAATAATATAATAAAATTATTTTAAAATTAAATTTTATTCCAAATGATTTACAACAGTTTGAGAAACAATCAGCTGTTTTGTTTGACCTTGCTTATTTGCCTAGGTTGTTGAACTCGGCGGCATTGATTGGCATTCAATAACACAATAGTTCGGATGCAAGGCCACAGATGGCGTTGCACTATTATTTCTGATTGATGTATTTTGAAGATATTTATTATTTTGACTATAAACTTGGTTTTAAAAATATATTATCTTGATCATTATTTATAAAGAAAAACAGAAAGACTGAAAGATCTTACGGAGAATGGAAGTGATTACGGGAGACAGTGCGGCTTACCGATATATGATCACTCTTGATGGATATTCACGGTTGAAATTAACATAATGAGCAAGGGCATCCCCGAAGCACATTTTCAGGCTGTCCACTATCTCCTGTCCCTTGTTCTGGAACTCTGCTCGGCTGTACCAGCGGGTCAATGAGTTGTCGTACGAAGAAATGAACGCTGAAAGATACATCATACATTACGTAATGTTGAAACCTTTTTAACAGCAGAGGTGCGAGCCTGGTTATCAACGAAATTATAAAGAAGGGTGCCTGTAAGTTCTTTAACTTTTAGTCATTTAAAATAAACACACACTGATGAAAAGCAAGCAGGACCATGGCTATCTCATAACGCATATTTTTATGCAGTCTATTGTTGTTTCTTTATTTTTGTAGGCTTTGTACTTTCCAGTATTTAAAATACCCACAAAATTCCAAAATAATCCACAAATAATATTACAGGACAACCCCAGTTAATCGAACTAAAGAGGGAGGTGGAAAGGGGGGAGAGGGAGAGGGCGAGGGAGAGGAAGAGGGAGAGAGAGAGAGACAGAGAGAAATAAAATTACTACTACCAACCGATCATACTTCATATGGACAAGTTCCAAGCGACTAGTCTCTATCTAGGGGACATAACCTTTTAATTAATTGACTCATAAACTAAAAGCGATTAAAAACATTGACATTTTCAAAAGATCCATGCGGGTGTAACTGCTAAAGATGAACATTTGTGCGCATTATAATTTTTTGAAATAATAAAAAAAAAAACACCATACCTACACCATTAATTATAAATATAGGGTATTAGATCGCTCATTGCCATAGTATCTTTTGGCATCTCTTCTGCGCCAGCGACATTGCAGGTGGCGCTAATAGCATTGTCCGGCGAAACTAATAGCAATTTATTTGGCCATCTATAATGACACTGATAATAAATGTTTTTTTTATAAAGGACCTGATCTATTATAAAAACACATTATTTAACCAAAGGTAATAATAACATTATTATTAGCGCCATCTATTAATTTTTTATATAGGCTGATTACAAAACAGAGATAATATGGATAGATTAAAATACCATCTATTAGTCTATTTAAATATTAACCGCTTTGGGTCATTGTTTTTTTTCATTAGATTTTTTAATAACAATACTTGTTTACAATATACCAAACATTTTTTTTTACACAAGAGAACTATTTCGGTTTTTTTTGTTTTTTTGTTTTTGTACTCGAGCATACTCGAACGTACGTAATACGGGTTGTTGCGTTCGGGCGATAATATAGCGGCTGTCTCACATACTTTCGTATAGGTAGAGTGGTTATATTTTAAAAAAAAGAAGTTATGACTGAAAAATTCGTTTGTTATTCTATTATTTTAATTTGAGGTAGGGTACTGTAACGGCGTGTTTATAACGCTATCTATTCGGCTACTGAGCATATGAGAAGATAAATCAATGTTTGGAACTATGAGTGCCATCTACACATTATGTTTCATAGTAAAATCAAAGCTGCCAAAACATGAGCAATGGCAATGAGCAATCTAATAACCAATATATTCAATGCCTACACCTACCAATGTAATATAATGTAATAATTTTTGATTGTTTTTGCTATCTGTAGCCTTTTTTTAGTAATTCGATTAACTTAGGATTCTTTACTGTGTATTGTTCTTTGTTGACCGACAGGTACCAGGCAAAAATCCAGACATCAGTTTTAGAGGAGGACTCGTTAAAAGGTACCCTTCAAATTTGAATTTGCCCATACAATGAAACAAAAATACGCTGGATTTCGGGGGGTTAAATCCAAACTACCCCCGCCCCTCTGGATACGTGGCTGAAACTAGGTACATAAGTCGCAAATTCTCCCCGTTTCTCAATTTTTCTTGACTTTATTTTTAATTAAAAAACAAAAACAGGGAGACGGGACGCATCCTCTATGTCTCCCCCCCTTTCCCTGGATATGTCTGTGCCCTATTATGTATTTTTTATTTGTTGTGTGGGGCTTTTCTAAGGTCTTTATGAGCCTTGTAACACTGCGACCATCGATGATCTTTTGTGTTCGCCACCTACTATAGTTCTGCGCTAAGCCTTTTGTCATTTAAGAACCGCAGCAGGCTTTTGGCGCCAGATTGTTTTACCTCCTCAGGTTGGAGGTAATGACCTCCCAAGTGGGTGTATCTTTTACGCATCAGCGGGCCACACTCGCACATGAGGTACAGAGGAGTTTCCTCTGCCCCTTGGCAGAACCTGCACATTTTTGTGTCTCGGAGCTTGAGGTTGTACATGTGTTTGTTGAGGCCACAATGCCCCGTGAGCCTCCTCACCAGTATGCGTAAATTGTTCCTATTTAGCGATAAGGCCTCACGGGCCGTCTTAGAATTCAACCCTGGCGTGTTGTTCCAGTGGTTGACGGATTGTTCTAAACATATTTGAGAATTAGATTTGCAAGGCTTTTTGGTACGCCACAGCAAGGTTCAGGGCCATATAACGTTCCCTTTGCTCCCGTCTTAGCAAGTTCGTGGGCTTTTTCATTTCTGTCTCTGCCCTACCATACATGATACGTACGTGATACGGCCTGGCCGTACGTGATACGGCCGTTATTT
This sequence comes from Micropterix aruncella, assembly GCA_944548615.1. Classification (NCBI taxonomy): domain Eukaryota; kingdom Metazoa; phylum Arthropoda; class Insecta; order Lepidoptera; family Micropterigidae; genus Micropterix; species Micropterix aruncella. Next base: position 5,712,525 of record OX155963.1, on the reverse strand, counting down.
TATCGCCCGAACGCAAAAACCCATATCACGTATGTTCGAGTAAAAAAAAAAAATTAAAACAGGCAAAACCCACAAAGTGTATGTGATAAATCAAATTGTTTCTATGATTCTATATACAAAAAAGGGTAATAAATGGGTCTCTGGTGTAAAAAAAAATGGCAAGTATATTGTAAACAAGTATTGTTATTAAGAAATCTAATGAAAAAAACCTTACAAATTTTTACCTACTTTTTGAATAATAACCCAAAGGTTTAAATTGAGTAAACAATTTACCATTAATTCAATCCACTTGGGCATTTTTACACAATTGTGAAGTTGTAAAGAAAAAAAAAAAGTGTATTCTGTATCTATGCAACTGATTCTTTTTATCATTAAAAAGGTAGACGAAATAATAATTACCGACGACGCTGCGGTCGCGATTTCCAGCGTCATGGTAGGAATCGATTCCGCAAACCATAATCAAATTTCGGAACGGCAGTGGCACCTTCCACAGAATACCACCCAGTTTGCAGTTGATTTGCAAAGCAATCTTCTGAACAATCGATCTCATCTTATTGGGGTTTCCGAGTGTGTTTGAATTGATGATCTGTTGAAAAGAAAAGAAACATCGTCATTAACCGTTCAGCAACGAATGACTCTCCGGAGAGTTTTTACACAATGTTTACTACAGCAGCACTTAAAAATTATATGTTTATTTGGTTTTACTCTTTATTGTGAATTGTCACAACGGGCAGGTTTAACCCCTAGAGCCCCAATTGGCTGATACGATTCAGCGTGACGGCCCCGTTTTAATTTAATTTGTTTTATTTTATTATGTTTTGTTATGTTAATATGTTTTATTTTAATTATGGGTACAGTGGTTTGGCAGTAATTAATGTTTTGGTGAGACAGTGTCATAGATCAATTTTTATACTAATTTTTACAAAATTTTTTTTAGACATCAACTTGTCAATCGGCTAAGGAGCTGAGGCCTGAAGGGTTAAAATCATACGTCAATCTCTTACAACCGACCACTATTAAGTGTTTATATGTATGTGTGCAAAGTAACATGTGTATGTCATGTTATCGATCGACAGAGTTGAAATGCAATTCCGTTAAATTTATCCCAATGAAAAATGTTGACCAAGCCGGGAATCAAACCCGGAACTTTACTATGTAAGATCAGGCAACCTAACCACTAAGCTACTAGTAATTAATTCATTAGATAGTTTTTTTTAGGTCGGTAAACACAAAATATACACTCTAGAGGACGCTGTTTTATTTTTAATCAGTTGACTGAGTGCAACACCTGCCAGTGGGTGAGAGCTGTGCTCATATATAAGTGCTACAACATACACAGTGTTGTAGCACTTATATGCAGGCCCGGATCTACATTATTAAAGAGGGGGTGCAGAGTGCGAATTTGCCGCCTTCTAGGAAAATTTTTGAACAAATAAAATCCACTGACTTTTAGAAAATTATTTATTATAGTAGTAAAATTATAATTGATTCTAAAGGTTTATTTCCTCGACTTTATTTCAGCGAAATCGTTAATTAACATATCACAAGTCAGATTGTTGGCCATTTCGCTCTCAATTGATAATATTACCAATCCCGACAAGCGCTCTTGGGACATTGTGGAACGTAAATAGTATTTGATGAGCTTCATTTTGCTGAAGCTTCTTTCACATGAAGCAGAAGTTGTAGGTAGGGTAGGGTTTCATATATTCTAAGAGCTATGCTCAAGTTAAGAAATGCATCCTGTCAATCATTTTTACATATGAGTTTTAATAAATAAAACGGTTGCAATCCAGAAATATGTTTATGTAGAGTGGTCCGTGTTCTTTAAATACTTCAAGTTCGGAAATAAGTTCCGCTGAAATCAAGTCGATGCCCTATTTTAAGAGCCAAATCGAGTCCATATTTGTTTAAATCATTAGTGCTCATTTGCATTATCGCCAGTCAAAAATGCAAAATCTGAATTCAGTTTCCTCACGCTTTCAAGTCTGTGATTGATTTCCATTGAAGTTTGATCCAATGCGAGCGCGCAATTCGCGCGCTCGCATTGTGCATACATTGGCAAACTAAGTGGACACTATTTCCAAACCGTACATCACGTGTGAGGAGAGGGTGTCTCACAGGTTTTTTCTATTGTACTGAGTTTGTTACACGCGATGTTCGACGTACGATGGCCGCCCCCAGTTTTCGCCGCCCGGGGCAAGTGCCCCCTCCTGCCCCCCCCTAGATCCGGCCCTGCTTATATGAGCTGTTTTTAATCAGTTTTTGCTTATTTGACGACAAAGTGACTAAATCTGTTATTAATTATAATTTAGCGCATTTAGATCGAGTACAATAGGGCGACTGGTAAAATAGGGCGATTGAGGCACGCTGGCACCTTTGAATCGGCAAGGAAGCAGGTCAATGGGAAGGCGGTGTGGGCAGGCGCGTTGTCATGGTAAAGCTCTCATCTGCAGATTTTCATCACAATCTCGTGAACAGTACTTTTTGGAATATTTAATATCTGTGTCATTAAACGAACACTCAAATGACAGACTGAGTTCAAGAGTTCAGTCGCATGCGTCACATTTTCATCAGTGGTGGTCTTTGAGGGCGGGCTTCCTCGCTCACCTCTTCGCGGTTTTGACAAACGATCATCGACTCTCTTTATCATCGGTAAAAAATCCACTGCGGACTTGCCGAGTTTTGCACATAACCTATAACGTGGGATTAGAGATCCTATCGCGTTATACTATCACAAAAAACAATAGCGCCACCGCATTTATCCAAAACGCGGAAAAAGAAGAAATACCATAAGTTAGGTTAGGTGTTGACCGAAAAAATGAAAAAATAACCACAGGGTCGGGGAAAGAATTTGGTTTGGCACCAAATTTGGCAAAACGGAGAATAAACCTTCGCAATTTTAAAATTAAACTACAAATTTAAAGTTATAAAAACAAAGGTCCTTTATTCAGCAGGTAGCTCCGTCAATCTCTTCTTCTGACATGTGACATGTGGTTTTTCAGGTTTAATTTCAAATATCCAGGCGAGAATGAATCCGGGCACGGTTGGCCGATTCAATAGGGTTTGTTACAATTGGAAATAAAAGGCGACACAGCCAAAACCACGCTGTGACGAAAAGAGAAAAACCACCATTACTACAAAACTCGTTTATCTAATTGAATCCCCAAAAGAATTAAACGCTTACCAAAAAATAGGACCTTGCTCACATTACTTTAAAACGCCGCACTTCTGGTGCACACAGCCTCGCGGATCACTTCGCTTTAGCGGGTTTTTTGTCGCCCAGCGCGAGTTAGAAGTGCTCCTCCTCGCGCCATCTTGGAAACAATGTCCCCCCCTCAATGACTGTGGCTAGGTTAGACAGACCGGAAATGACTGTCGTTAAACCAACTTTAGGAGATAAAAAAAAACTCATGACAACTCGTTTACAATAAAATAGTAATATTTTTGTAATATTTATTACATTTATTAAAAAGGTTCTTTTGAACTTGATTTTTGTAAATCTCTTGTTTTTTTTGTCATGGCAAGGACACCAGAAGGGTCATTTTTTATTGGACCGCGCAATACGGTTATTCCTATTTTGACAGGTCAAATGTCGAAGCTTTTAGCGATTTTTTAGAAATATGCTCGTAGATCTAGACAATGATTATGAAAAAACTCAAAAACTGAGTAAGAGTAATATAAAAAACACGAGAAATACACGCGAAACATGTTGCTATGCGTGCAACTTGTTTTTGAAACATAACATGCCACTCAAATCTGGATTTTTGTTACAAACTTAATGGCAATCCTTTGCTCCATCGAGTTTCATGAAAATTCCTGTCTTTCCTCTCCGGATGGTCGGAAACGACTGACACCCCCCTCCCCTACTCCTGAATGAACCTATTCCCGTATAAACGCTATTATTCAGCCTAGTTGCGTACGCGCTGAGAATGGTCACGCGAATGCGGGCCTAGTGAGACCATTTTATGTATTTCCGTTGTTTGCTTGAAATAGATTAAAGAAAGGGGTTTCAAAATAGCTGTTGTGTCACACTCTAAGTTCAATATCTACATCTACTTAAGTTTCATTTTCAATCATTTTAGTACTATGGTGTAGTAAAAAGGTATTGAAGATAATTGCGACTATGGTGCAATGTGTAATAGATTCTAATGTATGTAACATGTAATAGATTGTAATGTATTTTTTCCTTTTCCAGGTCGATGCGACTCGTCAGTCGATATGACAAATTTGAGGAAGTGTTGATATTACCGGACTAACCTACTAGACTACTCGACCATTAAAAAAAGTTGTAACAGAAATTCCTTTTTTTTTTTCGCGCTTGTGTCACGAATTATCATTAAAGGTTACTTCTCAGGGTTTTCTATAACCTTTTCATGTTCCGAAATGTTGTTTATTGTTGCTTTTTTTTAAATCATCCAAAATTTTCCTTGACAGGTGTCAGATGACATTAATGTTGCTATTATGGAAATAAATTTATTAAAAATAAATAAATAAATAAATAAATGTCAACTATAAAAATTATAATATTAATTAAAAAGAAAACCTACATAAAATTTTACTTTTATTAAAATTTTTTGGAAGTAAATCTACACTCTTTGTCATAGAGTAGAGACATTCGTGTTTTTGGTAATAATGAGTTGTTAAACGTGTTCGGTTAGATCTCATTTCCTGTTTTAACAATGGCCCGGGCGGAGCAGGTGCTCCTGCTTCGACGAGGCAGACAGAAAGTGGATTAAAAAAAAAAGGGGGCAGGAGAACAGTAATGCAGAACAGTGCAGAATAAAAATATGTAAAGTGTGATTAACCGTGAACATAGTTTCTTGGGCACGCCTGTAAAACTCGTAAAAAATAAGGAGATTCCTCCCGTTTTCCACCTAATAAAGCGGCAAATTTGCATGTCGACCTGTCAGCACCAGCACCGTTTCCACGTTTGGGTTACGTTTTTTTTTTGAAAACCACATTTTTTTCCGCATGGATTATTGAACGTAAATGCCTTGTGCGTAGGCTCGGGCCAGAAAACATATTTCTTTTTATGCATTCTTACGATTTTCGATCGAAATCTGAAATATTATATTATTTCAGATTTCGATCGATTATAACCTAAAAAGGTTTTTTTTTCTTTTGTGAACGGTTCATTTTTTAAATTAATTATATAGAATTCTGCACTGATTGTATTTGTTTTATTTGCGGAAAACCTACCTCTAGGCTAGATTATTAGAACAAAGTTAAAATACCCCCCCCTGAGTTTGGATTCATTTTTTTTTTGTTTGTCTTGTAACTTTTTCGGTCGGTTTCTTTTATTTTCCTTAATTTTTAGTTTTCCACGTTTTTCTTTAAAAACGGAGGTGGCGCCTTGTCTAAAGTAGTCTTTCAATATTCTCGTTACAAATTTTGGCGCCCAACGTGGGGCCTTACCCAACGTGCAACTTTAAACTATGTTACGGAACGAGGCTTCCAAGACACACTCCCCTACTACTATTAATAGTAGAGGCGAGCCGCCTAAGGCGACTCCAACTCTTAGTAATTATTATAATTAGATGATTTATATATTGCATTTTTTTATTCTTATGTTTTTCAAAATTAAATGAGTACACCATTCAGAGAAAATACATGGCTTAAGAATGGCTTTTCGTTTTCTGGGTTGTTACCATAAGTGTCCATTTTGTTACTGTCTCCAAAATAAATGTTTTATTTTTGGGGTTTCTGAAAATCTGAATATATGTGTAAATTAATTATGTTTTTAGATATTTCTCAATGTATTACAGAGGTAAAATGCTCATTTCAAGTAATTTTTGCCATTTAGTAATCAGAAAATAAACTTTCTTCCAGAATTCGGTCCAAAAGTAACAAAACCGACACAAACGTCTATAGCTTTTGATAGTTTTGAGATATTAAGTTATTTAATATTTTCTTTAGAAATTAGCGCTTTAAGCATAATAAAAACAGTTTGTATAAAGCATGAGCTTGTTTTATTTTAAGGAGGTGTAACGATCCTTAAGAATCGTACATGCTAGTCAACAAATGCATTGATTTCCAGTGAAATGCACTGACACCAATTCAGCTATTGTTCTACCTCGTTAAGCGATGAATCAGCACGGTTTTAACTACTGTGTCAAATCAGTTATATAGAACAACACTTTTACTCGGAATATTTTGGATTGCATATTTTTCAGCCTGTATAAAGAGGCGAAAATATGACCAAAGTATCGTTCCTCGAGTGATCACGTCCCCTAAGACAGCGACGGCTAACATCCGGCACCACTCTCATGAGTCAGGTCAACGGGTCTGGCTTCTCGGGTAACTTTTCCTTTCTTCCTTATATCGAGACGAGACGCATCAGTCTGCACTCCCGCAGACTCGAGCCGCGCCAAGTACGAGATCCTTATCCACACACCCTCGTAACTTCAGCCGGATAGCCACTACATTCGCGTCAACCTATATCCTATTCGGGAAGCATTAGCAACTGGCAATACAACTCTCAATAAATACCTTCTTATACGCTTTAAATTGACTTTTAATATGGAGATAACCCGCACGTTGACACCACCGCCTCGCATCAAATAACTCGCGAGGCCCGTCGCAGAGACAAATCTTTGAAAATGGTAACAACATTCATAGGAATCTGCGGGGCAACTATGTTTAAAAAATAGTATTAGAGGGTTTTCTTCCGACCCTTCTGATAATTTAAGTAAGTATACAAGTTAGACTTGCATATTTAAAATTTTCCTATTCGGAAAATTCACGTTTATGAAAATGTTAGAATTTTTAATTTTAGTACAAAATATCTCAGAATGGGCGATATATAAAAAAAATGATGCCCCAGTCGTGAGACTAAAATGGCATGGAATGACCTGCGAAGGCATGGCGGTGTCGACGCAGCAAATGCGCTTGATGAGGGCGTAGCGGTCGTCGCGCGCGCTCGGCACGATGCAGGTCACGAGCTGCGGGCCGAGCCGCACCGCCGCGCCCACGGCCTCGGCCCAGGACGGGTTGCGGTCCGACTCCACTTTCATCAGCCGAGGTTTGGCGATGTTGATGCCCATCGGCGGACCGCAGCGGCATATCACTTCCACAAATTCCTGCAAAAAATCAACAATATTATTCCCTTTATTTATTCATTATTAATATATATATAACGCAGTCGGGTTTGTTCGAACACTTATAACTCGAGAATAGCTGGACTAATTTCCATGGTTTTTGATTTGTAGTATTTGTCTCCGACCCGAATAGCAGAATAACTATTAAAAACTAAAATTGGAAAGTTGGCGAAAAATTCAAATAAAAGAAAAACATTTTCTGATACAAAATGTAATTCCACGTTTTTCTCATGGTCAGTTGTACGTAGCACGTATGCGTGTCGGCAAATCATCCGCTTTATTTGTTCTTGCGCCTGATAAAAAAACAAAAAATGTCGTATACCACAAGGCGCTTCAATGAAGAGAATTAAACCGAGTGCATCCCATGCTGCGCAATATGTAAATAGTTTAATTCAATCATGTCTTGCTGTCGCGCGATTGATATACTTAATTTTTCTACTTTTATATTTCTTTTTGTGTTAATATCTTAATAAAGTAGCGAGCTTAATATTTATTTTGTATAAATATTAAGTTCAGCTAATACATCTATAATTACAAGTATGTTCTCAGCAATTAAAACTAAATAGTTAAACTAATACATCTATAATCACAAGTATGTTCTAAGAAATTAAAACTTTTTTTTAATTAATAATAAGTTCAGCTATTCTGTAACACGACATTCATTGACTGTTAGGCGGTACGAAGTTTGCCTGGTCAGCTATTTATTAATATAATAAAAAACTCTTTATGTTCAATTATAAAAAGACAAGCTTATTGCTTTAGGGCAATGTCTCGTCTTACGGCAATCGGCTAACCTAAAATTTAAGTTAGCGATGCGAGTTTTGCGTTGGCTAGATAAAATTAAAATTAAAATGATGAAATAAAATAGAAAACAAGAAAAAATGATAATAGAAAAACAAATTCTTAAAATTAAATAAAGACGCAGCGGAAAGCGAGGAGACGAAGGAAGGCGAGGGAATAGAGAAGGAGGAAGAGGAGGGGGGTCGGTTATGTTACAGTTAGAGGATTGTACGCTCCTCGAACCTGGCTTTAAACGCGGGGATGCCGGGAGCCGTTCTGACAGTATTCAGCGAAGCATTGCAGAGTCCTACGGCTTCCACGGAGGAGTACGAGGAAAAATCGTAGCTGCGACCCGTGATATATAACAGGTTATTGCCCTCTAATCTCAGGGGACGGCAGTGCACCGATAGAGCGGTGAACCTTTCGACGAGATTTCCTCGAGGCCTTCGTGAGAATTCTATTTAACAGGCGGAGAGTTCAAATCTGTCTCGCCTCCCCGGTGGTAAGCCACTGCAATCTACTTCGATATTCTGAGATATGGCTATATAAAAAAATAATATCGCAGTCACTTTGCCAATAAACCAATAAACAAAGCCACTTTGTTGTAACCGCAAAAGTAGTCAGGCTAGGCAATCAAAGGGCTAAACAATATTTTTATAGTCCGCTATCGGAAGGTGCGAAGAAAATGCCATATATTGAAAATATACAGAACTGAAGTTTCGATTCTTAATTGAAATATTTTTAAATGTCCATTGTTAGTATTGATTTGGTCCACAGAACAGAGATCGGACTTTCGGGAAATAGTCCATGCTACTTTATAGTGGTTAGTTGTAAGAGATTGTATTGTGTTAATAAACCCGCCCCATATAAAATTTGTAAAGGAGAATAACAAACTAAACGCAGAATCAGATTTGCTACATAAAAATTTATTCAATTTGGATTTCAAGTGACTTGCAAATTCGTCTAATTTGGCTCGGCCAGTCGCAACTTCCATTGCAATGATTATTACTTAAAAAGTGGATATATTCATGGTCAATCTTAAAACATCAGTACGTCCAACTTAGAAGTTTCAGCTGGAACCAAAACCATTAATAACAATGGTCATTTAAAAATATTTCACCCCTCTAATTTGGGGCGACCGTTTCAGGTCGCACGCTTACCAACCGTAAACTACGAGGCGACCTGAACGGGTCGAGGCGCTCAGCGCTGAGAAAAATGCCATTTAAAAAATCGAAATACAGTTCTATGCGCTTCCGAGAGCGCTATATAACGGCCTAATGCCCATCACTATTTGAATTTTTCGTCTGTAGAACGCTCACTCCAATAATTTATTTACTAAAAATCAGTCTCGGCCGCTGCCGCTGTCATGCGGCCGACGTTTCGCGCGCGGCTGTTTTTGTTCTGCGGCGTAGTGGAAAAAAAATGTGATTTTCAAGTGTTATAGTGCGATTTACTGCAGGAATGTGAGTAATTTGCATTTTAAAAGAGTTTATGATTGAGCATTAGTGATTTGAGATAGTCGATCTGCTTTTTTTCAAGTATTTTTAAGCAAAATGCTTCACCCAAACATATGCGTGGCAAAAAAATATCGGTATTTTTTTTCGTAATTTTTATGAAATATGACGAAATATGACGTAATATTGGTTTTATTCGCGGATAAAATAGTTATTGTTTCATTTACATCATAGGTAATTACAGAATTAGGCGTATTTTAAACATTATAATTTGTTTCATAATATGAGACGATGCATAGAAATCTGTTTTGGTAATTAGTGTGAGATAATGACCATATTTTGAGTGTGATTTTCTATAGTTTTTCTATGAAATGTGGCTCTTTGGAGTATAATAATTATTTATTGGACATATAATAAGCATATAATGAGACAATATATTTGAAAAACTTAAACCATTTTTATATTATCAAAGTTTCCGTCGTTAACTCTCAAAAGTTTAGATTTTTCTGTAATATCAGACAAAGCTGAAAGTTCTGGTGTGATTTTCTAAGAAGTGTGATGTAGTGGTAAAGTTAGTTTGAAAGAATTTCATATAAAAAAAGACCCTAAATAGTCAGATATATTTTTTTTTAAGAGAATACATCAATTTTTTCTTGGCTGAATAACTAAATATTTTTGTATGCAAAAAAGTAAAACAAAATAAGTTTTGGTAATTATTTAATAAAGAACATAACTGTATTTACAATTTTTGCATAGATTTGCAAAGATTGCGTATTTTATGATAAAAAAATCGAAATGATTGAATAGGCGAGTTTTTTCAGTTCGCCAACTTTGTAATATTTATTCATTATCATCTTAATTGTTTTACGAGATAAGGTTATAATGTTTTATATTTCAAATTTCAATGCTATCATTTTACAGTTATTCTTTTTATGATCCATATAGTGGTTTATAACTTATGGTCGTTTTTCTCAAGGCCGTTGATTCATGCGCGAAACGTTACGGGTGAATTTTTACTTCGCGAGTCAAGGGGTTAAGAATTAAAACTTCAGTTCTGTATATTTTTGAATATATGACCTCATATGTTTTATTGTGATCTACGAACCTGAGAACCATATAATTTTAGACGTACTGGCATTTGGACATTCTGGTCCGCCGTAAAAAAAATATACAATGGAGTAAAATATCACAGCACACAAAGGGCTAGAATGTCCAAAAAATAGCAACCTGTGTATTACTACGATTAGTTTACTACCGAAAAATAACGCTCAGGGTCAAAATGTCCAAAATACAATTAAAATTTGTTCGTGGAGCGTTTTCATCGGTTTCTTTTTTGTTTCGATAAGTCGGAGGTTTTGCAGTATCGCCCATCCCTATTGAAGGAAAAAAAAATTGAGGCACACGGTAACGCCGCACGTATCGAAGATTATCATTTATCAAAAATCATTCAGCCGGCGCCTCCGTTTCCCGCTCTCCGCTCCTCTCTTCTCCCGCCGAAACGCACTACGCCGTAACGCTCGCCGAGGTCTTTAATTAAGGTCGTATTTAAATTAACGTCGATAATATTCGAACGGTGATTATTACAACCTCGTTCGATCGGTGAGTTTTCCCCGCATTCTCTCTCGTTAGCGAATAATTGATCTCGTCAGTCGCGTATATTATATAATGTATAGGGGGGGTCGGCCGATAGGGCTAAGCGCGTATCTGTGGAATGAGGCAAAACGCCCATAGGCATTAATTACCTCAAGCGGCTAATATAGAAAGGAAGGTGGCTTACGGCGGCGCGTTTGGCGTCTCTGCCGCTGTGCAGGAGCACCCAGGAGTCGATGTGCACGGCGTCGCCCACGGGGTTGGCCGTGGCCTCGCGGCTCCAGTCGGCGCGCGGCCCGGCCGACACGGCCTTGCAGCGGCCGGCCGGCCCGCCGAACACGACGCTCTCGGGCGCCAGCCGCCGCCCGCCCACGCAGTGCGCCCCGTCCGCCAGCCGCAGCCCCCACTCGCTCAGCATCCTGCTCGCCGGCTCGCACTTCCTCACGTTCTGCACGAACTGCAACCCCAAACGATCCTATTGCCGCCCAAAAAACTCACAAAGATAACGACCATTACCAATGGGAAAATCGCACAATCGCAATCGCTAAAAGAACCCGCTCTAGTAGGCTTTCCGACGTCCGTAAATAGAGGCGTTCGTAAAGAGCCACCGGACGTATTCGACGCCTATTCTCGAGTATGGCCGTCGCCTCCGGAACCCCTACCCTTGCGAAGAACGCCTACTCGTCGTGAAAAAAGTCCAGCAAAGGCCGACCGACCGAAATGTCAGTCGGTTCGAAGAATGGAAATTTTGAAAATCGCTTGGAATTATTTGGACTCTCGAACGAATAACGTACGACTCTCGCGAATTATTACCGCGCAACCGGACTAGAGGATATTTACGATTCCACATCGACAAAAATCTTTAGTCACATCTAATCACATCTAAATTTAAATCTAATCCTCTAAAATGGCAAAGTAAACTATCTTCCGAAGCGATCGGTGCGAGCTCCGACGATCGATTTAAAAACAGACTCGATTTGCACCTAAATACTCGTTAGCGTTATTTATGCACTAGATTTACGAGATCCGATTTTGACGTATCGGCAAAGCTGAATGTACAAAAAAAATATATTAAAAATAATAATGAACGTTAAAGCAGAAAAAATATTCCAAAAGCATTAACTTTATGGCTAAATTTCAATCGACTACTAAATGTTTCAATATAGATGAAACAGGAACCTTTAGCGACTTTTTCATTTGCAATAACTTGTAACAAAAACCGCATATTTTGTTGTTTTGTTTTTGCGCCTTTGTGCTGATTATGTTTGCTGCAACTGTTTTTTCATGGTTTCCTATTGTTTTTTTTATGTTTCCTGTTGGTTTTCGCTGTTTTCATGAATTTCTCCAATATTATGACAATTAAAAGAACCATGTTTACGAAATTTCGTAAATATCAAATTTTGACAGATAGAGCTGTGCAGTCGTAATTTTTATCGCCCTAAGTGACTCTGGCGTTTAATAGCGGCTGTGCTGGTCTAACCCTACCTTTTATGGGCGACACATCAACTGTCAGAAAATTTCGCAGTTGGGAGAGTGAGCGGCATTTCGCCAGCCGAGCGGCATTTATTTTTTAATGCGCAGTTGAGGGAGTTTTTTTTAAATGTAGACGGTCCTTGGAATCTGGTAAGCATTTAATTTCCTTTTGGGTAGCATTTCATATAAGATCCTCGCGATTTTAACGGATTTTTCTATTGATCGCAGTTGTGGGCACCTCTGTTTTTTTTTAACAATACCGCTGCTAAATAAGTGACGAAATCGTCGCTAAATGTGACGGGACTTGCCTCCACGTCAGGGAATTTGCCTCCCTATCCGGAATTAGCTATTTTTATGTGGCTGAGCACATGTGACGCGCCGATAAGCGGAAATTGAAGAAAGGGTGCCTGCGGGCGATTAAACACGGATACTTTACATAACCTTGTGTTTCTTTTTGTGCTTTAGTCTTTTGTGTGTCTGAGGAAAAGGGTTTTCTGTGGGCCAAACCCAATGCCCATTAATATTTAGCCCACTCTCTGAGATAGTTTTTTTTTTGAGGTTAACTTCTTTTTTTCTTTTTTCAAAATTTCTTTCGGGTATCTTTTTTTATTAAAATTAGTTTCCTTCTTTATCTTTAAAAGTAAGGTGGCGTCCTTTTAAATTCATTCTTTTGGGTTTTGGTGGATTCTCCGGGTTTTCTTCAAAACACGGTAGATTAGTAATTTGAGGTTATAAACTATAATTTCAGTTGCCTCCTAATTCAATTTAACTCTAGATTCCCGACCTGGCATCCTCACTTTGTACTTTGTGAAGGATGAGGATCTCCTCGAGAAAATCTAGCCCAATAAATAAAATACAAACGGAGCTGCCATGGAATTCACCGACCAAAAATCGGGCCCATCTGAATGATAAAGGTTTTACCCGCCGTATATGCGGTATAGCCCTTATAAAGAGTAAAACGTAAAAATATAGTAAAACGAGTAATTTCCATTCGCAACGAGACAACACATCAAAACACAGCATTAGAAGCTAAGTGTTTTGTGATTAGAATTTGTTTGAAACGGCAAATGCAGTAAGTTTAGAAGAGCTGCCTTGCCACATTTAAGTGTTCACCTTACCACCCATTCACTGAAATAGACAATGGAACAAGTAAATATATTAAAAGAAATAAAAAACACAACTACCATTAACCCTTGGAGTAAATGGGTATTTTCATGGATGCATCTGTCTCTTTTGCAGGATTTTCGGCGACATCGACCTTAAAGTACTATAACTACGAAACTACTACACCAATCATAAAAAGAACAACTGCACAATGATTGCATTGAAATTTCGAATATAGAATATTGAAATATCATTTTGTAAAACAATTAGATAATTTAATATAAATATGAGAACGTCAAAGAAGTGAAAAAAACTCGGAACCACATCTGGTCGTATCATACTCAACGGATAATTGTTTCAGAACCAGATTTGGTCGTATCATACTAAAGGGGTTAAAAAAATAAACTATATTAATATTTTTTTAAAATCTAAAATTATTTTTTAATAGTTTTTTTATAGATTTTTTTGTGATTTTCGTATTTATCTAATAGATACATTTTTCATAAAATCAGAGTTTGTAACCTTTTAAATTAGTCTGTGGAAATAGTGACAGTTCTTCAGTTCTTCATCAAAACGTCCAGGAATACTGTGAGTTGTTCATTCGATTTTTTTTGCATATTTTTGAGAAGTGCTAAATTTTGTGCGGTCACTCATTAACCCCTCTTATCGCGGGGTATAAAATTCAGCCGTCACTTCTGCGTGTGATAGTTTATATTGGCTTTCATATCCAATATTGGATCGCTCACATTCCGCCGTGGGTAGGCTTGCATCCAATGATGGACGGGTCACATCAGTCGGATTAATTTTGCGGTGATTTCGCAGGGTGCTTATCTTGGGCTGGAGAACCGCTGTATGACCACTGACCTCTTACCTTAGATCAGCCATTTAACTTTCCCAGCCCTGGCTCTCTTCGCAGTAGGTTTTGGCGCGAGGGAACTCTGAATTGTTGCGAGGAAGTCCAGTATTTCACCATCGGAAGTAGACCCCGTATTTGTTAAAGTTTTACATATTCCTGTCAACCATTCCGAAAGTTGCCATTTTTTTGTAATTTGTAATTTACAATTTTATTGTAATTTCTTATTGTCAGTTTGTTGTAACTTTATTTGGTTATGTAACCTTAGTTCTTTAAGTAAGGGTATTAGACCTTACATTAATAATAAGTTTTTTTTATTAAAACCAGGTGAAACACTGATTGTTTATAATTTACCTTTTTTCACGACCCGTGTATTTGTTTGTCTTATTGCTCAAGCTAATTTGTAGTCTTTACGGCACCCAATCATAGTTATTCTAAAAATACCGCATACTTCTAAACCGGTCTGAGCATTTAGAAGTTAGGGTGGAATAAAGAAACGAAAAAAATACATAGATGAACCCTGAACACATTACACACCATTTTTGTTGAGCAGTCTTGTAAAAAATAGTAGACGTTAGTTTAACGAGCTTTTAACGCTTTTCTTATCTGGACCAAATCACAATTTTTAGATGTTCAGGGCACCTGCATTCAAGCCTTGAATAAAATCCCTGTCAGTCATTTTAGAAGATTAAGTATTAACTTAAGTATTAAGTAGTTAGAAGAGTTTATTCCTCCGGTGCCTGCAGTGGCTAGTCGAGCCATCCGATGCCGTTTAAAACAATGCTCACTTTTCACTCGCCAACAGAGATTGGATTGCGAGAGCATTGGTGAAAGGGAAGCTGAAATGAAAAAATCAGTGAATCAAGTGCGTTACCTTTTCAAGCGCATAAATTCTTTGAGCTGGAGTGATTCGGGTGTAAGTCGCCACATCCTTCATCAGATGAAAGTTATTCCTCTGAACGTCGGATAGACCAGTCATGTAGCAGAGTTCCGGTACCAATATGATAAGTCTCTCCACCTCTTCTTCTTTGCCGCTGACTTTATGACTTTTTCTGGGAAATAAATATAAACAACTTATGTAAAATTACTCTAGCCAGAACTCTTAACCGGTAGAATGCATTGGTTTATCTGGTGAAAGAGCATTGGCTATATTGGGCCCCACAATTAAAAAATCGGTTGTGTCATCCCAAGACTCTCCCGGCAAGTAGCAAAGGACTGATTTCATTTAAATATTAATTCCATAAATAAAATCGATGAGTGAATAACTCAGCCAGCGGAGGAACCCGATTGTGATCCATTGCGACGCCTCAGGCGCCGCGGTTTTTTTCTCGGCTTAGGGCGGGATCGGGCCAAGCATCAACAATTGGCAATAATACAGTGGAACCTCTCGTAACGAGCATAAAGTTCAAAGTTTATTTATTCCAAAAAAAAACCGGCGAGGGTATAGAACTTACAATTATTAAATACATTTTTTATAATATTCATATTTTAAACATATCATATATCTAGCAAAAATAAAATTAAATCACGTTAGAAATCTAAAACTCAATAAACTATACAAAATCAACCATTACATTGTTTAAATATTAAAAAGAGCATTAAGAAATATCAAAAATAGAAATACCAAATCCAAAAAATAATACAAAGGCAAATCCATTGAATGATCTCGCAAAATCAATAATAATAATAATAATCAAGGAGTCCAATTTGGAAAGAATCAAATAATAATCAGAGTAAAAATATAAAAATACAAGCAATAATTACTAAATCATGTTACATAATCAGTAAGTAAATTGTCTATAAAATGAAGTGTTCAGAATAGGATTTTCAGATTTATAGATGTTCAGAATAGTGTTCATAATTCGTTAGACTTTTAATCATTAGGTGAAACAAATTTTCTCATACTCGTTATGACAGGTGCGAATTAAACGTTGAGGAATTACTGCGAATTACTCGTTATGAGAGGTTCCACTGTATTTAATTCAGACGTATGGCGGAATTTAAATATTATTAGTGTAGCATGTATATGAGATATTTCAACCAAAATTTCGCAATATGATTTCAGCCCAACAAAGCATTTGTGTATCAAAATTTCAAGCCTCTAAATGCAATATTTCGAGGATGATTTACAACTAGTGCACTCTGGTGGACCTGTTTCAACCACAATCTTTTCAACTCTTGCCATGACCAAATGATGCCTGCATACTGAAATTCAGCTCAATCGGATTAGGCGTTTGGGCGCTATTGCGAAGGAATACATACACAGGCACACACACAGAGGCCTTAACCCCTTGAGTATGATACGACCAAATCTGGTTCTGAAACAATTATCCGTTGAGTATGATACGACCAGATCTGGTTCCGAGTTTTTTTCACTTCTTTGACGTTCTCATATTTATATTAAATTATCTAATTGTTTTACAAAATAAATAAATAATAAATACAAACGGAGCTGCCATGGAATTCACCGACCGGAGTCGGGCCCATCATAATACTATTTTTTTACACTTCTGGGGGGTGAGCAGTGGATTCCGGACTTACGAACCGGCTGTGGTAGGTTTAGGACAGCTGTCTTGCCACATGTGAGCGTTCACCTTGCCACCCATTCACTCCCCCTTCGAAGCCATAGAATTTGAGATGCGCAAATCGCAGTTTTAGATAATTTTTCTAAGAAAGAGTTGATTATTTTTCTGGAAAGGCCAAGATCTTTAAAGAGGTGAAATAGAGATTTAGCTGGCAGGCCACGAGCGCCAACTTCCACCGCGTGAAGGTGAACAGTGAAGCCGTTCCGGGTTACGGCATTTGCAAGATCATGGTATTTATTTAATTTGTACTCGTGGTCTTTTGGGATATTTGATTCCCATGGAACAGTTAATTCTACGATAAGAGCCACCTTCCGAGATAGAGAGTAAAGAGTTATATCTGGACGGAGGGCTGTGCATCCGAGACTTTCAGGGAATTTATACTGCTTAGAGACCGAATCAACCTCCAGAATCCAATCTGTAGCTTTCTCGATTATTGAGAAAGGTTTTGTAGTTAAATGTTTTTTGCCTTTAGAGCCATCCCGCACAAACTGTATTGGGGGTTTGGAGGATACTGTCAAACCCTTGTTGGCACGAGCCACTGAGAGACTAATTACCTCGCGAATAACAGCGAGAACTTTGTCATGGCGGTAAGTGTACCGTCCTTGATCTAAGGCCACCTTGCAGCCAGCTAGAATGTGTCTAGCTGTGCAAGGGGTATTGCTACAGAGGGGACAAGAACTATCCTCGGCAAAGCTCCAACGAGCGAGGTTACTGGGGTCTGGAAGTGTTTGCTGAAAGGCATTCAAATAAAATTTCAGCATCTCTGGCGTCCAGTCATAGAGCATTACCTTCCAGTGCATTGGAGGCGGAATGCAAAAGTCCCCAATTGTTGTCCAATCATTCTGGCATTGAAGGCCAATAGCATGAGCCATACTCTTGCTGTCGTAATCTCCCCGCAAAAGAGACTTCTTCAAGTCCACGTCGCTCGTGGTTGTACTGCCATACCCCAGACCAGTGCCATTCTGGCTGATTCCAGTAAGGAACTTTTTGTGGAAGTCTACGCGGGCTTGTAGATCATTTGAATCACTACGGCCACTTATTACGTGCTTCGATATTGCCGGATCTTTGGAATTGCACAGAATCGAATTTTTGGTTATTCTGGAGTTGGCGTAGAGCAGAGAGGGCAGTTTAAGCGCTAGCCCAAAATTTTGTTTGGACCTGAAGAGAGTCGAGGGGTCAGCTGGTTTGGCTAAGGACAGCCAGGATTTTAAACTA
This sequence comes from Micropterix aruncella, assembly GCA_944548615.1. Taxonomy (NCBI): domain Eukaryota; kingdom Metazoa; phylum Arthropoda; class Insecta; order Lepidoptera; family Micropterigidae; genus Micropterix; species Micropterix aruncella. Next base: position 5,694,374 of record OX155963.1, on the reverse strand, counting down.
GCTGTCACCAGCGCATCTAGACGGGACAGTTGGGTTTTGGTAAAATCGTAAATAAGAAAGGGCCATGACAAATGTGACGTTAGATAATTGTCATAGATCCAGGCCTTACGAGGGCCAGAAATTAGCAAGGCATCTATTTTCGCCAGGCAACTTTTGAAATGCTCTATAACATGATCGCCCGAGACGTCTTTTCCCTGATGGGTGATTTTTCTGCCGAGGAATTTGAAATGATTGTTTGGGTCTATAAGGGAGATATTAGAGCCCTTATAGACCAATTTGGGGTCATAGGATGTAAATTTTGTGCCCATGCGGGCGAGTCCAAGGCAAAAACATTTGGAGGGCTTCACTTTTATACAGCCTGACCAGTCGCAGAAAAGCTCCACTTTCTGTAATAGCAGGGAAAGCTGCTTGGGGCTTCTGGTGATGAAAGTTAGGTCGTCGGCAAAAGCGAGGCACGACGAGGTGTATTGGCCGTCTGTTTTAAAACGGTAGCCCCACTTCCTGTCAAACTGGGTCAGGCTTTCCAGCAGTATATTAAAAACTATATTAAAAATCGTCGGGGAGAGGCAACAGCCCTGAAATAGTCCAATTGAATATGGTATAGAGCGGGTAGTCCATTCTTGCGTTTTAACATGGAAAGTCAGACAGTTGTAGTAGGAGGCTACAATGTCACGCACGACTGGTGGGAAGTTGTACCAGCGGAGTGCAAAGTGGAGGAGACTGTGTCGGACTGACCCAAAGGCATTCTCTAGGTCGAGCCAGCATACATTGATTTGGCATTCGTGCTGTCTCGCATCCTTGATGGCAGCAGCCAGGAGAGAATTGTGCTCGAGGCAGCCCGAGACGCCACGCATGAAGCCTTTTTGAACTGATACTCCAAGGTACTCATTCCGGTGCATGAATTCGCTCATCCTCGTGTGGACTATGCTAAAAAAGATTTTGGCCACAGTGTCTGTGAGAGCAATGGGCCGAGCGTCCTTTGGTCCGGTGCAAACTGGGACCTTCGGAATTAAGATGACTGTCGCTCGGCCAAAATTCTGTGGGACTACACCGCTATTCCATATATTTCGGAAGATGGATCCTAAATATTGCAGAAGGCAGGGGCATTTTTTGTATACTAAATAGGGAATACCATCGGGACCCGGAGTAGAGCCCGACGGCTTCCTCTTTACTTGATTAAGAATCTCATCTAGAGATGGAGGTTGAGAAGCAAAAGCTACCGTAGGCAGGGGCGGAGGTGTAATGCCCGGCGGAGGGCTGTAATTATGGAGCCGCATTGGGTCCTCATACGTGGTCGAAAAATATTCCGTGGCCATTTCTTCCGGGATTTGGATTTTTCCCTTGGCGGCAGACAAAACCGTTTTGCTGTAGTTAAAACGGTTTTTGTCGAACCGGGCTTCCTCTTTGGATTTGAGAAATGCTGCCTTGCGCTTGTCGTTTTGCGTTGCTACGCTCTGTATGAGTTTTAGTATAGAGCGGTACGCGCGCGAGAAGTTGTGGCAGAGGGCTTTATCCCCGGCTTTCTTGGCTTCACGTAACTGGCGACGAAGTAGCCGCTTTTGCCTACGGAGCTTTGCCTTAAATGCGTTTTCTCTGTGAACCGGGTCGACATGGGTAGATTTTGGGTAAACACCCGAGAAGTATTCATGGACCGCCACCTGGAAGGACGACAGCTGGACGCTGGCAGGGGCATTACGGCATACGGGCATTTCAATATTCTATATTCGAAATTTCAATGCAATCATTGTGCAGTTGTTCTTTTTATGATTGGTGTAGTAGTTTCGTAGTTATAGTACTTTAAGGTCGATGTCGCCGAAAATCCTGCAAAAGAGACAGATGCATCCATGAAAATACCCATTTACTCCAAGGGTTAATACGGGCATTTCAATATTCTATATTCGAAATTTCAATGCAATCATTGTGCAGTTGTTCTTTTTATGATTGGTGTAGTTGTTTCGTAGTTATAGTACTTTAAGGTCGATGTCGCCGAAAATCCTGCAAAAGAGACAGATGCATCCATGAAAATACCCATTTACTCCAAGGGTTAATCTCCTCAGGGGCATAAAATAGATATTTCCGTCTTCATCTCGAAAAAAAAAATTAATTCACAATACTTTCCCTCCTGGTCGGTTAATGGGCCGGGAAAGAATATTTTGCAAAAATTGTTATATTTTCTGTTATCCATTAAAATTTGTTATATTTTTCCGTTATCTCTTAAACATTGTTATATTGTTCTGTTATCCATTAAACATTGTTATATTTTTCTACTATCCTTTAATATTTGTAATATTTTTCTGTTATCCATTAAAGATTGTTATATTTTTCTGTTATCCATTAAACATTGTTATATTTTTCTGTTATCCATTAAAAATTGTTATATTTTTCTGTTATCCCTTAACGTTTGATATATTTTTCTGTTATCCATTAAACATTGTTATAATTTTCTGTTATCCATTAAAAAATGTTATATTTTTCTGTTAGACATTAAAATTTGTTATATTTTTCTGTTATCTCTGACTTTAGAGTGCATGGGAACATGCGCGAGAAAAGAATGGTTCGCAGACAAAAACAGTTCAAATTATTAGGTACTGCTGATGATGCAGAGGGTTTCTCATATGGCTCTGGCATAGATGACTAATTTTGGTCGAAAACTGGATTTTTTTCTTTTCTGAGCTGCCATTTTGCCAAAAAATCAAAATTTCGTCAATTGTCAGTAGTGTTCAATGTCAGGTACTTATTTGATTCTCATTACAATGAAGCTTACTTTTCCCTTTTCAAAGAATAATAAACGTATTCCAGCTCATATAAGGTTGTATCACTAATTTAGAAATAAACAGAAGTCACCATCAAATTATCTGCTGCTTTTAATGCATATTCACATTCGTGACTTGCTAGATCTGGACTTTGTTAAAACGGACTTCGCTAAATCCGGACACTGTCAAAAAATAAAAAAATCTAATATGTGTGTGCAAAGTTTGTATTGAGATTTTGTGACAGTAAAAAATAACATATTCTCTGATGTCATCAAATATGTTTATACTAGGCATACCATTAGTTATCAATTATTTAGCATGTTTACCTGTTAATAAGGAGTGGCTGTTCAATTTCAAGTATGTCAATACTATATTGCTGCTTGTAGTAGTCGATGTACGATATGGACTCACCAGAGTTCATTTCGAATGTATTTAAAGGATTGCCGTTGAAGAGCACTTCGTCGATTCTAAAAAATAAATAGATCGATAATAGAGATAAAGCGGTTGATCAACATAGCGAGTACACTAGAAATATGAAATTGTCCAATATAAACATAGTAAAATCGCAATGCAACTGGAGCAGACTCGAAGACTTATATTGTACGAGGGTCATCCAGAAAGTAAGGTTACAAGGGCTCTTGAGGCGGGGGATTTTTTGTTTCGAAGTTGGCACACCTGGCGTGTAGGGGGATCCTAACGGTCAGTTTGTTTGGTCCCGCATGTTTGTCTGCCATTTTGTTCAATCACAGTAAATTCTTCTGATGGTAAGGTCGTCGCGCGCTCCCGCCTTTTCTCATCCGTGCGAGATCCTTGTGGTCGTCCATTTTTGTCTTTGTAGAATTATACTGCCTCGAATATCCATCGCATGACGGGGGATGATACGTGGGTGTGTCACTACACCCTCGAATCCAAAAGACAATCACTTCTCATTCATCTCATCATTCATCTTCCCCAGGCACAAAAAGTTCAAGATGACCCATTCTGCCGGAAAATTCATGTCTCGTTTTTTAGGGCCGTAAGGGGGTTCTTTTGGTGGATTTGCCTAAAGCGACTGCCATCAATGCAGAGGCTTATTAGAGAGGGACTGCCATTCATGCAAAAGCAACAATCTCCGGCAAACTATATGAGTAAATGTAGAAAATTCCAGAAGCAAACCAAAGAGAGCCCACGGTTTGTCATGCGACAACATCATTGCTAGTCAGAGACATGCATAAAAAGTCAAACATAACATATTCCATGCAAAATTTGATGGTCTGAGATGCAAAGACCGCAATATTACATGGTTTAGATGCAGTCCAGCAATCTCACATTTTCAAATTTATTGTACTCCAACAATACAACAGTTATCGTTGCTACAAGTTTTATAAAAATACACGCTGTAACTGCAGTACTGTAGTATTAAATGTTCATGGCATAACCGAAAAAAATGTTACCCCCTCCTTTAGTATAATAACACTCAGTAAGATCACTCAAGAGCTACAAGGCAATGCGGGAAAAGGATGCGGCGGAAGTGGGGCCAGGGGTGAGTCATGTTGCGTCCTTAGTTACGGCGCTGTGGGCTGTGATGCACTGTGGGCGCAGTTTGTGTCCGCTCTTACTATTACTTTTTTTGTGGAGATGTCATATGGTATTCTCAGAACAAATCGGTAGCATAATAGCATCTGCTTCGCCGGGGCACCGTAAATGTGGCCAGGACGATGCTTCAAGAAGAAGACGAGTAATCATATTACGATTTATGGTAGCCCTTAAGATTCCTGACGTCACTTGCTTCGATTTCAATTATGTTCTAAGAGAAGCTACTGTCTGGTATACTGTGGTATGGTTTACTGGGGTTGTACTGTATTACCGTAAACACTTACCTATACACATTATTATTATAACGAGTAATGACCGAACTTCCGATTAGTGCCTGTTTGATTGCTGCTTGAAAATTATTGCGATCAGTCTGTATGATCATTCTTATGCATTCCAGAACGGTTTCCGTTCTGAGAACCCGATGCGACGAGTCGATGGAGAGGAATAAACCTCCTTCATACTCGTCAACAGCCGTGATGTATCTGTAATAAGGGGAAAATAAAGTTAAGGGGACAACACACAAACTTTCTTACTGATAATGTTTATTTTTGATCCCTTGAACAAGAAAAAAACCTTGCCTTGTAGTGTAGTTACATTCCTCAAAAAGGTCTCTAAAAGACATCTAATAGGTGAATGCTTTGAGACCCTTGAAAATATCGCCTAGGGTAACGGAATAAGCCGTATGTGGGTGAAGGGCCATAGTGGAGTCAGGGGTAATGAGGTCGACAGACAGACTCGCATGACAGGGATCGGCTAAATATCCAATTATTATAACTACTATCATTTCCCTATGGCACACACTGCTGAAGTGCAATGTTTTAGTCTATTTTACTTCACATTAATCAAAAAGTTTTTATACTTATTGACACTGTCCCGCACCCACCTCTGAAAGGAAAATAATCAACTACTTCCTAGAAAAAATATCTAAAACTGCAATTTCTGCATCTTAAATTCTGTGGTTCCAAAGGGGGGGGGGGGGGGGGTGAATGGGTGGTAAAGTGAACCCTCACCTGCGGCAAGAATAGCTGTACAAAACCTACCACAGCCGGTCGTTAGTCCGATGTCCACTGCTCACTTCGCAGAAGCGTAATAATAGTATTATGATGTTCCCGACTCCTGTTGGTGAATTCCATGGCAGCTTCGTTTGTATTTATTTATTATTTATGGGAAATTGCAGTTTTAGATATTTTCTAGGAGTTTATTATTTTCCTGTAGAGACGAAGATCTTTGAAGAGATAAAACAGAGATTTGACTGCAGGCCACGAGCGCCAACTTCCACTGCTAGAAGATGAACAGTGAAGTCGTTCCGAGTGATTACATTTGCAAGATTATATTAGGAACTTGCATTGAAAACTTCGATTTCCTAAAAAATACCGTAACTTATATTTCTAGTCATTTACAAAATTTCAAAATACTTCATGTCAAAGCGTCATCATTAGGCTTCAATTATCAGTCTGTGTCATTTCGTTGAAGTGTCAACAACGATAATTTTGTTAGCTTTGAAGATGTCGAAATTTGAGCCGACAAAACATCATTTGCGGGAAGCAATGCTTTTCTGCTTTCATCTTAAGAAAACTGCCGCAGAATGCCATAGATTGCTGCTAGAGGCTTACGGGGTATTTACTCCGACAGAAAGGACTGTTGAGTCTTGGTTTCTCCAATTTAAAAGTGGTGATTTCGACGTGCAAGATAAAGAGCGCCCAGGCCAGGAGCAAAAATATGAAGAAGGCGAATTGGAGTCCATACTCCATGAAGATTCGAGTCTGACGCTGACAAAGATAAGTGAAGTGCTTAATGCTTATCCCTCAACCGTTTCGAGACATTTAAAATCTATGGGAGTCATTCAAAAGGAAGGGCATTGGGTTCCTCACGAGTTGAAGCCGAGAGACATCGAAAGACGTTTCATGACTTGTGAAATGCTCCTTCGCCGTCAAAAAAAGAAAAGGTTTTCTCCACCGAATAATCACCGGCGATGAAAAGTGGATCTTTTACGAGAACCCCAAATGCAAAAAATATTGCTCGTACTCCGGTGAATCACTTCCATCGACCTCAACAGCCACACCGAAGAGACATCCACGGATCCAAGGTAATGCTTTGCATTTGGTGGGACCAAAAGGGTGTCATCTAAAAAGTGGATCTTTTACGAGAACCCCAAATGCAAAAAATATCGCTCGTACCCCGGTGAATCACTTCCATCGACCTCAAAAGCCACACCGAAGAGACATCCACGGATCCAAGGTAATGCTTTGCATTTGGTGGGACCAAAAGAGTGTCATCTAAAAAGTGGATCTTTTACGAGAACCCCAAATGCAAAAAATATCGCTCGTAGAAGATAAAACGAAGGTAATTTTCCAGCATGACCATGCTCGATCACACGTCGCGATGCAGGTCAAGAACTTCCTGGAAACGCTTCGCTGGGACATTCTACCTCACCCGCCGTACTCCCCAGATATTGCGCTATCCGACTATTATTTGTTACGGTCAATGGCTCATAGCCTTTCCGAGTAGCGCTTCCAGTCTTTCGAGGATGTTGAAAAATGGCTGGATTTGTGGATAGCCTCCAAGGACAAATACTTCTTCCGCCGGGAATCTGTCTCGTGCCAGAAAGATGGGAGAACGTCATAGCTAGCGATGGACAATACATTGAATGAAATGCACTTTCCGATTTGCTTCGAAATAAATGTTCAATATCACAAAAAAAACGAAGTTTTCAATTCAAAGACCTAATAGTATTTATTGACTCGTGGTCTTTGGTATTTGTGGTCTTTTCGGATATTTCATTTCCATGGAACAGTTAATTTTACAATAAGGGCTATCTTCCGAGATAAGGAATAAAGAGTTATATCTGGACGGAGTGCTGTGCATCCGAGACTTTCGGGGAATTGATACTGCTTAGGGATCGAACCGACCCCCAGAATCCAATCTTAAGCTTTCTTGATTATTGAGAAGGGTTTTGTAGTGGAATGTTTTTCGCCTTGAGCTATCCCGCACAAAGTGTATTAGGGGTTTGGAGGGTACTGTCAGACCCTGAGGGTACTGTCAGACCACTGAGAGGCTAATTACCTCGCGAATAACAGCAAGGGTTGTGATGGTGATAAGTGTACCTAAGGCCGCTTGCAGCCAGCTAAAATATGTCTAGCTGTGCAAGGGGTATGACTACAAAGGGAACATGTACTATCCTCGGAACAGCTCTAACATGCGAGGTTACTGGGCTCTGGAAGTGTATGCTGAAAAGCATTTAAATAAAATGTCAGCATCTAATTCTAAATTCAGCAAATAATTATTAATACTGTTGTGAAAGTGAGACTACAAAGTGAAGTTTTGCAGGTTCACATGGCACTGGGCCTTCGCAGTTCTGTAAAACTATATATTGACCAAAAACATGTTTTTTTTTAATCAGTTTTTTTTTCCTTTTTCTCACTTGGGTAAGTTTTAGAATAACCCCTTCTAATGTAATATGGCTCACATTTACCCAGTCACCTTGAACAGAAAATGTATGAAAACAGATATGACAGAGTCAATATTCTATGCGACAAATCAAAGAATGTTGAGGGCTAAAACTTATGCCAAGTAAAAGAATAATAAATGTGTAATTACCCAGGCCAGACCTCAAGCTTGTGTTGAGGGATCAAATGTGGCGAGCTCGGATCGAAGAAAGATCGGTTAAACCGCACCAAGTTGAGCTCTCCCATTATCCTCTTGAAGAGGACATTATAAAGGTGTATCACTTCACTCATTTTTCTGAGTCGTTTGAATATAACCTTAAAAAAAACACATTTTATGTTTATTTATTTCAGGAAATTCAGAAAAAATAATGTAACTACTAGGCCAAGTCAGATTTCTCGGTCCCTCGCCCACATGCTCTGATTACTTGTATCGCATTTATTGAACACCAATACGCTGAAACCAAAAAGGGATAGAAATACTAATCCATTAACCCCTGGGTGGCCACGTATGCCAATCGGCATTTTTCGTATTATTCGTATTTTATCCGCAATTATTCAATTATCGGATCTATTTCTCAATCCATTGCGGTAAAAGCCTGTCATTGAAGCCTTCCATTGAATAAGCCACCGTTATATATTAGTACGCTTCTGCAAACAAATTTTGCATGAAATGACTGGCTTCTAAAAGGTTAAAGGATGTATATCCCTTTTTACTTTCAGTGTATTGGGGTTCAATAAATGCAATATGTGTCACCTGAGCATGTGAGCGAAGGACCAATAAAGTTGGCGCGGCCTATACGTACGTAGAAAACAATAACCCATACATAGCAAATAGTGTATTTATAAATACCATGTCACATGTTGCTTCACTAAGCTTAGCTTTTGCTAGAGTAAAAGAACAAAGTTCAAAGTTTATTTATTCCAAAAAACCGGTAAGGGTATAGAACTTACAATTAATAAATATTTTTTTTATAATATTCATATTTTAAACATATCATATATCTGGCAAAAATAAAATTAAATCACGTTAGAAATCTGAAAGTCAATAAGCTATACGAAATCAACCATTACATTGTCTAAATATTAAAAAGATCTATTAGAAATATCAAAAATAGAAATACCAAATCCAAAAAAAAAAAGTATAAATCTTTAAATAAAAAAAATCAATAATAATAATAACAATCAAGGAGTCCAATTTGGAAAGCATCAAATAATAACAGTAAAAATCTACAAATAAAAGCAATAATTCCTAAATCATGTTACATAATCAGTAAGTAAATTGTCTATAAAATGAAGTGTTCAGAATAGGATTAAATGGAAGTTAAAAAAAATAAAAAATAAATAAAATAAACAAGTAGTCAATTGTGAATATAAAATTTTAAAAGTCCATGCCATATAAACATTTTTGCAATAAAAAATCAGTAAGTTTGGTAAGTTTTTTAAATAGTGCATATGATGGTATATTTTTTAATTCATCTGGTAACCTGTTATAAAATGTTATGCTTCTGTATTGAGTTGTCCTTTGAAATTGTGATGTTGCAGGTATAGAATTATGAGTATACATCGATTTGTGCCTTGTATTGTGGGAATGTATGTGGGCAAGAGTTTGGTGCTTTCCTTTATTTTTATAGAATTCGCACAGGCTTTCGTGAATAAGTATGGTATAAACGGTGGGGATCTTTAGTTCACGAAATAGTGGTTTGCAAGTTTCTCTTCTATTTAATCCGTGTATTGCTCTCACGGCCCTTTTTTGTAAAATAAATACCTCTTTAATATCAGTGGCATTTGCCCACAATAAAATCCCATATACACTACATTAGATATCAATATACAGGATGAGTTTTTAGTTACACCTATAGATGTCATTCGTTTATAAACGTACAGTTAAGAGTACAAATAAATGATAGTAATTATTAAAAACTGGTATTTTTATTCATTATAAAACTGACCATAACCATATCTTTTGTTTGTAAATTTTGTTTGCCATTCTTACAGCCTTGGTCAAAAGTATGAGGCACTCTTCTATTTTAATAAAATTTGGTAATCCTTAGGAATCACTTAATTTTTACACCACGTCTCCACAAAAAAGGAGTATGTTTTCAGGGTTTTGGATATTCGTCAGTTGTTCGTGAAACAATGCCTAATACATTGAAATTTTATTTGAATGCCTTTCAGCATACACTTCCAGACCCCAGTAACCTCGCTCGTTGGAGCTTTGCCGAGGATAGTTCTTGTCCCCTCTGTAGCAATACCCCTTGCACAGCTAGACACATTCTAGCTGGCTGCAAGGTGGCCTTAGATCAAGGACGGTACACTTACCGCCATGACAAAGTTCTCGCTGTTATTCGCGAGGTAATTAGTCTCTCAGTGGCTCGTGCCAACAAGGGTTTGACAGTATCCTCCAAACCCCCAATACAGTTTGTGCGGGATGGCTCTAAAGGCAAAAAACATTTAACTACAAAACCTTTCTCAATAATCGAGAAAGCTACAGATTGGACTCTGGAGGTTGATTCGGTCTCTAAGCAGTATAAATTCCCTGAAAGTCTCGGATGCACAGCCCTCCGTCCAGATATAACTCTTTACTCTCTATCTCGGAAGGTGGCTCTTATTGTAGAATTAACTGTTCCATGGGAATCAAATATCCCAAAAGACCACGAGTACAAATTAAATAAATACCATGATCTTGCAAATGCCGTAACCCGGAACGGCTTCACTGTTCACCTTCACGCGGTGGAAGTTGGCGCTCGTGGCCTGCCAGCTAAATCTCTATTTCACCTCTTTAAAGATCTTGGCCTTTCCAGAAAAATAATCAACTCTTTCTTAGAAAAATTATCTAAAACTGCGATTTGCGCATCTCAAATTCTATGGCTTCGAAGGGGGAGTGATTGGGTGGCAAGGTGAACGCTCACATGTGGCAAGACAGCTGTCCTAAACCTACCACAGCCGGTTCGTAAGTCCGGAATCCACTGCTCACCCCCCAGAAGTGTAAAAAATAGTATTATGATGGGCCCGACTCCGGTCGGTGAATTCCATGGCAGCTCCGTTTGTATTTATTATTACAAGACTAGAATGGCGGAAGGGACGAACTATGTAATTCCTCATGTACATACAACCTTTGCCCAAAGACAGTTGTATTTCATCGCCCCAAAATTTTTTAATACTTTAGAAGAGTCAGTAAAAAATGTTCAAAATATACACCAATTTAAGATAAAAGTAAAAAAATGGCTCCTTTACGAAGTAGGTCGTACAAAGACTGAAAATGAATTGCTTCATACAATAATTTAAAATATGTGTGTGTGTGTGTATTATTATATATGTATGTATACATGTTTGTATGTGTATATGTGTATATATGTATGTTACTAACCCTTTATCATATATATTTGTATTAATATGTTTACTATTTTATGCCATTTTATTTTTTAATTTTCTTTTTTTCAGTTATTTTCTTATATTTTATTTCTTTATTCATTATCTTAGTGTTAGTATTGAAAGTAGTCTATTAGTCAGTACTACTCAAACGTCAGTACTACTCAAAAAACAAAGGCTATATATTTCGTATGCCCAGATACAGGCTGTTCGGTCTAGTTGGGCATTCGTCTAGAATGATCGTATGGGATGTATTCATTTTCTTATTACTTATATAAATAATTACAAATCATATCTGTACGATCTCACTGTTAACTCTATACCAAGTTGTAACAAATAAATAAATAAATAAATAAAATCTATGTATATTTTCCATTTCTTTATTCCACTATAACTTCTAAACGCTTGAGCCGATTTAGAAGTGTGTGGTATTGTTAGAATCGTTTTACAATGTTTCCCGAGTGTCATAGGGTACCGTACCTGTCCTGTCATCACGAGTATCATAGTTAACTGTAGTTATATCAATATCAAGCAAGTAGTTGTCTAAATGTCCAAATATAAATTGATTAACATAAATGTCATATTTAGTGTCAATTAAAAGGTCTGATTAAGAACATTTTGTAAATATACATGGATAAATACATAAACCCCAAATATTTCATAAATAAAACCGTAATAAAAATAATTAAAAATAAATAATAAATTTATGTTTAAAAAATACGAAGGCATATTGCTGGATTGACAATAAAATTATTTTACGTTGATTATTCTACATAGAATTTGCTTTTCTATTTTAATATATTATTCTCTCTTACTATTTAATGACATTAGTATATTTTGATTATTGTAAGTAGGTAATATTAAATATAATATTACAGCCATGACAACTATCATGATAGTTATGTTTTTAATAATTAAATTTTAAGCATTTAATTTTGTGACGCATCCAAGTGTAGGAATGCCTATCTACTGGAGTAGTTGATTGTATTGTATTGTATTATAAATACAATAGTTCACTATCTGTGATGGAAGTCGAGTTTTTTATTCATTTTAATATAATTACTTGTTATAAGGTTTTATTTTGTTTCACACTTGGGATACATGTATGTCTGTAACCCAAAGTTCAAATGCTAATATTTTTATAACATATAATCAGTTTTCATTAAGTTTAAACTTAAGCAGTCTGATTAAGTTTAAACTTTGTACATAAGTAGTCACGATGAGAATACCAATACAATACTTTATACTTAAAATATTAAAATATATACAGGATATCCAAGAACAGACTTTTATAAGAAAAAAATATGAGGGGTTTTTTTTCTATTAACTACTGAATGCAAAAATCCTGAAACACTCTTTACAGATAGAAATGAAAAAAACAAAAAAATACTATCTATACGTAAGATATAGAGTGAGTTTTAATTAAACGACATCTTTCAAGGGAGTGAATCGGTACGAGCATCTAAGCAGCTTTAAATGAAAAAAAATTAAAAATTAAAAAAAAAAGGTTTTTTTTTTTAATTTTAAAATTCTAAGAACTTGACTGTTAAATTAAAGTTTGACAAGCATTTGAGCACGCTGCGCCATCTATCGGTAGGTTACTATTAAAAAATATTAACAATGTTTTACCTATTGCTAGATATTGTATGGTGCTCAATACTTTTTATATTATTTTTATTTAAAAAAAACTAATTTGAAAAAAAAAAGTTTTTTTTCTTTAGCCATTGATTATATAGGATATTAAATTGCTCAATGCCATTCATAGTACATTTTGGCAACTCTTTTGCACCGGCGAAATGCAGGCGGCACTGATAGCGTTGTCCGGAAAACTAATAGCAATTATTTTTTTTATCCATAATAACATTGAATATCAACAGTTTTTTTTATAAAGAACTGTTTGATTGTGATTGATGATTGAACTGAACTGATTATAAAAACCAATAACATAAAAAAAAAACAATTATTATTGCCATCTATCACATTATTATACAGGCTAATAACATTACATAAATAATAAGGAGTTAGAATGTTATCTATTAGTCTAACTGAAAATGAAAGTGCTCAAATATTAAACTTTGAAACCTGTATATCAAATTAAAATTGACATATTTGTGTAAATATAAAATAGGTATAATATAATAATGTTAAATATTAAATTATAAAAAAAAAATATTAAACATTATTTTATTTCGAGATAGGATATCCTATAGGCGTGTTTAGACTGCCATACTGCCATACCACAAGCGTCGCCAAATTGAACGTAAGAGAAGATTAATCAATGTTTAAAACTATGAGTGCCTAGTAAAATCCTAGCTGCCAAAATGTAGTACGGAAATGAGATCTAATTCCCGATTTTTGGGCCCGATTTTTGGTCGGTGAATTCCATGGCAGCTCCGTTTGTATTTTATTTTTATTTATAATTAATGGTAGTAGTTTAGAATCCGAAGTAAGACAAAATGCTACCTTTATCTCTACTTTCTCCTGGGTGGCTGGATGTATTGATTCAAACGTGGTGACTGCGTCTGGCAACTGAAACGGTATGTACAATACTGTACCGTCAAATGTCTTTGTGCGTCCCAACGTTTTTTCTTGTTCTGAAAAGGGAGTAAAATTTTATTTCGTCGCACGAAAATTTGCAATGTGGCCAGATGTGGCATTTTCAGCCCAAAATTTTGAAAAACAGTTTGGTCACACCCGAGTAAGAGACCCCCAGCCAAGCCATTACTGATGATGTACAGTAACCTCGTTGAAGAAGCGAAATGATTTTACCGGCTCTTTATATAATGTGGGTGTACTGTCATTATGCTATTGTACTTTTCTTCAATGGTGATTTTTCTTTCCTGTCAGCAACTCTCACGATCTGTTATATCAAAAAGTCTTTAGATGCTTGTTGTGAAAATCGCCTTCTTTCTTACAGTGTTTTTGCTTAAACCTACAGGCTGTGAAAGTTTCTGTTTCCAGACGGGGTTGTCTTACTAAGCACCTTTACACTCATACAAAGAAGACAAAGAGGAGACCTGATTGAGACATGTAAAATTCTAACACATTATTACGATGTACCTGCACTGAAGAATATTTACAAATTCAACGTCAACACAAATCTTCGAGGTCACAACAAAAAACTCAACCGTACAATCCTCTTAAGAAAGTTCTGCCAAATAGAGTGGTGGACATGTGAAATAAACTACCATTTGAAGTGATTAGTGCAATCTCTGTTAATCGATTTAAAAACAGACTCGATTTGTACCTAAAATCTTGTTAATATTGTTTACATTATATTGTTTAATATTGTTTAGCTTTACAAGTAGGGTTGCCAGATGTCCGGTATTTAAGCGTACAGTCCGGCATTTTCGAGGCCTGTCCGATAAAAAATAAATGGTCATACCGGACAGAACAATGTCCGGTATTTTGAGGAAAGTCGGTACTACTGGTCACAAGCGCCTACAAAAGTAGGCATTTTTTTCTGAAGTTCCTACCTTTATTTTGTTAAGTAAGTGATTATAATATTCATACCATTGTTTAATAAAGACTTTGTCAAAGTTAGCATAGTCTTGGCGACCACAGTTTTACGACTGCATTATATTTTGTTACTAATTTAGTTGATTTATTTAATAAATAAAAAATATTACTATAAAAAAACCCTAATTTTTTTGCAACCTAGCATACCCCCCCCCCCCCCCCCGTTTGGGGTTGTCCGGTATTTTTTTGCGACACACCTGGCAACCCTATTTACAAGAGCTGATCAGTAAAGCTGCCTGTCCAGAATAAATAATAATAATAATAATAACCTTTATTGCTTTAGTGACAACATGAATTATTTTATATTCTGAAATGGTTTGGTCCAATCTATTCTTCACTTTTCTTAAGACCCATGTGTCAGGGTCAACCAAAGTCAAGGGTCAACACCCATCCAGCAGCTTCCATGCAGAAGCGCGAGCCCGGGTAGGACTCTGGCCAGCGCACACTTTCCCCTAGGAATCACCCTTCAGGCGCTCCTGGACGGTTTGCGCACTGTGCGGCATCAGCCAATCAATTGCGCATTCTGACCAACAGCCGGGGGAGTCTGGAAACAGTACTGTTTCCTAAAGAGCAGATGTAGTTGTTAATTAACCTTACGGCAACTGCTTTTGAAACGAACATTCGGTTACCCGATACCGGGTGAAGAGCCGGGCAAAGGATGCCGATAGATTCGGTTGACACAGTTTTACCGCTACGTAAGAGAGAGGACCGCGTAAGTGATCTCGAACTCGTAACCAGTCGAGAGACCAGAGTAATCTGGTTACAACTGGAAGTAATAGGTGATTAACCTGGTTTCCCCTCACGAGAGACAGAACGATCAAATATCGTTAAAACTTGAGTTGACGGCTTGGTATTATGATTTTTAGTGATAGCAAAGAAAAACAGTTTCAACTTAATGTTTTCTTAGTATATTACAATGCTTATTAAAGTTAGGATTTCTATCAATAACTATCCAAAGAAATCGGGTTTTATCGCCGTTTTAAGTAAATCACCGTTTTTAGTAATCACATTTATGTAAATATTTGATGCATTTTCAATATCACGATAATGACTTAAATAATATACAGGGTGAGTTTTTAATTAGTGACATCCTTGTAGTGGGTGAATCAGTAGGATGAAATAAGCATAAAAAAATGAGAAAACTAAAAAACATTATTTTTTTCAAAAATTTATATTAAAAGTTGCTAAGTTCGTTGTACTGATTCATCCACTACAACAGTGGTTCCCAAAGTGGGTGCCGCGGCACCCTGGGGTGCCACGGAGAGATATCAGGGGTGCCGCGAGGCGCCCCTGATGTCTGGGTGCAAAGGCTCAAGATCTGGTTGACATCCTTGACATGTTTATGACGGAAATTAATTTGGAGTGGACATAGTGCATCGGTGTGTGCATTGATGGTGCTCGATCAATGTCTGGTCGCTACAGAGGATTACGGGCGCTGATTCGCAGCAAAGCCCCTGATGCTCTGTGGACCCATTGCATCATTCACAGAGAAGCACTCGCATCGAAATCTGAGTCCGCCACTGAATCACGTCCTAGAATGTGTAGTAAATGTGGCAAACTACTTAAAAACTAGGCCACTTAAAGCAAGATTTTTCAAAAAACTATGCGAGGATTTGGGAGCCGAGCACACGTCCCTTTTGTACTACTGTAGCTCGCGATGGCTCTCCTGTGGCAATGTACTATCTCGTACGTTTGAACTGCGACAAGAAATTCACACTTTCCTGGAAGAAGATGATCATGTAAACGCCAACAATTTCGCGGATGAAGACTTTCTGCTGAAACTGGCATACTTATGCGACATATTCGAAAAACTAAATGTCTTAAATCTGTCTCTACAGGGCCACAACATGCACATAATTAAGCTTGTAGAGAAGATTTCATCATTCAGGAAAAAACTACAACGGTGGAAGAGAAAAATGAGTGATGATGGAGGCAAAGATTGCTTTTTAATATTACAATACTACATGGTCCGTAGTGGACCTAAGGTTTCACATAACTTGCAGACCCTTTTCACAGAGCACCTATTACAGTTAACTAACTACTTTGTAAAGTACTTCGCAGAAGACCAAGTGGAGAAGTTTGCGTGGATCCAAGATCCATTCCGTGCTCAAGCTCCACAAGATTTTACTACGCAAGAAGAAAAAAATCTAATTGACCTCTCGAGCGACAACAGCCTAAAAACAAAATACGCTTGTTCGGATTTGACGGAGTTTTGGGTATCAGTCGAAAATGAGTATCCGATTCTAAGTGCAAAAGCTGTAAGGGTCCTCATTCCCTTTGCGACTTCATATCTGTGCGAAGCTGAATTTTCAGCGGTTGCTGTTATAAAGAGCAAATATCGCTCGAAAATAAATATGGAAACAGAAATGAGAGTAGCTGTATCAAGCCTTATTCCCCGATTCCAAAAATTGTGCAATGAGCAGCAGGCTCACGCGTCGCACTAAACACACACACCTCAAGAGTATGTGGAAGGTTTTTGTAATTATATTTGCATTTTCTTTGTATTTTCACGTATGTTTACCTACCAATAAATGAACTTGTTCATTTTAAATACGAGTTGTATTAGATTCTTACCTGGTTTCTTCTTCATAGACATACAAGTATGAAATATAGCTATCACAGATAGATATTATATGACTAGGGTGCCGTGAGAAAATTAAAATTTTCTAAGTGTGCCACGGCTTGGAAAAGTTTGGGAACCCCTGCACTACAAGGAGGTACTAATTAAAAAGTCACCCTGTATAATTCGTTTTGTCAATACTTAACATTAATTTATTGTTGCTAAACCACCTCATCAGGTGTCGCATTACTGTTTTCACAATTTAGAAATGCTATCACCATGTAATTAAACACTCCTGACATCTGGGAATAGTGTAATAAGTGCATCGTTTGTTATTTTAGAGAAATCATTGACATACATTAAAAATAAGAGCCTTGGGGAGTCCCTTGTAGTAGACTTCTTAAATCCTTTAGATAGGTTGGTTCATGGGCAAGGGTTCATGGGCAACGCGTATTAGAATGCAAATCCCACAAATTCAGCCAGCCGGCTGCTCCCCATAAAGTATAAGGCGCCGGCGTTACTAATCAGTTGCGGTTTCCTATAGGTAGATGTTACAGAATAGGTTAACCGCCCTATGTTTGCTATAATATCGCCCGAACGCAACAAACCGTATCACATACGTTCAAGTGAACAAAAAAAAAAAAATAACCCAAAGCCCAAACAGCGTTTGTGATATATCAAATTGTTCCTACGATTCTAAATACAAAAAAGGGTCATAAATGGATCTATTGTGTAAAAAATATTTTGGTATATTGTAAACAAGTATTGTTATTAGTAAATCTAATAATACTTAAAAAAAAAAACAACATTTTTTTAAAGTTTTTTAAAATTATAACCCAAAGGTTAATCGAGTGATGACGATCATGAGGCACGAAGGAACGACCATGGAGAAAATAGATGGATACTCACGTCTTACAAGGTTTATTTTAATTGCCTTTGAGTCGACGGATGGGTTGGAGCGGACCTCGTACTCAAAAACGCCCATTCCCGGTTTAACGGAGAGGCAAATATAGTTCACCGCCGCCTCGAACTTCTCTCCGACCGTGCCCATTCGCACCACAGGCGGAGTATCCTTCACCTCCGACTATAAAAAAAATAATAAACATGTGAGCAGGGCTCCAAAATACCACAATATAATAAATACAACTAGAGCTTTCAACTACAACGGGCGAACCTGTAACCTCAGGAAATATTAACGATATTAGATCGTTCTTTCTGTCTCCCCTGAGGTGAGAGTAGAAGACTTGGGACGAAAACAGTCCACTGTCTAGTTACGGCACTCGTCCGTAAGAAGCCAACGCCTTACCGCGAGATAACTAGGTTAGTCAACATGTGGGTCGACACTCGCGCCCTTACTTACAGTTGCAACCAGATTACTCCGGTCTCCCGACTGGTTACAGGTTCGAGGTCACTTGCGCGGTCCTATCCCTTACGTAGCGGTGAAACAGTGTCTACTCTATCGCGGACCGGAGGTTTAAGATGGCAATATAGGAGCCATTTTAAACCTACCACGGCCGTTCCATGGCAGCTCAGTTTGCATTTTTTTCTGATTGCATGCACAGGCACAAACTGATAAATCAATGAAAAAAAGATATTTCAAACAAAACTTACAAACGGCTTAGTCACCGAAGTGTGAAGGGAGACTTGACTCATGGGTTGTGTGATGCTCGCAACTTCAGAAGGCGTAGGTGTCGATGGCTGCCTGCATTGATTAAATTTAATTGATTAAATTTTATAACTCTTTGTACCCATGATAGAATCCATTTAAGATGCTTCCGCTTATCTCTTTTAACGCCGAAGTCACAGTATACCGAGAGAACAGTAAATGCTCTCTCGAGCGACAGGGCATTGCGGAAATAGTGTGCGAGGGAAGTGGGCAGAGGGGTACGTCTCGACGAACGCCTCTGGTTAGTGTTACGCGTGGGTGAAGGTTGGCGACTTTTTTGAAAGTTTGCATATCCGCGTGGGCTGAGTAGCGGACATCTGTCTTGAATTTGTATTCGTATAACTGCACACCCGGTATCACGGACTTCAAAAGTAGTGATTGCCCGAATAGTGATTGAAACGGATATTGGATATAAGAGTAAACTGAATAGTTCATTTATTGATTTAATCACTATCCGAAATCGGGAGAATTGCCAATGAAATGTTGGAAGAATTTGGGAGGTGTTTTTGTGATGTATTAATAATTATAGGTACCATTTTTTTCCCATAAAATTAATAACACAAATAGGTCAGCCATGTTGTTTAATAAAACCTACACAAAAGACAATAGTGAAATGGATTGGAATTCACCAACCGGAGTCGGGTCTATAATAATACTATTATTACACTTCTGGGTGGTAAGCGATAGACTCTGGACTAACGACTGGCTACAGTAGGATTAGGACCGTTGCCACATTTGAGCGTGCGCCCTACCACCCATTCATTCCCCCCTTCGAAGCCATAGAATTTAAAATGCGGAAATCACAGCTTTAGGTATTTTTTCTACGAAAGAGTTTATTATTTTCCTGGAGAGAGAAAGATCTTTAAAAAGATTTGGCTGGCAGGCCATGAACTAGAGATTTGGTGAACAGTGAAGCTGTTCCGGATGCGGGCACTTGTGAGATCATGGTATTTATTTAATTTGTGCTCGTGGTCTTTTGGGACATTTGATTCCCATGGAACAGTTATTTCTACAATAGGACACAAATAAGGATAGAGTTAACTCTATAAAATTGACCAATTAATCCATAGAGTGTGTAGAGAAAGAGGGTAGTTTTTTCATAAAACGGTAGACGCTCTGTATGTCGAATTTTGCAACCGGCCCAGCCTGCTATTGCGCATTGTACAGGTTAAACAGAAAGTTCTGGATTAAAATAAACGGCCCTCTATTGGTCTGAATCATAACAATGCTAATGGTTAGCCCCAGTGTAATAGATGGCGCTGTACACTACAGTTTGACTCGTACTGATCTTAAATGTAGGCAAGGGTAATGACTATGTATTCGGCGTTCATATACTAGTGTTTAATGTATGCTAGACAGCACCTCGCAGAAACTGCAATTAATGCAGACATTCACTCGCATTATACCCGCAGTAGCTCCCTTTTATGCGTACCCCGAATACGACTGGCAAAAGTACAGAAAAGCTACTTGTACCTTAGCATTAAATTCTATAATCTACTCCCTACACAATTTAAACAGCTGGAGAACATAAAATTAAAAAAGCAACATCAAGGAGGTACTAGGCCACTATTTCTATAATCTGGCCGAATTTGAGAGCCATGATTTTTCAAATATTGTGCCCATTTAAATTACTTAAAAAAGTAGAGCCTTATTGTCTGAATATTTAATATGGTCTTATATCTGTACTTTTAGTTTAAAATGCATAAAGTAGCTTTAATCTGATTATTTAACATTCTACTGACAATTTGAATAGTACGATGAATAATTTTACTATGTATCTTTTTGAATTACTAAGTCCTTCAAATATTAGGCTTCTATTTTGATTTTGATTATTTATATTTAAAGTTTGACAATCTAGTAGTTAATTCTTGACTACCTATGTATGTTCAGTGAAGAGTAGTAACGAGACTTACTACCTAGCCCAATTATTTTGACACGTCCAAGAGCGGTTTTTAGCCGTCAATTGGACATGACGAAAATGTAAATGTTCAGACAGGTTAGTTGACGGGCAAGGGATTATAGTCAGTTAGTATATTACATCGCGTAGAATGCGTATTAGGACCCAAATCCTGTAATTATCGTAGACCGACCGGTCGTTCCCTATAGGGTACACGGCGCTAGCATTACTAGTGGTTATCCGTACCCTATAGGGTACATGGCGCATAGATTTGTTATTTATTTAGTATATTTTTTAAATAATAATAATACTATAAATTTGAATACTTACGATGGTAAAAGCAAGCCCCTCCCCCTTCCTGGTACAAATACCGAGGATTGCGAAGAGGATGGAGACGGCTGTGACGATCGATAGTCCGAAGAGGGTGTAATTAAAGAGGCTGAAAATTGAAACATAGAATTAAATTAAATAATGATATTTTAATTTAGTTTGATTGTCAAACCAGACCGCTATCCCTTTTTATTTGATGACGTAAAGCTATGTCCACACTGTGCCCCTTTCATCTTCAACTTTCCCTTCATCATTCTATTCAACTTTCCTTTACGGCAAGCAACTGTTGAATGCATCATGTCCGTGCGTCATCCGACCGGAGTCGTTATTATCGTTCAGTATAACAACATGTGCGACGAGATGATTCTACTATGTGCGGCCCACTTGGTGATAAGAAAATCTAGATAGATCTCGTCAATTCCAGCCCCCCATTCTTCTTCTTGAGTACCATCTGGTGCTCTTTCGAAAAATATGACCGAAGACTTTTGATCTTTTTAACTCCATCAACGTCCAAGTTGTATTTCGTAGCCAAAACTTGCAGACCATCATTTCTTTTTATTTTATTTGTGTAAAGTTTGTTATTTTGGTCCCAAAGTTGCGGAAAAATTCTGTAGTCTTCAATAAACTGTAAAGTAATATCGACCGCCATCTTGATGTTGAACGCTATGTTGCACAGAAATCCACGGACCGCGGGAATGCGTACGTCGCAGCGCGTGCTATGCTTTCAACTGATTTAAGGCATGCGCCAAGGGCATGCCTCACGTGCGCTGTTGACTGCGCTATGACGCATGCCCTTGTTGAACGAAAAAAGGCACAATGTGGCAACTGTAGATGCCATCGGAATATACTGCGCTGCCACAATATAGCAGGCATCAATAGTTGTCCCTCCCTAAAGTCAAAGCTTCTGGTTTTTTTTACATACTATCTGCCAATGCAATCGTATCGACTGAACAAGGTTATTCTACATGAAAAAAAAAAAGATTGTGTCACCCCAAGACTTTCCTGGCAAGTAGCCAAGAACTTATGAAAGGATTTGGAGCGTGATATCCGTTTGGGAAGAAGGTATACGGCAGTACGTAAATATTATTAGCTCCACAGCTAAATATTAGCAGCTCCATTTGTATTTTATTTTATTGTAGCATGAACATGAGATATTCCGACACCAATTTCACTAAAATTACTACAATAATATTCCGACCAAATTTCAAGTCTATAAGTCCAATATTTCAAGATAAAAAAATACTACTTTGCCCCTTGGCCGACCGATTTCAGCCAAAAGCTTTTAATTCTTGCCGTAAACAATGATGCCTGCATGCCAAATTGTAAAAAATACGGCCCGGTGGCATAGTGGTTAGGTCGCCTGATCTTACTTTGTAAGGTCCCGGGTTCGATTCCCGGCTGGGTTATCATTTTCCTTTGGGATAAAATTAACAGAATTGCATTTCAGTTCTGTCGATCGAATGCAATAACAAGACACACATGTTACACACACACATACATATAAACACTTTATAGTAGGGTTGGTTGTAAGAGATTGTCGTATGACAATAAACCTGTCCATTGTGAAATTTCACCTTGAAGAGTATAAACAAATTTCAGCTCAATCGGATTGAGCGCTATTGTGAAGGAATACGCACAGATACACACAGACAGACATATATTGAATATCTATTTGGAAATGGTCTTAATCGTCTCAGGGGGGCTCAAAATGGAAATTTCGATCTTCATCTTAAAAAACCAATTTTGCGCATTCACAATACTTACCCTCGTAGGTCAAAAGTCAACTATAATTTAATTGATTTAGAGCTGATCGCGGCGGCTTTGAGTACAACCAAAATGCGTCTGGGAAAGTAATTGAGTTGAAATTCAACTATAATTTTATTGATTTAGTGCTCATCGCGGCTTTAACCCCTTGAGTATGATACGACCAGATCTGGTTCCGCGTTTTTTTCACTTCTTTGACGTTCTCATATTTATTCATAATTATCTAATTGTTTTACAAAATGATATTTCAATATTCTATATTCGAAATTTCAATGCAATCATTGTGCAGTTGTTCTTTTTATGATTGGTGTAGTAGTTTCGTAGTTATAGTACTTTAAGGTCGATGTCGCCGAAAATCCTGCAAAAGAGACAGATGCATCCATGAAAATACCCATTTACTCCAAGAGTTAAATGTCCCATCGCGCCGAACTCGTCACTTAAGGGTATTTATTTAATGTACCCAGACTCTATACAAATCAAGCAAGGAATTCAACTCTTCTTCGAATTATGGAAGCCTGCGATGAATCGTTTCAGGAACTAGACATATTCTCAATGAGCAAAATTATATGTAGAAACGGAAAAATAACCCAATTTAAATCGAAATTTAAAGGCTACCTTATTGCGAGAGAATTATATAATATTAACGAATTATAATTAGATTACTGACAATTTCCATCTCGATTTTTTTTTATTTAACTTGACATTTGTACCATTCTATTGATTATTATATTATTACTATTATTTCTAATTGTCTCCCATAATCAATTATATTTCTTATTTATAGGACCATTTAATTTTAATATTATAATTTCATGACTATCTGTAGTTATAAATATCTAATATAACTCAATTGCGTGGTGAGTCTCTAATGAAATATTTAGTATACATTTTAAAGTTATTTTAACATTAGGCGGCTATATAAAATGTCTAAACAACTATGTAAAAGTTTTTGAAGACAATAAATGCGATTTGATTTGAGTTTATCAGAGCGGTAATAGACCAGACCATAAAAGCTTGAACAGATACATGCCTGTGCAGAATTATGACACATGACATATACACGTAGATGTACTTACACACACCCATTAAACACACATCACAATCACACATATAAACACACTCATCCTAGTCTATCGTACACACTCTACGCGTAACTTTCATTAGCTTGTATATTAACCCTTGGAGTAAATGGGTATTTTCATGGATGCATCTGTGTCTTTTGCAGGATTTTCGGCGACATCGACTTAAAGTACTATAACTACGAAACTACTACACCAATCATAAAAAGAACAACTGCACAATGATTGCATTGAAATTTCGAATATAGAATATTGAAATATCATTTTGTAAAACAAATAGATAATTATGAATAAATATGAGAACATCAAAGAAGTGAAAAAAACGCGCGACCAGATCTGGTCGTATCATACTCAACGGATAATTGTTTCACAACCAGATTTGGTCGTATCATACTCAACGGGTTAAGTACAATCCAAAATGCAAGCATTAGCATTTTTGGTCGTACTTAAAGCGGCGATATTCGAAACAAAACATGAAATGCCACGTATTTTCATAGTCTGTACATATCCGCGCACAAACTGCGCGCAGCATTTGCTTTGTGCTCGCTGCTATCCGTGAATTGTCGGTTTTTGTCAAACAAATCCAAAGAGCTTTGAGCGCGAAGAGTTGAGTCTGGATAGTGGCTGGTAGTAAAAATTTCAAATGAGCGTGAATATGGAATCTAAAATTGAGCAGAATGAAGAAAATACTCCAGCTAATCAAAGTGTATAAATTACAGTTAATATTAGTAATACATTGAATACAACATTATACACCAAGAAATATATAACTACAATTGATATACCGAGAAATGTGTAGTGCATTATAATTATATCGGGAAAAGCGACCCCAAAACACAATATTCTCTGGCAAATGCCCAATTAGAAGCAGTCAAGCAACAAAAAGATACTGGAATGACAATTAGTGACAATCACAAATGGAAAAAACAAAAACTCTACTTCCATCTGATAAGAAGGCTTTCCAACACCTGTCAATAAAGGTGTTTATAATGATCTGCAAGGCATATTTGAGACCTATCCTTCAGTATGGCTATCAGCTCTCGAACCCCAACTTATGTAAAGATGTTGATGACCTGGAAAAGGTGCAGGAAAGGACAACCAAAATGTGAAGAACAGGAATTATGAAGACGTCTTGGAATTACTTAGATTGATTGACCTCTCAAACAAGGAAGACAAAGGGGGGACCTGATTGAGACATAAAATTCTAACAAATTATGACGAAGTACCTGGGCTACAGAATATTTACAAATTCAACGTCAACACAAATCTTCGAGCTAACAGCAATAAACCGTGGTAAATATAAATCTAATCCTCTTAAAAACGTTCTGCAAAATGGAGTGGTGGAATAAACTACCGTTTGAAGTGATTAGTGCAAGCTCTGTCAATCATTTTAAAAACACTCATTTTTTACCTATTAACTTGTAATTTTGTTTATGACTAGCTTTACCAGATCTGTTCTGGACGTATAAGCAAAGCTGCCTGTCCAGAATAAATAATAATAATAATATGAGATCCTAAATGTGAATGTTTAAAAAACAAATCGGTTGAAAATTGACGCTTGCGGTGAATATGCCTAGTTATTAGCAAGAGCTTGATTGGACTCGATGTTACGAGTACTCAGTTTTAAACTATAGAAAATATATGCATAGGATATTCACAGTAGATATGTTGCATTGCATGTTGTGATCCTAATATTGTATGCAACTTTAGGTACCTATTCCATATTTTTCATCAGGTGTGGCGATAAATATTTCTTATTTTTTTAAGGCTGGTCAAGTCAAGGCGAAGCAAACAAAGAGAATTTGCGGCAAATACTGCTTGTCTTGTTCAATCAAAAGAAAAACGCGAGTGAAAGCCGTATACTTGCTGAAACTTACGGTGACAATGTTCTAATTCAAGACGCTTGTGAGCATTGGTTTAGACCAGTGTTCCCAAGGTGGTCCAGGTGGACCCCCAGGGGTGTACGGAAGACTCAACGGGGGTCTACATTGGCGCGTCCACCAAAAACATTAAAATTTTGAAAGTGGTCTACCAGAAAAAAAAAAGTTTGGGAACCTCTGGTTTATACCTTAGGTTCTCAACGTGGACGATAGGCGAGGAATTGAAAATTGAATTTAAGAATGGCTACTAAGAATTTTGGCCGCAGAAGCTGATTTTGCAGCTGTATCCAGGATTATAGTCGATTGTTCGATTTCTGATAGCATTCCCACCGTCTTATTTAGCTGAACTTGGATTTTGTGCTGTAGCAACGTTGGTAACTAAAACGAGAAATCGGCTCCATGTCACTGAACGCGGCGACTTACGGCCGGGCCACACGATGCGGTGCGACGCCTGAGCAGGTGCCGCTGCGGCGTCCTTACGGTTGTTTTTAAGTAAATGGAGCCTGATATTAACAACTCCTTAAAATGCATCAAATTCAACCTTCTCATTACATAAGTTATAAATCCGTCTTTTGAGTGTTAACCCCTCAAGACAGTAACGTCCTGAATCGGGTACGATGTATTGTAGTCAATGCTCAGTAACGTCCCAAAACGCGCACGAGCGCGGCGGGATAAACCGCGCTCTTAACGAACTGAATTTACACCAAAATCACAGTGCAACCACCCCCCGTTAGATATGTGTGAGAAAGACGGATAAATTCTGTATTGTACGATTTTTCAGTCGTGCTTCTCGCAGTCTAGAATCCCTAATATAATTGTTTGTATTCTGGGGGCACTTAGTCGAGTGCTGCCATTGCTCGGATCTGTGCTTCTCTTCGGATATTATGTAGCTTCTCTTCGGATATATGTATGAAAATAAATAAAACAAACTAATAGATTTGGTAAAGCATGTAATAACTTACACAAATGTGTTTACAATTTCTAGATAAGGTTTCGTATTTGGAGATAAATCGTTGATATCGCTGAATAAGTGAGTTTTTTTCAGTTCTCCAACTTTCTAATAATTATTCATAATTATCTAATTGTTTTACAAAATGAGGTTTTAATGTTTTATATTTCAAATTTCAATGCGATCATTCTACAATTCTTCTTTTCATGATCCATCAAGTAGTTTCTTGTTTATGATCGTTTTTCTAAAGTGCTATATTTTTGACCTATAACTCTCAGAAATGACAGGTGACTGCCAAGATTTACACCCGCCGCTTGAGGGGTTAATAAAAATACCTCTCAATCTAATCGAGTATGCGTTTTAATTCTCTTTTTTTTAATTCTTCTTTTTTTTTCTTCTTCTTTTTTTGTTTTTTTTTTATTATTTTACTGAGTAGGTATCTATCTATCTATTTACATTAGTACATTATGATTTCAATTTTTATTTATTTACTCGATAATTTTATAATTATAATTTCAATACTTCTTGATGATATTTTAATTTATTTTTTTAACATGTTTACGACAAAGACATAATTTAGAATTTTTGTTTTTTTTTGGGTGCACAGGTAAAATATTTCCTGGTACACCTGCCTTAGTACAGGCCTAGGCCTAGTTAGGCGGTGTTGACGTAGTGACCAAGATGCTGCAGTGTGCTCTATTTTTCGCTACTGGTCGAAACACATTTTTTTTTTGTAATGCTGCAGGAAATTATATTTTGTGCTTTACCTTTTAATAAATAAATAAATAAATTGTTCTCATTGAAACATTCTTCTTTAACCCTTGGAGTAAATGGGTATTTTCATGGATGCATCTGTCTCTTTTGCAGGATTTTCGGCGACATCGACTTAAAGTACTATAACTACGAAACTACTACACCAATCATAAAAAGAATAACTGCACAATGATTGCATTGAAATTTCGAATATAGAATATTGAAATATCATTTTGTAAAACAATTAGATAATTATGAATAAATATCAGAACGTCAAAGAAGTGAAAAAACCCGCAACCAGATTTGGTCGACTCGTACTCAACGGATAATTGTTTCGCGACCAGATTTGGTTGACTCATACTCAACGGGTTAAAATCAGAAATAGGATAGGGGTCATATCCAATCTTATGACTTTATAATATTACAGTGTAGTTACCTGTTTAAATATAATTGTAGCAATAGCTGTTTCAGATTCGCGACAGATAAGTAAAACAAATTGGGGGGCTCTAGAAAAAGAAATATTCTCAGTGGGCAGTGGGCAAAATAAGGTTGAGAACCTATGGTTTAGTTAGACGATTCAAAAGTAGCGATTCTGGCTCGACAAAGAACGCCCAGGAAAACCAAAAATAAATCCACAAATAACCATCACACGCAGGGAGAGCGGTTAAAGACTCTATTTCTACACTCGATTGGGAACTCTCGCCGCACCCGCCGTACTCATCAGATCGGGCCCTTTCCGACTAATGCTTGTTTTCATCGACGTCTCACGCACTCTCGTTACGGAGATGTCAAAAAATTGCTCGATGATTGCACCACCTCAAAAGATGTACGGTTTTTCTGCGAGGGCATCCACAAATTGCCACAGAGATGGAAAAAATAGGTAACTAGCAAAGACGCATACTTTAAATAAACAATTTTTAACTTTCTCACAATTTAAACAGGTTTTTTAAAAAAAAATTAAGAAATATTAGCTCCCACACCCGTGTAAATCAAAAAAATATTTAGATGTACAGAATGACCCTTTCGAAAATAGGATTTTAAGTCGTGGACACCTGTATATGCCAGGATGTTGGGGGAGAGCCCCCCCCCCCCTTTGGAGAGATGTTGAAGGGAAAAAGAATGCTTACCTGCAACCATTTTCTTCAGTGCCTCACCCAAGATGCCTCTTCCGCGTCCTGAGATTTGTGGCACATTATGGGGTTGTTCAGGCGGCAATATGGACCCAGAAGTTGCACATGGCTGCGCTTCTTGAGTCTGAGGTGGGGGCTCACGGGCTGCCTGTAGACAACAATGTTTTTTTTTTAGATCGCATTATATAGTTGCCACCATTAAGGCCGGCAATACATGTCAGATTTTTTCTATACAATAGTCGGATCCGATAGTCTGGTCAGACTATCAAAAGGCACTCTTGTCATACATTTGTTTAGACATTCCATACACATCCTATCTAATAGTCGGATCGGATGTGTATTGAATGTTTAAACCTTAGAGTATAAATAAGCAATAGAGCGCGCCTTAGTAAGTATGAACTGTGAGCACAAGTATGAACAGCATCGTGTCTCCGCGTCACGCTCAATCAGTAGCAAAACGATACGCGTCGTGTTGAGTCGGAGAGCAATATTTTATTTAATTTATGATAACAATGGTTAAATGTGCGGTGCCATGCTGTAATAATGATTCCCGGAAACAAAATAAAAGTAATAGTAACATTTCTTTTCATCGGTAAGTAGTATTTAATTTCCAATTTGCTCGTTTTAGCACAATTCAGAAAGCCATTCGGGGGACGCGGGGCGGGTCGTCGCCGCTCAACGTCACCGGCCACTTTTTTCGTCGCAATGACATAGTGTTGTACACTGCACGTTGTGCCGCAGGCATTATCGATAGTTTCCTCTTTTCATAGTGTAATTTTATATGCATAATGTAGCGCATCCACTCACTGAATATTTTCATTAAAATAATCTGGTGACTAAATGAGGAAGTCACCGCACGTCAACCTATACACAGGCCGTCTTAAAGCGTTCGTAATTGAGTTTGTTTTGCCACAAAAAATATATAGGTTGATGAGCGGTTGACTGTACCAACACGTTAATCGTTTATTGAATGCTATAAAAACACTATTTTTGTTTTTGTTAGGTTTCCGAAAAGCCGTAAAATAATAGATTCATGGATCAACGCTATAAAAAGGCTCAATTGGGAGCCGAATATTGGAAGTTTCGTCTGCTCCATTCATTTTAATTCTTCCTCTATATCGGAAACCAAGAAAGGGCTTCGCAAACTAGTTGAAAATGCAGTACCAGAACTTTACCTTGAGGTAATATCATGCAATAAGTATTTTTTAAATATAATAAGTAACCCATATATGATAAAACAACCACAGATTAAAAAAAAATTAACACCCGTCAAATATTTTACGTTTTTGAACAAAAACTGAGTATAATTTTAGAACCGCTGAACCAATTTTTATCATAACCATTGCTAAGAACGCTCTCGATCTTCAAACAAAAAAAAACTAACCAAAATTAGTTATTCCGTTTGGGAGCTATGATATCACAGACAGACACACCATACATACACAGACACACACGTTAAACTTATAACACCCCTCTTTTCGCGTCTTTTGTTGTTAAAAAGCATTAAGCAAATATGTTAAAAGTGACCATTTAACGTAGAAACCAATTTTCAACATCTTGGAAAGCAATATCTATTATTTATAGCATTGTAAAGTTTCTGATATCTTTTTGTTTAAGGATTATCGAAGTTCTTCAAATACCCAAGTACAGTCAGCGTCAGTATCTGAAGATGTTAATCCAAACCCAGCGCCAGCGTCAGTGTCGCTACTCGAAGAAGTTACTCCAAGCCCAAATGACACTCCACGAAAGATTAGGCTTAAACGTCGACTCAAACACGTACAAGAGATCACAAAACGGCGTCGACTGCGCTGCAATACATTATATACACAAAAAAATCGTTTGAAGAAAAAAATTGACTCTTTAACAGAGATGCTTACCGAGCTTCGCAAAAAGGAAAAGATCACTCAAGAGCATAGCGATATTCTTGAAATGTGTGAAGCACCTGCAGCTGAATTGTTCAAGAGGCTGTGTCATAAAGGGAAATCGTATTCTCCTGAGCTGCGAGCTTTTGCATTAACCTTGCACTTCTACTCGCCCAAAGCGTATGACTATGTGCGAGATACTTTTAGTACGTGCCTCCCTCATCCCAGCCAGCACAATCAGAAAATGGTACAGCTCTGTTGATGCTTCGCCGGGATTTACTGAAGAAGCATTTAGAGTTTTACGAGAGAAATCTCGGAACTGCGACCGCAAGATAGTTTGCAGTCTTGTTTTTGACGAGATGTCAATTCGTCAATTAGAAGAGTATGATGGAACACGTATACACGGTTATGTCGAGTATGGTGCACAACTTCATGGAAATTTTAACGAATTGGCAACGCAGGCTTTGGTATTTATACTGGTAGCGATAAATGATAGCTGGAAGATACCAGTTGCCTATTTCCTGGTCAATGGGGTTTCTGCGGAGCAGAAGGCTAATTTGGTAAAAATGTGTTTGATAAATTGTATGGAAGCTGATATTGAGGTTGTATCGGTCACCTTTGACGGATGTCCATCCAATATTGCGATGGCCAAAATGCTTGGATGTTCCTTCGATGTTGACAATTTTAAAACATCATTTGCACACCCATCTACAGGCAGTGAAGTTGTAGTATTCTTGGACCCATGTCATATGGTTAAGCTAATACGTAATACTCTGCAGAGTAAGCAAGTTTTCAAGGACGATAAGGGCAGTCAAATAAAATGGTCTCATTTCGCAGATTTACAAACCGTTCAAGAACAGGAATCTTTTCATTTTGCCAATAAATTGACGTCTCGGCACATATTATTTCAAGACCAAAAAATGAAAGTTTAACTTGCTGTACAACTGTTCAGTCACAGTGTGGCTAAGGCAATAGGATTTTGCGATAAGGAATTGCGTATTTTAAACTTTATAAACTCTGAAGCTACTGTTCGATTCGCACTTTTGATGAACAATTTATTCGATATGCTTAATTCACATAAGTTCCCCGGTATAGATTTCAAACAGCCAATAGATGAAAACAACAAATCGAAATATTTTTCGTTTCTAGATACAGCATTTCAATATTTACAAAATCTGACTACTTTTGATAATAATAAACTTATATGCAGCAGAAATAAAGTCGGTTTCCTAGGCCTTTGCTTCTGCATTGCCAGCATGAAAACGTTGTATTTAAAGTTGATAGAAAAAGAGAAAAAAATAACGTTTCTACCCATGTATAAGATCAGTCAAGATCACGTTGAATTGTTGTTTTCAGCTATCAGGTCTCACGGCGGATTCAATAACAATCCATCTGCCATGCAGTTTAAAGCAATCTATAAAAAATTATTGATTCACATGGAATTAAGAAAAACTACTAAAGGTAATTGCTTTCCTTTAGAAAACATAAATTTGCTGCATTGTTCATCATCCACTGACAGTATAAATCTTACGACTAAAGGATATAGAATTAAGAAAAACTACTAAAGGTAATTGCTTTCCTTTAGAAAACATAAATTTGCTGCATTGTTCATCATCCACTGACAGTATAAATCTTACGACTAAAGGATATAGATCACAGGCTGATGAAATGAGTGATATGACAGACTCGCAATTCCTTGCTGACTGTGATGATAGCTTGGTTGCTTTGTCTGAAACTTTTCTGTCCGAAGCATCGAAGCAAGTGATTTCTTACATAGCTGGCTTTGTGGTCCGGTATTTACTCAATGCAATAACCTGCGTTGAATGTCAAAATGCACTTGTTTCCAGAAATAACAATTTTTTTCATAAATTTATTGTATTTAAAGATAGGGGCGGTCTCAAATATCCTTCAAATGACGTTATTAATATTTGTATGCAAACGGAAATGGTAATTAAAAAAACCATAACACCTAAAAAGAATGTAAATTTAACAGGCATTAGTGTAGTTATTGCGACTATGAAGTTGTTTCTTGGAAAAGATATTTTTACATGTCTGCATGCACATATATTTCAACAATCGCCCTGCAGTAATCATTTGGTTCATTTGATACGTGCAGTGGTGCAAAAATATGTTGACATCAGAACAAAATATCTAATTCGCAAATGTAATATTAAGGAAACAAAACGACAGCTATTAAATAAATTAACACTTCTTAAAGGACAATAATACACGGTTTTGTTTCAAGTTACCGCCAAACTTAAATCATAGGTAGGGTACCTTCTAGTCAATAACTTTTTCCAATGAACATAGGTAGAACTCTCCAAGTAAAACATCTTTCTATATAAATGGAATTATTGCAGTATAGGTACCTTTCTCAGAAATCGAAAAAACAAAGAAATACTACTAGGTTAGATCATTGTAATGCTAAATGTGAAAGAAAAAAGCTTCGGACGCGTAAATTTTCAAAACCAAATTTAAATACAAAAAAAAAATTTTTTTTTTACCTCAGTTTTTAAGGTTGTTTTAAAAAAACCTAACCTAACCTAACCTACCGCCAAATAGGTGTTTATGTATTTTTTTTTTTTAAACTACCGAAATGTATGGGTTTGGCGCTTTTTTGAATGCCTATATCTCGCTTATTTATTGAGACCGAATAAATATTATTGCAGATTCGGAATCAGCGTGGTGAATATAGTCTGGTGACGTTAAAAAATCAACAATCTAGAAGAGGTACCTATACTGCAATAATACCTAAATTTCGACCAGCTTTGACTTTGTGTGTTCGTTTTCTTTTTATCAGGAAAAGTTGTTGAGTAGGTGGTAGGTGCCCTGGTAGGTAGACGATTTGTGTTTGGCGGTAACTCAGAACAACATCGTATATATTTTTATTTATTTTATTTAAGAAAAAATATTTAGGAATTATGTTACGTTCTGCGTCGCTCCCAACTAGGCATTTAGGTTCATTTTTGCGTAGTAAACAGGTTTATTTAGGTCACGAGGCCACCCGAGGCACTCTGCGAGTGGGCGCGGTTTTCCGCGCTCTGCGAGTAGGGGTCTCCAAAGGGAAATATTATATAAAACTTGGTGATTTCAGCTACTGGTAAATTTTATTTGGCGGATATTGTTTTAAAATAATAACCTACAATTCTTGATTTTATAGAATGGTAAATGTTAATTTAGC
The DNA here is from genome assembly GCA_944548615.1 of Micropterix aruncella. Classification (NCBI taxonomy): domain Eukaryota; kingdom Metazoa; phylum Arthropoda; class Insecta; order Lepidoptera; family Micropterigidae; genus Micropterix; species Micropterix aruncella. The sequence continues at coordinate 5,660,661 of OX155963.1, read as the reverse complement.
GAATATTGTATTTTGTTAGAGAAGAAAAAAGTTGATTTAATTAAAATAAAACTTAAATTATGTTGGTTTTTTAATGTTTATTTTTTTGAATTAATGATGATTAAACAAGATTATTATTGTCTCATTTACAAATGCTATGTACGTGTCTCAGATTAAAAACTTTTTAACATATATAATTCTTAAAATAGCACCATTTAAATGTTCGGTAATTATTCGGCAAATTAACCGAATATTCGGCCGAATATGAACATTAAAAAAGATGCCGAATATACCGAATGTGAAAATTCGGCGCATGCTTAACCGTTAAATGTTCTGATATGAAAATGGGAATTGTTTGTAGTATTATTTTCACAGTTGATTAAATTATACCCACAATTTTGTAATTCTTATTCCATTTATTCATATTTATAGTAAGCCGAACCAAAAATATCATAACATTACGATAAAATCATAATAGCAACTGTCGATATTTTTCCAGAAATTTCGTCACGCATGGCACATCACTATAAACGCGCTATACCATAGCTAGGTATCTATAAAACATTTGCTTACAATCGGCACAACGGACCAGAGCGATATCGGCGCTCTATAGCTTGCTTATTTATACTCTAAGGTTTAAACACTTTGAGGTGTCAACTACAACGGACAAACCCATCACCTCAGGAAGTTTTAACGATATTTGATTGACTTGGAACGAAACCATCTACTGTCTAGTTAGGCCACTCGCCCGTAAGAGACCAACGCCTTACTGTGAATCATTTCATTCAAATTTCAAGAAACATTTCCTCAGCAGTAGAGTGGTTAACGAATGGAATGCTCTCCCAAGTGAAGTGATCAATGACAAAAGTGTCAATGACTTTAAAATTATTATTATTACTATTATTATTTATTCTGGACAGGCAGCTTTGCTGATACGTCCAGATCAGATCTTGTAAAGCTAAACAATATTAACAATATTAACAAGTTTTTTGGTACAAATAGAGTCTGTTTTTAAATTGATTGACAGAGATTGCACTAATCACTTCAAATGGTAGTTTATTACACATGTCCACCACTCTATTTGGCAGAATGTTCTTAAGAGGATTAGATTTAAATTTTGTTGGTTGAGTTTTTTGTTGAGACCTCGAAGATTTGTGTTGACGTTGAATTTGTAAATATTCTTTAGTGCAGGTACATCGTAATAGTGTGTTAAGAATTTTAAATGTCTCAATCAGGTTCCCTCTTTGTCTTCTTTGTTTGAGTGTAGTAATTCCAAGTAATTTCAAGCGATCTTCAAAATTCCTATTCTTTAGGCCCACTGGCATTTTGGTTGCCCTTCGCTGAACCTTTTCCGGAATAACTACATCTTTGCAAAAGTAAGGGTTCCAGATCTCATAGCCATACTCAAGAATAGGTCTCACATATGCCTTGTAGATATTGATAAAAACCTCTTGACAGATGTTGGAAAGCCTTCCTTATTCCTTACTAAATAAACTGGACTAATTCCACAGAAATTCTAATGCAAGCACGGACTCAGGCGCATCAGCTCAAGCTGCCTGCCTATTAAATATACAATAATAATAATAATAATAATAAAGGATGCCGTGACAGATTCGGTAGACACCGAATCACTGCTATTTAAGGGAGAGGACCGCGTCAGCGACCCCAAACCCGTAACCAGTCGAGAGGCTGGAGAAATCTGTCCGGCAAGCTGGATGCATACCCGGCTTCTCGCGGTAAGGCGTTGGCCTCTTACGGGCGAGTGGCCTAACTGGACTGTTTCTTGAAGTCTTCTATGCTTGCCTTACAGGAGACAGAACGATCAAATATTGTTGAAACTTCCTGAGTTGTCGGGTTGTTAATGGGCCCTTCCTGAGGTGGCCACGAAAACCCATTCTGTTCAGGGTTGGTCACACTCACGGGTCGACAACTATCCGACGGCCTCCACGCATGAAGAGCCTAGGTAGGACTCTGGCCTTATGGTCAGTTTCCCCTGGGAATCAACCTTCTGGCGCTCCTGGACGGTCTGCGCACCGTGCGGCGTAAGCCAATTGACTGTGCACTCTGACTAACAGTTGGGGGAGTCTGGAAGCAGTACTGTTTCCTATAGAGCGGGGGTGGTAGCGGACGGCGACTGCTCTTGAAATGACCATCGGATACCCGATCCTGGGTGAACAGCCGGGCAAAGGACGCTGTGGTCCGCGATAGATTCGGTATACACCGTTTCGCCGCTTCGTAAGGGAGAGGACCGCGCAAGCGACCTCGAACTTGTAACCAATCGAGAGACTAGAGTAATCTGGTCAAAATTGGAAGTAAGGGCGTGAGTTTAGGCCCGCCGGGTAACACCCCACCGGATAACACTCCTGGCTATCTCGCGGTTAAGGCGTTAGCCTCTTACGAGCTTGTGGCGTAGCTAGACGGTGGACTGTTTTATCCTCAAGTCTTCTGCGCTCACTCCAGGGAGATAGAACGACTAATCGTTAAAACTTCCTGAGGTGACGGGCTCACCCGCTGTAGTCGATAACCCTAGTTGAGGTGTCGGGTTTGCCCATTGTAGTTGACACATTAAAACAATGGTGGCGCGGCAGGTATACTGTATTATGGCAGGACTCTCAAAGCAGCCGCCCCACCACCGTCATAATTTGCAAAGTAACAGTGGCTGTTTGCCGCCTACTTGCAGTACAAAGGATGATGATTAACAGCACTTTAGTCTAGCTTGGATGACAGCGATTGCAACATCGCCGAAACGTCGGGTGCTACAAACTTCACGCAGTTTATTCGTTTTTATCCTATTTACAACGTTTTTATCCTAATACAGGTTTCGATATCCTTCGTACTCTAACGGTCAGTAGAATAGAATAAGTGCGCAGATACTGACGTGCTGCTTGCCAGTCGCTCGTGCTTGTTTACCTCTCACACCAAATACGTCAGAAAAGTGATACTACAGGCGGCGATGTAGCATTAGCAACTAAAGCACTTTGGACTTATCAGTCTGGGACTGGGATTTAATGCGCTTACTAAGTCCCCTTGTCCACGCACGTTTTTTTGCCATGAAAACCTACAGTTAAATGGGCCCTGTGTAGGCACTGTCGTCAGTGTTGTATGGATCACTATGGAAGCATGTCGACGAACACGGCGGAAATCTGTCTGCAGACAAGCTTCCATAGTGATCCACCGACGACCATGCCTAGACACGGCGAATTAACCGTAGATTTTCATGGCAAAAAACATGTGTGGACAAGAGGCATTACGGCATAGTTTCAGAGACCAATGCTATATTGTTTAGCTCTTAACCCTGGAAGGCTACGAAGGGTACAGGCGCACCCCGATCTTTTTTGTTTATATCAGTATCCTCCAGTATAATGATCTGCATCGCCGCTGGCTGCTGCTTCGTATAGCTAACTTTGGTGGCAAACAATACCAGCGTTTGTGCTGCTTTTAGTGCGGCTGTGCGTTTTAGTTGCTGTGATATTACGCCATTGAGGTGAGGCTGTACAAAATCATAGTAACATTCAAGGGCTAAACATGTCAATCTGCCATATCGGTTTTTAGGTTATGTTAGGGTATCTTGTGAAACTAGTGTCTATTATTCGCTGCCGGATAATGCAGACCCCCGTCGTTAACTAGAAGCGCCCTTGTTAAATAGAACCGGAGGCAAGAAAAAAGTCTTTGAGGCACAAAAACAAGGAAAGATCAGGCAGAAAAACGCGCATTAGTCGAGCCTCAATAGGATAGGAATTACCATGATTAAACCGTAATAATTTAACGAATAACATACTTCTGCAGCAGGAGCGGAAGCGGGAGCAGGTGTGAATCCAGCCAAACCCCTGCCCCGTCCGAGCGGACGGCTAGGATCCATCTTTCAGACCTGTAAAAATACCCCCTTTTAGAAAGAAAACTCCGCAAAACGGCTCACAACACATGAAAACGTGCACAAAACCTTTTCCGATCACACAACAGCACACAATACAATTCTACAATTGCAAACGTCGACGCAAAACAGAACTCAAAGATGACCCAAGGCGGTCAAAGATGGCGGTCAGCGAAAAGACCAATAAAAAAAAAGACAAAAGAACAAAACAAACACGTTGATGCCGGCTCCGCTGGAGTGTGGCCAGTTTAAAAGGAAAAAATACCAGACTTGGTAATAAAAATTTATAGGAACAATTTTATAGGAACGGTTAACAAATTACCACCATACATTTATTATGTAACTTTTAATTTTTTTATTGTAGAAATATCATTTATATTGCAATTAATGATTTTTAAAGGATATTGCTGATTTTATCAATGTGATTTATTCGTTGTTTTCCTCTTTATTTAAAAAAATGTTTCAAAATATACTACATTTAAACAAAATGGTATAAATTTAATAGGAAAAAGAAAATACCACGGTGGTCTGAAAAATGCGACATTCGGCCACACTGTCCCGCGCCATTGACCAGTGCTACCACTTTTTTGCTACACTATTGCTATATTTTTCTCCATTTTTATTTACATATAAAATGTGTAAGTATTTTACTCCATTTAAAAATATTTAAAAGGGCGTAATAAAAATATTGAAGGAAATTTGAATATTGGTACGATCACTTTCGTAATAGTAGGTAAATTAACCACTAGATGGCAACCTACAGTAAGAAATATTCCATAATATTCTGCTCAACATCTATTGGAATAGTTCGTTCTTCCTTTGGTAGATGGCTTTAACGCTTAAAATAAATAAATAAAATAATATGAAACTTATACAGTAAGAAAACCAAAAGAACCAGTAACATTTTGTAATTTGTTTCAAAAAATAAAAAATCAGTTTGTGAGGCGCCAAAATAAAAAAAAATATATTTTTTATTACAGTCAAATTAGTTAACTAGAACACGATGTTGTCCATCCATCGTATCTTTTTTTAATTTTTCACAATGTTATGCCTGAGTGATCTCGTAGGGCTTTTAGTATGAATTCAGTGCCGGATTAATCCATGTAGAGGCCCTTATTCCACTTGTCCACAAACGTTTTTTTCGCCGTGAAAATCCACAGTGAAAAAAAAGCCGTGTCGTCACTGGGGAATGGATCATTATAGAAGCTTGTCCACGAACACGGCGGAAAAACAGACGGCTCCGCCGTCGTGTCTGTGTACAAGCTTCCATAGTGATTCATACAAGACTGACGACTAGGCGAAACATATTATCGGACGCGTCCGTTAGCCGCGGCTTATGGACGCGACGTGGACGCGACTGAAAGGTTATCTGTGTAATTATTATCGGACGTCAGTCGCGGACGTGACCTTGAGGCTTCGGACGTCCAATAGAGATCGGGCAAGCCGCGTCCCAAACGACTGTGCATACTGTTCAGTCGCGTCCATAAGCCGCGCCGGTTACAGACGCCGCCGATAATATGTTTGCCCCGGCAAAAAAAACCTGTGTGGACAAAAGCGCTTAGGTTGTCGAATCCCTTAGGGGCTCTCTAGAATAGTGGTTCTCAAACTTATTTCGTCTACCGCCCACTTTGAAAATCAATTCTTTTTCAGCGCCCCCCATTTTTTTTTATTTTACAAAATCTTAACGTCATTCATCGATTAATTACGTCTAATTAACGTGACTCCCTGGTATAAACTACAAAATTAGGCATTTTTGGTAAATATTACATAAAAAAATATTTGCATATTTCCTGCGATTTACGATCCCCTCCCTGCACGCGACGCGAAGCTTGTCAAGCATGCTCGATCGTCTAGAGAGCCCCTTAGTGAGAAATAAAAAAATAATGTCAGGTTTTATTACTTTATTTTAAGTGCAACACTGGTAAGACTAACATGTCAATATAATATTATTTGAAATTGACCAATTCTTGCATACCTATCTACATATTTAAATTAAAATATATAAATTAACTACTGAATGTATTATAAAATATATGAACAAATACATTTCTAAAATGGTTTTCGTCTTAATTTGCACTCTACAAAATCATTGATCAGTTTTGAGACATCCATTTCTTCGGCTTTCTTTGCTTCCTAGCAGAATTGGATGGAATGTCTAAAAATATATTTAATTTGGGGGTAACATTGAACTTCTTCTTTTTGTAGTGCCGTCTCCTAACGAAGGTTGGCAATCATCTTGTTGATTTCAGTGTTGGAGACCGCCGCACGGAACAATGCGCCAGTGCTCAGCTGGAACCACTGGCGTAGATTTATCAGCCATGATGTCGTTGGCCGCCCAGACCTCCTTTTGCCTTGAATTTTCCCCTGGGTTACTATTTGTAGGAGTTCGTATTTGGGGTTGCGCATTATGCGGCCGAAGTATTCGAGCTTGCGTCTCTACGGTTTTGAGTACCTCTGTCCCTTTTTGATTCAGGCTTTGAAGGACTGTTGTATTTCGAACCTTCTGGACCCACGATATTTTAAGCATTCTCCTATACACCCATATATCAAAACGCTTCAAGGCGCTTGGCTATCCTTTCTGTCAGTGTCCAGGCCTCAGCTCCATATAGGAGGACGGAGAATACGTAGCATTTTGTTACAAAATTACGGTCACAAAGGATTTTCTCCATTTTTCGAAAGGCGCTACGGGCCTGAACAGGCTTCTTCTTTTCCCCGAAATATCGTTAATCTGTACTATTTTAATTTCTTCGGGTAATGGCCACATTATTTTAAATATGACAACTTATACTCAGTAGCATTTGGGCCATTGCAGTTAACATTTTTCATATAAACAAGGTTTAACAAAGCCTTGAGACCTTGCGTATGTGTAAAATTCTTGGTAAAATGGATATTTCCGTCATTTTTACTGCGTTCACAATATGGGCCGGAAGAGTAAAAAAAAATGAAAATTATTCATGGTGCGCTCCAACGTTGCCTCGAAGGTCCAATGCTGTCCACTTTGACTGTACCTAATCATTTAATATGTATGTATTACAACGTTCAATAATAGACAAAATTTTACCAAAAAAAAAAACCGACTCCAATATTGTTTATAAGTGCAGAAGCCTTGTCATGTTGATACTCTTAGAACGGGCTATCATAATTAAGCGCGTATACAAAATTTTGTGTCTGTGCTGTTGACCGTTGAGGAGTTACCTCGTTCGAAGCCAACACTGGGTGCAGCAGTCCTTTCTTGCTGAAACTTAGAACGGGCTGTCGTAATTGAATGCATTTTCAAAATTTTGTGTCTGTGCTGTTGACCGCTGAGGAGATCCCTCGTCGGGAGCCAACCCTGGGTGCAGCAGCCATGGTATGGTGAAACTTAGAACGGACTCTCATAACTGAATGAGTATAAAAAAAATCGTGTCTGTGCTGTTGACTGCTGAGGATTCCCCTAGTTGGGAGCTAACCCAAGATGTATAGAATCAGGTCATTGCTTACCATAAAAAAATGCATCGTCATCGAAATTGAACCAACATATCAATTTTCAACTTCATATGATAGTATTTGAGGAGTTCCCTCAATTCCTTATGGATCCTATCATCAGAACAGGGTTCTAATAAAAATGGGACCAATCTGAAAGTATATCCTTTCAAATAAAAAAAGAATTTTCTAAATCGGTTCATAAATGGCAGAGTTCTGAGGTAAAAACATTTAAAAAAAAGATACAACCGAATTGATAACCTCCACCTTTTTTTGAAGTCGTTTAAAAAGTGATAATTAAAATGATGAAGTTAACTTTTATTAACCCTTCTAGTAGCGGCATAATTACATTGCAGACCGCGGCAATTTATGGGAATTTATGGAATTGCAATATCGCCGCGCTCGACAAAAATATTCTATAACTATGAAACTACTATAGCAATCATAAAAACAATAACTGTTGAAATTGAAATTTCGTATATAGAATATTGAAATCTCATTTGGTAAAACAATTAAATAATTATCAATAAATATGAGAATGTCGAAAAAGTAAAAAAAAACTCGGCATTTCTAACTTGAATCGAGCTAAAAATAGTTAAGGGTCCCGTTGTAACAAATGCAAATATCGTCGCGATATCTTCAGTATAGTTTTTCTGCGCAGCTATAAACATTCTAGGGTAGTACCCAGCGTGGAGATAACTTTTCCAACCCTAAGCAATCATGTAAAATACTATGTAAGTGTTGTGAACGTGCTAAAAATCGATATAAAGACGGAAATATCCATTTTGACTCCCCGCAATACACACTTAAATGCAAAATGGTAATTGAAAATTTCGACAAAAGAGTGCGTATGTGCCAGCAAAGCCGTGGAGGCCATTTGCCCGATGTGTCATACTATACATAACCCTATCCCGTGTACTTTACGATTCAATAAAAAAATAACAGTTGAAAGAAAAAAACGATGCTTTTCTTATTTATTTCAAATCTTGCGTTAATTTTGGGACAACCATTACAAGCGATACAAATAATTCCGCCATATTTAATAAAATACTATATCATATTGAAAAAATACCATTTTAATACAACGTAAAATTTTAGAAATATATTACAAAAATACTAGTGAAACGAGAAGTGGGGGTAGAGGGGTTGGCGCGGGGGTGGCGGTGGGTTGCGGGGAGGGGGAGGGGTTGCAAGGGTGGTAGGGTAGTCGGCGCGGGAGAGGTGGGAGGGGGGAGGGAGAGGGGTGTCCGGTGGGAGGAGGGCCGCAAAATGGTTGGCGCGGGAAGGGGGAAGGGCTGTCTTTTGGCGGGAAAGTCTTGGGGTTACCCCACCGGTTTTTATATGGTTCCAACTCATTATCACTTTTGAACGCCCCTCGTATAATAGATAGGTACCTACTAAAGTCGATTTATTGATAAACCTAGATATATACGTATTCTCAGCCTACCATGTTTCGAAAATAATGATCATCTTTCATTCCGGAAGGATTTAAATAATTCGACAATGACTCAAAAATTTAATAGGTACACTTGAACAACGGCTTAGTTTTGTTTCGATTAATAAATTAATCTGATAGCCCAATAGACCGCAAATATGCGAGGTTATGACTTGACTCATCGTGCAAAAAGATCGAATACGAAGATAAGAATGTGATGGGTGTTTTCATTTCGACGATTGGCGGCGGTTATATGTGAACATACTCGTAAACCACGAGCTGGGCCGTTACATATTGGTGTATTATTTACCATTGATTAGTGTTTAATCAATGGTATTACCAGTGGCGTAACAAAAAAAAATAGGTTCCGGTGCAAAATTGAACAAAAGCCCCATCCCCCCCCCTTCTTATTTACATTCATTATGACATATAGGAAATTACATAATTATGTAATTTCTATATACCTAGCTACATTACCTACATATTCATATTGTAGCTACATTATAAATCGGCGTTTTATTTCGGGTTCAACAAGTTCTCAAGAACTTCAGCGGGACACACGGGATCACATAAAAATAGTATTGTGGGTGAATGCTCGAAAAAAAACCTATATTAATACGACGCTTTACTGTTAATTTAATAAACCTTTGGATGTCTATAAAAAAGAAAAACAATAATGACAGTTTTTATTGCCTTATTTTGAGTAGAACTACCAAGCGCGAAAGACCAAAAAATACAAGCCTACCTAATCTATACTAATATTATAATGAGGTAAAGTTTGTGATGTTGTAGGCAGTAATCTCTGAATCTACTGAACCGATTTTGAAAATTCTTTCACTAATAGAAAGTCACGTGATTTGTGAGTATCATAAGCTATAAATTAATCCGAAAAATGTAAAGACTTTTTCGTGGTAGTCGGATTTGCAAAGTAAGTCGAAGAAAAAACGGTCGAACGAAAGCGTTTCTAACTAACGCTGCCTTAACAATGAGAGATATATGATTAATTTCTTGAGAAAAGTTGTAGAGCTTGATAATGCCTACAAAAAAGTCAGCGACAGCATATGTCTAACTTTTATATTTAAGTCATAAAAAGTAGTTTTTTATATAAAAAAAAGTAATTCAAATCGTTAGGTCATATTTATGGGTCATATTATCAACAATTATGAATTCATATCAAAATAAGTAAATTTATCGTCTCAAGTGTTTATTGTTCTCATCGTCTCAACAAAAGACTTTTCCCTTTTACTGCATATAATTTCCTTTTTACTGCATAAATAGTTAAAGAGATAAGACACTCACAAATAAGACACTAAGAAGAAGACACTCACAAAAACGGTAATATAGTCAAATTGGCATGCAAATACATACATTCATATGCAGTAAAAATATAACCCTTCTATTGGCAGTCAGAAAATAAATCATAATACTCAGTACCTACTAACCGAACCACACTCATAATTTCATCACAAGTAAAATGTTTTACCGCCCAACGAAGTGGGCACGAGTCAGCCCAATGAACCAATTTTTCATATTTCCGATAAAATGTATAAATAATGTATAAATACATTTTATAATGTATTTATACATTATTTACATAAATAATGATCGTTCGCTAGCGATAAAGGGATCCCATTAAACCTACATTGCACTGTCGAAAGTGGTGCTCATCCAGGAATACATCTCATTTAAAATAAGGATTTCCCAATCCAGTCCGGGAAAACCTTCCAGTTATGTAAGTGACTTTTATTATTTTTATTTTTTCATCAAAGTGTCATCCTTTAAACGAATTCTTAAAAAAAGAAATTTTACAAAAAACCAATCAAATATTAACAATATTATACAATTTTATCTTATGTTTTGAACTCTTGTAAATATCATATAGCCTTAAAAATAAACTTCTCGACCAGAAATTATGATTTATATCTTATTTCATGGCAACGAGCAAATGAAGTATTTTATTTTTATTTTCATTTAATGGCTGGCTGATAGCGAGCCCAGCAATCGTATATCGTCCTTTTAAAGAGTGGATATATTCGAATTTCAAATCGAACTTTCGGTATGTCATTCCGCATTTAAGAGACGATTCATTGTGATTTTTTTCATTGTTTTTGCTTTAATTTGTCTTTAATAAAGACATTTTATTTTGGTTTGCAAAAGGATACGCTTTGTTTATGAGATGTGGATGAAGGGCGATCGTTCGCTAGCGATAAAGGGATCCCATTAAACCTACATTGCACTGTCGAAAGTGGTGCTCATCCAGGAATACATCTCATTTAAAATAAGGATTTCCCAATCCAGTCCGGGAAAACCTTCCAGCTATGTAAGTGACTTTTATTATTTTTATTTTTTCATCAAAGTGTCATCCTTTAAAATTCTTACGAATTCTTAAGAGCCTTATTACAAAATAGCGTAGGTATTCTTTTAAAATGAGTTGAAAAAATGAACGCATTTTTTTTTGGATGTAACTATAAAAGATAGGATAAATAAATAAATAAATAAATAAATAACTATTCAACCCTGGGAGAAAACCGCGGCACTGAGCGCTCTTCTCTTGCGCAAGCAAATATATACACAATTTCTAATTGTTTTTTGCAGTGTTTTCTCCTTTCTAATGACAATAATTTATATTATGTCGTATTGCTAAAAGTGTGAACTTTAATATAGTATAAGTATTATATAAGAATCTTATTTTATTTCTGAGAAAATTAGAATGATACAGGAAGATTTTTTTTTAATTTTGTGTAATTGTAAGTAATGTATACCTTGGATATGTGGTCAAAAAACGAAAAAATAAAGCCGTAGTGTACATCAAGAATACATGACGGACATAAAAAAAAATAGTATACGGTTTTCGTTGTAGTGATATTACTGTATTAAGGAGCTCAAAGTTTGCCTTCCGAGCGTTTTACGAATAACGACTTTCGGAAAATGGGCTGAATAAGTAAATAATATTCGTTATATCTAAAATTAAAGGCCGCTATGGTCAACATCAAGAAATGGTCCAGGTAATTCAGTAATTAAAGTTTGTAGAAATCTCTTCATTTCTTGGAATTAGAACGCCAAAAATCCACTTTTCTTGCCTTTCTGGAAAAAATATGTGATAGGGCTCTTAAAAAAAGAAATTTTACAAAAAACCAATCAAATATTAACAATATTATACAATTTTATCTTATGTTTTGAACTCTTGTAAATATCATATAGCCTTAAAAATAAACTTCTCGACCAGAAATTACGATTTATATCTTATTTCATGGCAACGAGCAAATGAAGTATTTTATTTTTATTTTCATTTAATGGCTGGCTGATAGCGAGCCCAGCAATCGTATATCGTCCTTTTAAAGAGTGGATATATTCGAATTTCATATCGAACTTTCGGTATGTCATTCCGCATTTAAGAGACGATTCATTGTGATTTTTTTCATTGTTTTTGCTTTAATTTGTCTTTAATAAAGACATTTTATTTTGGTTTGCAAAAGGATACGCCTTGTTTATGAGATGTGGATGAAGGGCGATCGTTCGCTAGCGATAAAGGGATCCCATTAAACCTACATTGCACTGTCGAAAGTGGTGCTCATCCAGGAATACATCTCATTTAAAATAAGCATTTCCCAATCCAGTCCGGGAAAACCTTCCAGCTATGTAAGTGGCTTTTATTATTTTTATTTTTTCATCAAAGTGTCATCCTTTAAACGAATTCTTAAAAAAAGAAATTTTACAAAAAACCAATCAAATATTAACAATATTATACAATTTTATCTTATGTTTTGAACTCTTGTAAATATCATATAGACTTAAGTATAAACTTCTCGACCAGTTTCATGGCAACGTGCAAATGAAGTATTTTATTTTTATTTTCATTTAATGGCTCTGATAGAGAGCCCAGCAATAGTATATCGTCCTTTTAAAGAGTGGATATATTCGAATTTCAAATCGAACTTTCGGTATGTCATTCAGCATTTAAGAGACGATTCATTGTGAATTTTTAAATTGTTTTTGCTTTAATTTGTCTTTAATAAAGACATTTTATTTTGGTTTGCAAAAGGATACGCCTTGTTTATGAGATGTGGATGAAGGGCAATCGTTCGCTAGCGATGAAGGGATCCCATTAAACCTACATTGCACTGTCGAATGTGGTGCTCATTCAGGAATACATCTCATTTAAAATAAGCATTTCCCAATCCAGTCCGGGAAAACCTTCCAGCTATGTAAGTGGCTTTTATTATTTTTATTTTTTCATCAAAGTGTCATCCTTTAAACGAATTCTTAAAAAAAGAAATTTTACAAAAAACCAATCAAATATTAACAATATTATACAATTTTATCTTATGTTTTGAACTCTTGTAAATATCATATAGCCTTAAGTATAAACTTCTCGACCAGAAATTACGATTTATATCTTAATTTCATGGCAACGAGCAAATGAAGTATTTTATTTTTATTTTCATTTAATGGCTGGCTGATAGCGAGCCCAGCAATAGTATATCGTCCTTTTAAAGAGTGGATATATTCGAATTTCAAATCGAACTTTCGGTATGTCATTCAGCATTTAAGAGACGATTCATTGTGATTTTTTTAATTGTTTTTGTTTTAATTTGTCTTTAATAAAGACATTTTATTTTGGTTTGCAAAAGGATACGCCTTGTTTATGAGATGTGGATGAAGGGCGATCGTTCGCTAGCGATGAAGGGATCCCATTAAACCTACATTGCACTGTCGAATGTGGTGATCATTCAGGAATACATCTCATTTAAAATAAGCATTTCCCAATCCAGTCCGGGAAAACCTTCCAGCTATGTAAGTGGCTTTTATTATTTTTATTTTTTCATCAAAGTGTCATCCTTTAAACGAATTCTTAAAAAAAGAAATTTTACAAAAAACCTATATATATATATATATATATATATATATATATATATATATATATATATATATATATATATATATATATATATATATATATATATATATATATATATATATATATATATATATATATATATATATATATATATATATATATATATATATATATATATATATATATATATATATATATATATATATATATATATATATATATATATATATATATATATATATATATATATATATATATATATATATATATATATATATATATATATATATATATATATATATATATATATATATATATATATATATATATATATATATATATATATATATATATATATATATATATATATATATATATATATATATATATATATATATATATATATATATATATATATATATATATATATATATATATATATATATATATATATATATATATATATATATATATATATATATATATATATATATATATATATATATATATATATATATATATATATATATATATATATATATATATATATATATATAGTAAAAGCTACTTGAATAGCAGCGAAGGAAATCCCAGCTTGGATTGGGAAACGCTTATGTTTGAATGAGATATACTTACAGATGTGCTCGACTTTCGACTGTGCATGTTAGTTTATGGGTCCCTTTACCGTCGACGAACGATCACTCATCATCCATATATCTCAAAAATCGAGCTTTTCCTTTTGCAACACAAAATGCCTCCAATTGAGGAGAATTAAAGCGAAAAAACTAAAATAAAACACTTTGATCACATCGGCAAAGGCCGTTTCATAAATGGTGGATGACGTTACGAAATAATTCAAAATTTCGAACGTTTCCAACATTTAAAATATGACATTATTAGGCTGCGTTAGTTATCAACGAGCCATTAAATCGAAATAAAAATAAAAAACCTCCAATGCACAATGAAATGAAAGAAGATACTTCAATCTTAATTTCTGGCAGAGAAGTTTATACTAAAGACTATATAATAATATCAAAATAAGGTAAAGTTGTATAATAATAATATTAATTTAAATTTTTAAAAAATAGACACATTCGATATGAGCCTTAGCATATTGTACTGCTGCCGCCCAACTAAGCGCCAGGGCTTGTACCCAAGCATTTAATGTACTTATATTCGGTACCTAAGTTAAAAAAACATTTGTAATGCCATACTCATTATAAATAAATTTATTATAAATAACTAATAATAACAAGAAAAACTTTAAACTGAATACGGTAAAATAGATAAATTTAAATTGATTACGGAAAATCGATAAGCTTGTTAATTTAAATAAAATATTATGTAATCGTATAGTAATTATATAATAGTGGTATTATATATTAGTAATTAAATAATAGTATAATAAATAACAGAAACCAAAATTAAATCATAGGGAATAGTTATACGAATAGTTCAGGATAATAATAAGTAGGGTTAGTACTTATAATATTTAATATTAGAAACTGTCTAGATATATCAATCTGTCGATATTTTATCGGGTGTCAGGTTTCAACCAGGAATCAATTTTAGTTTTGTAAGAAGACTTAGTCAAATAAAATTTTATTTCTTCGTCTAGCATTTTTGAATCTAAACAAATAGTGCATACATGAGGAAAAAATATTTCTTATGTATGCATACGTTTAGGTTTAACTGTGCTTAATATTTGTGTATGTATATATT
This sequence comes from Micropterix aruncella, assembly GCA_944548615.1. Classification (NCBI taxonomy): domain Eukaryota; kingdom Metazoa; phylum Arthropoda; class Insecta; order Lepidoptera; family Micropterigidae; genus Micropterix; species Micropterix aruncella. Next base: position 5,645,334 of record OX155963.1, on the reverse strand, counting down.
TACACGTATTATAAAATCGTGAATCGTGACCTATAGCGAGTGACCGCTATTTGGGAGTTAAATTGGAATGCAAAACTGCGCATCCTCGAAAATGGCATTTAATTGGCCCAAAACCAAACCGACCATGATGATAATAATATGATCGGCTGAAATGGTGGATAATCGATGTTAACTCGTTGATTTTGACACATTTTCGATTTAGTAAGGGTTAGTTTACACTATACTACATTCGATAGCTTCAGAGTTTCGTCCTGGTGTCCTCATTGGCACATTAGCACCATAAATCGTCACATATCCTGAGTAGATATTTAGGGTGGGTCACTAATGTATGGGAAATAATAAAAGTTATTTGATCATATTGTAATAGCGATATTATGTTGACTTATACAAAAATTAATTGGCTACAAATTATATAATTAAATAACTTATATAATTATTGGCTATTATATTTAGTCATATTTTTATCCGGCGCATGTGATGTTTCAGAAATTCTCAAAAAAACAACATTTGGTTATTCCTATATATTTTATAATAAATAATAAATACAAACGGAGCTGCCATGGAATTCACCGACCGGAGTCGGGCCCATCATAATACTATTTTTTTACACTTCTGGGGGGTGAGCAGTGGATTCCGGACTTACGAACCGGCTGTGGTAGGTTTATGACAGCTGTCTTGCCACATGTGAGCGTCACCTTACCACCCATTCACTCCCCCTTCGAAGAGAAATATTACTGAAATATATTAATAGAAAATTAAGAAATATTACATACAATGCACGAAAAACCATCGTAGTACAAAAAATTGCTCATAGAAAATATTAATGTACTGTAACAAAAAACTAACTTAGATACTATGTTTTGGCCACAAAATCTCGTTTACTCACAAATCGGGGAATAATTTTCTTGATGATTTCTTGAGTTTCTCAAGATTTTTTTGGTCAAACGCGCGTGTTACCTCTTTTGTAATTTAATTTATTACTAACACTAATTTTAACTCTTACTCTTTATATGTCCATGGTGCAAATTTCTGGAACGATCTCCCAGCAAACATATTCCCATTTACTTATTTTGAATTTATGTTGCATAAGTATGATTTATATATTTGCGGTTAACTCTACAACTTTTGCGGTCATTTGACATTTTTTGGTTGGTGGGGATGAGTCCTTGCCGCGTGGACTTGGACGATGAGTTCTCTCGGCAAAGTTAAATTTTCGGCAAAGTTACATTGGCCATCTACAAATGCATCGGGAATACTGTCGTTTATTTCCGCGCGGTAGATCCGTTTTCTCTCAACTAATAAATATTTACGGATGTATTGTATTTTTTGTTTCATAATTTAGTTTGTAAAATATTTTTCAAATAATTTCGAACGGCTTAAGTTATAATCGGCATAAAAACATGTTTTTTTTAAGAATTATGTTACCTAAATAAATAAAATAAATAAAAATTATTATATCTTTCTCCTCCACGCTCGGAACAAACAGTGTAAACTATCCATAACGTGACGAATGCGATGGGCGAGGCCACGGCACGAATGATTGACGTCTGGGATATAAAGTGTGGCGTTTGATTCCGAGCCAATGACGTTATTCCGCTGTTCGGCCAATTTGACTGACGTTTAGAGGAATCGCGTGACCGAACTAGTCGTTTACCTAATACCTTTTGGATGCGATCGCGTCCAATCAGAATTTTCCTGTCACTCATTAAGTTGCCACTACCCACATCTACCGAAGAATTAGAACTGTATTGGGGGCGTGCTGGATCGTTTCGGCGACGGCGGTATTTGTGTAGAAATATGCTGGAGGAGATCAACATTCCCCAAGGAATTCAAATGCTAGTGTAGAATTTGCTTGGGGAGAGGAGAGGGGGGGAGGGGATAAACCAGGGTACCTGCCCCATTTAGAGCTGTTAACTACAACGGGCGAACCCGTCACCTCAGGAAGTTTTAACGATATTGTTCTGTCTCTCGTGAGGTGAGCGCAGAAGACTTGGGACGTAAACAATCCGTCGTCTAGCTAGGCCACCTGCCCGTCAGAGGCCAACGCCTTAAGGCGAGGCACCGGGAAAGGTAACCAGCTGTCAACCTCGCTTCCTGACTACCCGTTTGGAAGGATATCTCCGTCTGTAATTAATCTGCAGGATACCTCCTACCTCCTGATTGGTTACAGCATCGAGGTCGCTTGTGCGGTCCTCTCTCTTATGAAGCGGTGATTCAGTGTCAACCGAATCTATCGCGGACCACGGCAAGTGTTGCCCGGCTTAACAATTGCCATAAGGTTAACAACCACCCCCGCTCTATAGGAAACATTACTGTTCCCAGACTCACCCGGCTGTCAATCGATTGGCTGACGCCGCTTGGTGCGCAAACCGTCCAGGAACGCCCGAAGGTTGACTCCTAGGAGAGACCGGCCCGCAGGCCAGCGTCCTACCCTGGCGCTCCCTTCTGCGTGGAGGCCGCCAGATGGAAATTGACCCGTGAGTATGATCGACCCTGAACCAATGTGTCTTCGTGGCCAACTCAACAGGGCTCATTAGCTCCCTAGAGTACCCGCCCCGGTCTGCAATTTAAGAGGACGCTAAGGATCCACGTGTTTGAAAAAAATAAAATTTCACTAAAGCGGAGCATCCAGGGCACATCGTACCTACTATCGATAGATCATTTGATTTAGCGCAGTTTTTGTGATGTCTCTGCTAGGAGAATTCCTGTCATGTCTAGAAAAAAATCCTCCCTAAACAGAAAGGATCTTGGTTACACGAGCGGAGCCGAATCTAATAGAGTCTTATTTGCAAGGACGAACGCAAGTAACTAAAATACAAAATATTGTTAGTAAACCCCAGTTAATTACGCAAGGAGTGCCACAAGGCTCTATCCTGGGTCCATTTCTTTTCCTTGTGTATATAAATGACATACCAGATTGCGTGATATCAGATAATAACGAAATTACCCTTTATGCAGATGATACTTCTCTAATTTTCAGTGATGCAAACTTAGATACTTTAATCAAGCGAATTGATGCCACGGTGAAACAGCTGGGTACTTGGTTCCACGTAAACCGACTATCCCTTAATGCCTCTAAATCAAATTCAATTCATTTCTCTCTTCGGCCTTCCCGAGATAACGTCATTAGCATCCGCTATGGTGAAAATGACATTGAAAATGTTGACCATGTAAAATTTTTAGGTATCCATTTAGACAGTAAACTCCAATGGTCAACTCATTTGGATGAATTGAGCGGAAAATTAGGTAGTGCCACGTTTGCTATTAAAAAAATTAAAATGTTGTGCGGCTTTGAAGCCGCAAAGTCTGTATACTTTGCATATTTCCATTCCTTACTAAGTTATGGTCTCATGTTTTGGGGAATGGCGGCAAATTCGGTAAGAATCTTTAGACTTCAAAAAAGAGCGATTCGCAATTTATTTACCATATCATCGCTAACATCTTGCAGGCCGTATTTCGTTGAATCTGGTATCATGACAATGTATGCCGCTTATATATACCAGGGTGTTATGTACGCACGAAAAAATATCAGCACCACTCCAACAAATTCGGATGTTCATTCGCACAACACGCGAAACAAACAAGACTTGCGTCCTTGCAAAGTGCGACTAAGTAAGGTTAGAAATAGTTTCCTGTATCAGTCCAATATATTTTATAACAAGATTCCATTGTGCGTCAGGGGTCTTGGAGACGTTCAATTTAAGAGCAAGGTCCAGGATATACTTATTAAGAACCCAATGTATTCTGTTAAGGACTTTGAGAGTATTGATTTTCCTAATCTTCTATAATTATTTATATTACAATCTTTTCTTACTTTTGTTTTTTTTTTTTAATTTTATAAATTTGATTATTTACATTATTATTTACATTACAAGCATTGATTATCAAAGATGGATTATAATATAAAAAAAATATATTGACCATTTCTATTGCGACATTGTTATTGATTTAATTGTATATTTTTTATAATCTTAATTTTACTCTTTTATAACCGACTCTTCGTTTTTATACTTTGACTATCTGCAGTATTTAAGCAGTTCCAATTATTTTAAAAAGATCTTAAATCTTTATTTTAAATTGAAATATTAATTGTTTTACAATTAAAAAAATAATGGTCGATATTAAAAAATATATTATACCACATAAGGTATAATACCAGTTACTCAACTTGACTATACCAAGAGTAGGGATTCCTACCAACTGGCTTATTTAAATAATTAAAAAAATAAAAAATAAACCCGAATATAATATGTTAATATATCCACTGAAGATCTGCGAAAACCGTAGCCAATCCTGCTCGAAAATATTCCAGAGACGAGAGCACAAGTGCAAAATAACACAGCGTATTTCAGCCAGAAACTCGCCGTATTTAAAAACCAAGCTCCACTTGTAATCGGAATCAAAGAAAAGACAAATGCATACGACCTGTTGCAACATACATATCGCACCTCCGATCAAATAGAGTTACAACTTGAAAAAACTACCAGTTTGGAAGGATATCTCCGTCTGTAATTAATCTGCAGGATACCTCCTACCTCCTGATTGGTTACAGGATCGAGGTCGCTTGTGCGGTCCTCTCTCTTATGAAGCGGTGATTCAGTGTCAACCGAATCTATCGCGGACCACGGCAAGTGTTGCCCGGCTTAACAATTGCCATAAGGTTAACAACCACCCCCGCTCTATAGGAAACATTACTGTTCCCAGACTCACCCGGCTGTCAATCGATTGGCTGACGCCGCTTGGTGCGCAAACCGTCCAGGAACGCCCGAAGGTTGACTCCTAGGAGAGACCGGCCCGCAGGCCAGCGTCCTACCCTGGCGCTCCCTTCTGCGTGGAGGCCGCCAGATGGAAATTGACCCGTGAGTATGATCGACCCTGAACCAATGTGTCTTCGTGGCCAACTCTAACAGGGCTCATTAGCTCCCTAGAGTACCCGCCCCGGTCTGCAATTTAAGAGGACGCTAAGGATCCACGTGTTTGAAAAAAATAAAATTTCACTAAAGCGGAGCATCCAGGGCACATCGTACCTACTATCGATAGATCATTTGATTTAGCGCAGTTTTTGTGATGTCTCTGCTAGGAGAATTCCTGTCATGTCTAGAAAAAAATCCTCCCTAAACAGAAAGGATCTTGGTTACACGAGCGGAGCCGAATAAACCCGAATATAATATGTTAATATATCCACTGAAGATCTGCGAAAACCGTAGCCAATCCTGCTCGAAAATATTCCAGAGACGAGAGCACAAGTGCAAAATAACACAGCGTATTTCAGCCAGAAACTCGCCGTATTTAAAAACCAAGCTCCACTTGTAATCGGAATCAAAGAAAAGACAAATGCATACGACCTGTTGCAACATACATATCGCACCTCCGATCAAATAGAGTTACAACTTGAAAAAATCCAATTAGGGTGTTTCATTATAAAAATTATCGCCATTTCTCATTTTACACTCCCAAAAAGAGTTAAAACTGTTAGTTCACTAATTCGTCAATGGCACTAGTGAATGTAAATTGGAGTTTCGGGAGTGTAAATTGAGAACGCTTACATACATACACACTTACCGTCTTACATACATACACACTTACCGTCTTACATACATACACACTTACCGTCTTACATACATACACACTTACCGTCTTACATTTACGAGTTATAATTTTCAAGTTATAACTCTATTTGATCGGAGGTCCGATATGTATGTTGCAACAGGTCGAATGCACTTGTCTTTTCTTCGATTCCGATTACAAGTGGAGCTTGGTTTTTAAATACGACGAGTTTCTGGCAGAAATGAACTGGACTTGCATAAAGCCTTTGCCGATATTCGTAGGTTAGAATAAATACATGTGTTTTTAACATCTGTACTTTAAACATTATTTTTTTTAATTTTTATTTTATTTATTTAAATAAGCCAGTTGGTAGGAATCCCTACTCTTGGTATAGTCAAGTTGAGTAACTGGTATTATACCTTATGTGGTATAATATTTTTTTAAATATCGACCATTTTTTTTTAATTGTAAAACAATTAATATTTTAATTTAAAATAAAGATTTAAGATCTTTTTAAAATAATTGGAACTGCTTAAATACTGCAGATAGTCAAAGTATAAAAACGAAGAGTCGGTTATAAAACAGTAAAATTAAGATTATAAAATTTTTTAAATTAAATCAATAACAATGTCGCAATAGAAATGGTCAATATTTTTTTTATATTATAATCGATCTTTGATAATCAATGCTTGTAATGTAAATAGTAATGTAAATAATCAAATTTATAAAATTTAAAAAAAAATCAAAAATAAGAAAAGATTGTAATATAAATAATTATAGAAGATTAGGAAAATCAATACTCTCAAAGTCCTTAACAGAATACATTGGGTTCTTAATAAGTATATCCTGGACCTTGCTCTTAAATTGAACGTCTCCAAGACCCCTGACGCACAATGGAATCTTGTTATAAAATATATTGGACTGATACAGGAAACTATTTCTAACCTTACTTAGTCGCACTTTGCAAGGACGCAAGTCTTGTTTGTTTCGCGTGTTGTGCGAATGAACATCCGAATTTGTTGGAGTGGTGCTGATATTTTTTCGTGCGTACATAACACCCTGGTATATATAAGCGGCATACATTGTCATGATACCAGATTCAACGAAATACGGCTTGCAAGATGTTAGCGATGATATGGTAAATAAATTGCGAATCGCTCTTTTTTGAAGTCTAAAGATTCTTACCGAATTTGCCGCCATTCCCCAAAACATGAGACCATAACTTAGTAAGGAATGGAAATATGCAAAGTATACAGACTTTGCGGCTTCAAAGCCGCACAACATTTTAATTTTTTTAATAGCAAACGTGGCACTACCTAATTTTCCGCTCAATTCATCCAAATGAGTTGACCATTGGAGTTTACTGTCTAAATGGATACCTAAAAATTTTACATGGTCAACATTTTCAATGTCATTTTCACCATAGCGGATGCTAATGACGTTATCTCGGGAAGGCCGAAGAGAGAAATGAATTGAATTTGGTTTAGAGGCATTAAGGGATAGTCGGTTTACGTGGAACCAAGTACCCAGCTTTTTCACCGTGGCATCAATTCGCTTGATTAAAGTATCTAAGTTTGCATAACTGAAAATTAGAGAAGTATCATCTGCATAAAGGTTAATTTCGTCATTATCTGATATGATTATGGAACATACAGGAAATTATAATATTTCCTTCACCCTACAGCATTTATTCTAGGGATGGTTATGTACCTACAGCTCACTAAGCATAAGAAGAGATTGACTGGCAATCTGCCACATACATATTATAAACTGCTTAGGGGGGTCGATTGATAATCTGATCATCCTTAGAAGTATCCGTCTGTTTGTACCCGCCAATCACTGCCGTGCTAGGACTCAGGTATTGTTCACGTTACCGTGAGCTAGAACTAACATCATTCAACACTTCACGGTGTAGACGCTTCGTGCCCTAAATGCACTATATTCGGCTCAGCTCAAACTGGATATTTGGACAGTGAACTTTTAAAACAGCTACAAAGTACGGTAATGGCATTTCTTAGCAATCAGGGGATTAAGTAGATATTGTATGTAGTATGTAGGATAAAAGTTCTTAAAAAAGCTGTACTTAGTAATACAAGAAAGGTTAGATAATAATTAGATATATGTATAATATATAATCGTTTAAAATAATAATTGACAATTCGGAACTCTTGTGTTTTAGTAAATAAGACAGTAAATAAATGACGTAGATGTGGCTGGAATTTTGTTATCTTCGATGGAGTAGGTATAGGACTACCATTAGTTCCGATCAGGCACGTATCTAGACTTCAGTTTAGGGGGGAACAATCATTGAAACAACGCGCGCGCATCGACCAAACGTGAATTTGCCCATACAATGAAACGAGGATACGCCGGATTACCGGGGGTTAAATCCCAACTAGCCCCCTCAAATCCACCTAGGCCTCTCAAATCCCAACTAGCGGAAAATCGGGTACCTCAATGAAATATGTATATATTTTTGAATAGCTTAGACCTTCAGGATAATGATTGATTATGGGCAAAAATCTCTCAATACATGGGAAGGGGGTCAAATCGCTCAATACATAGGAAGGGGGTCAAATCGCTCTCATCAGGTTTGTTTACACTAATAAACACTAAATTACATCAAGCGACCAGAAATGGTACTAATGTAAAAAGATAGCTTGAAAGAGTACATACAAATGAGTATAGAGGGCGTTAAATTTTATATAATTATTTGAGGTTTCAATCAAATGTCATTTACAAATACAATAGTTGACTTTCTGTAACGGCAGTCGTGTTATTTTTATTTTTATATATTTACTTGTTATAAATAAAATATTTCAATTTCTATGACGGCAGTTGTTTTTTTATTAATTTTAATATATTTACTTGTTTATTTCCGTTCGAGAGCGAATTGATGAGACCCTAGCAAAACGTGACAGCAAAGTATGGCGCATTGTGCGACTGTTTCGAGAGAAGGAATCATCTAAATCGCTTACCGTATTTGGTTAAAATTAGCGAAAAGATCGATGAATGGTAAATGGATCATGGATCGATGTAGATCATTGTCGGAGGGCGGTCGGCGCGGGCGGGCGGCGCGGGCGGCGCGCCTCGCCGCGGCCAGCCGCAATCCGCAGGCCGCAGTCGTCACTACCGTGCATTTCCCACGGAGAGGAGAGCGTCCCGTCCGCTCCGCGCAGCCAGCACCCACCCAGCGACGCGAACGTCGCACCACCGACCGACCCACCTGGGGACGCGCAACCGCGACCGCAGCCGCAATCGAATCGACCTAGAATCGATACATTTAACAGCCGAGAGAGACAGAGCAAGGATAAAGTCATTTAATACAAAGGTTCAGCTAAATATGGACAACTAGAGCTGTCAACTACAACGTGCGAACCCGTCACCTCAGGAAGTTTTAACGAAAGTTATCGTTCTGCCTCCCGTGAGGTGAGGGCAGAAGACTTGGGACGAAAACAATCCACAGTCTAGCTACGACACCTGCCCGTCAGAGGCCACCTCCTTACGGCGAGGCACCGGGAAAGGTAACCAGCGGTAACTACCAGTTTGGAAGGATATCTCCGTCTGGAATTAACCTTTAGAATACCTCCTACCTCCTGAGACGAGGGACTGCATCTCCGTAGGTGCTATACCTACGGAGATACATCCATCTTCGGCAGTCCTTGCAGCGATGGGAACGATATTATCGAACTACATATCTCTTAACCCTGTATTTACTAATGGTTCATAATGAATCCGTGGAGCTTGGGTGGTGTTGGTCAAATTTTCCGTCATTTGGCCTGCCCAGCTGACGATAAAAGGCTGCCTATAAAAAAATTGTTATAAATTATCGACAGTTAGCTGTGCCAGCCTGTGCGATCATATTTTGTTTATATACGTGTCGTTGCTACGCGACATAGGTAAGCGTTGTCAGAAATGTTTAACCGTTCACTTTGCCGGTGAAAACGTGTTTTGTTTTTATTCACGTCTATTCTATACATAGCATAGCAGGCTTTTTTTTAAATTATTTTTTATTCAGAGAACAAATACATTTTTTTATACATTAAAATCTCGCCAAACTGGTATACAGTTTGTTGGCGAGACAATCTCTTATTTTTCTAGTCTTACACTTCTAATTTTGTGATACAAAAAGACATTAATAATATAAAAAAACAATGCACAGCAGTATTACTACTGGTCTTACTACAGGCTTAAATAAGGCCAGTATTACTACAAGCTTAAATTATAGAAACGTATAACAAATTTACTTATGACCACTATGGCACTCAGGCTATGACCACTAAATTCAGGCTGACGAGAGGTTGGCCTTAACATTCTCTATATGTGATCCATGACATCTTTTCATCCAGGAGTAGTCCGAGGAATTTAACTGATTCCGCAGCTTCAGCCTCACAGCGAGTGATTATAATATGACACTCGATTACGGATGATCGATTAATAGTGGCGATGACGAGATGCGCTCGTCTCGATCGCGGCCGATCGTTCGTCCCGCTCGCACGGTGGTCGTCCCTCCTTTCCCTCCTCCACCCCTCTTTCTTTGTCCTCCACGGCGCGGCTGCGCAGACAATTTCGTATGCGCGCGCGCATTGCGTCCGAGCCTTTATAGCTGCCGCTATATACCACGAGCTATACGAGGAGGCTGCGGAGCTGAATAGCCTCGGGCCGCGCCTGACGAATCGATCCCCGGGAAAATCGCGAGAGGCGTAGGTGGAGTTCATACGAGACAGGGATATCTCTCTTCTCATCCACCGATCCGAATTCTTCCGATCCAGGATCTAGTAGTCGCGAAATATTGTGGATCGCCACCTAATTGCTGAATGATATTGGGGGCTAACGGGCCCATGATGAGGTGGCCACGATGACCCATGTGTTCAGGGTCGGTCACACTCACGGGTCAATACCCATCCGACGGCCTCCCCGCATGGGGTGCGAATCCTGTGTAGGACACTGGGTCAACCAGTCTCCCCTGGGAATCAAACCTCTGGCGCCCCTGGACGGTCTGCACACCGTGCGGCGCAAGCCAATCGATTGTGCTCTCTGACTAACAGTCGGGGGAGTCTGGGAACTGTATTGTTTCCTACAGAGCGGGGGTGGTTGTCTACCTTACGGCGACTGCTCTTGAAATGACCATTGGCCATCCGATCTCGGTTCAGAGTCGGGCAAAGGACGCCTTGGTCCGCGATCGGTTCACTCCGTTTCACCGCTTCGTAAGGGAGAGGACCGCGCAAGCGACCTCGAACTCGGAACCAATCGAGAGACCGGAGAAATCTGGTCACAATTGGAAGTGAGGGCGCGAGTGTCTCGAGCCCGCCGGGTTTA